>CM045744.1:35701475-35731475 GCA_024760905.1 Plotosus lineatus | reverse complement strand
CACCATAGCCATAGTGATTCATCACACCGGTGCTTATCCCCGGTTTCCATAGCGTGAAGCGACTAGGAGTACAACTCCTCCTGGATGGGACGCTAGTCCATCACAGGTTACCTTCCCAGTGTACGTTTACTCCCCGTAACCCGAATTAGGATTAAATGGTTCAGAAAATGAATGATTGTACAGGGATCCCGCACTTTCCGTGGTTAATGGGGACCAAGTCCCCTCCATGACTGCCAACTGACGTACAGGGATCCCTCGCTACTTTGTGCTTCAATTCATGCGGCTTCAGTGCATTGCGTTTTTTTTAAAAATATTCATTGAATTAAAAAATAAGGAAATTAAAGAAGAATAGGGGAAAAAGTTAAGGAAAATGCCACTAAAACAAGGCCGGCCAATTATGCAAAAAAAACAAAACAAAAACAACCCAAAATCTCCTATCAAAACTATGGACATTGTTGTGAAGTCCACGTCTAAGTGCGTGCACATGCATCTGCGTGCATCCGTGTCTGTATGTATGTGTATTTATATTTTATTTACATCTTATGCATTATTTTTGAATGTTTAATTGTAATTATAAGCATTTATAGCATTGAATATGTATTTATTGATATTATATATTATTATTATTATTATTGGGGGCTGTGGTGGTCTAGTGGTATAGGGCGCTGGATCGCTGATCCAAAAAGGTTGGGGGTTCGAGTCCCACTGTCCACAAGGTTGTCACTGTCCCCCCAGTGCTACTAACTGGGTTATCAAAGGCGGGTCATGTCTCTCACGGTCTATGGTGAGAGGCATGTAAAAGAACCATTGCTGACTTTCGTAAAGAGTAGCTGCAAAGTCGTCAGCGTGTTTCTATCCCTCGCTAAAAGGGTTGTGACAGGAAGGGCATCCGACATAAAAACCTCTGCCAAATCAAACGTGCGAATCAGATGATTCGCTGTGGCGACTCCCGAGTAAAAGGGAAAAAGCTGAAAGGAAGACAGACATTTATTATTATTATTATGGATGCTTATATAGCACAATTTCTTACACACGTATGCTCAATGCAGATGAGACCCCAGCGCTCCCTGCACTCCGGGTACCCGTCGCCACTGTACGGCACCAGTTGCTGCATTGTTCTATCCTTTTGATGCTGAGCGCCAAGCAGGAAGCAACAACTCCCAAATTTGAACGTCTCATGGTATGACGCGGCCGGATATGAACTCCGACCTTCCGGAGGATAAAGCGGACGCTCTACCAACTGAGCTAAATCCCCAGTTATATTATACACACATATACATGTACGTATAAGTCAGTCGTGGGGGGGTGGGGGGTGGATTCCCTTAACTTTTCCCCTATTTTTCTTTAATTTCCTTATGTTTTTTTATGAATATTTTTAAAAAACCTACAATGCACTGAAACCACAGAAACCGAAGCAAGAACTTTAGTCTCTTTAAGGTCTTGATGTGATGCTGCTTTTTTCTTTGCTACATTAGCAACATTTCTAAGCGAACATTTGTTTCTCGCTGCTACAAAACACGTGGTAACAGGAAGTTCGCTCGAGGATGTTTCACAGCATTAGAAGTAACTACTAATGAAATAAGTGTTACTGTTTCTCTTTAATTATAAAAAATGCATAGTCATCTCGGTGTAATTTCAGACGAGCCTCTGTTTAGGTTAAATACTATGAAGTCAATCTAGTCTTTGTGAATAAATCTGCATAAATAAATAAATCGATACAGTTGGCAGAAACTGTAACAGTCATTACATGGTTGGAGAGTCCACTGCATGGGACGCTTGTTGTTAATCCAGGATGAAATGTGAAAGCAGCTTTACTCATGAAAAAAGAAAAGGATATAATATGAGCGGCGGTATAACAGTATTTATGAATGGTATAGTAACACTATAATATACTGAGAGAGGTGATTGCCACAGGAACAGAATTTAAATGGATGATGATTCATTGTGCTACATAATGTGCTATAAAATAGAGCAGCCCAATTACAGTACGGAAAAACATGCTAAAGGAGACTTGTTGAAAGTTAATCTAAAAAAAACCTTCGATCCTAAAATGTGTGTGTAAAACCGGCCACTAATAGCTGCAATTTTAAATCTTTTATCGGTGGATATTGAAAAACTGAGTCTGACAATGATGACATCATCCAGGCTCAAGCTAACGTGGAGGACTATGGCTTCAAACATCATATCTTTCAGTATTCCAGGAGTCGGAGTTAAATTTATTAATCCTGGTGTATATATAGTTTCTCACTGGACAGGTTGGACATTTTATGACATGAATGTGTCAAAATACACATTCACAAAGAATAACTGTTTGTTTGAATCATAAGAATGAATGAAGATCATTCTAATTATTCCAGTAAGAATAAACATCATGCCAGAGACTGGTCGAAATAAAGTAATAGTTTAGACACATACAAAACGTAATACTGCCTGTCGGAATCTCAACAAGTGACCTTTGGTGTACATTTTAACTTGGGCCCTGATGACATCATCATTCTGAAACTCAGTTTTGAAATAATTTACCGTAAAATCGTCAAAACAGAAGCTATTGCACTCAGATTTTGCATAAAGATTTTTTCCCCTTAATATTCCAATAAGATTAACTTTTAACAAGTGCTGCCTTCTCCTTTAATGACCCGCTAAAGTAGCCTCCACAATAATCTTCTCATCATGGAGGTAAGACGTTACAGTAATGTTCCTTAATAAACCAGTATATAATGCAGGAGCAAGTCATTAAGTCGTATAATAGCATTAATCCACAGGGTTAGGATTTATTATTAATTAATAACAGATCGTTTAATAATCACTTCGGTACTCTGTGAAATCCTGCAACCTATAACTCGTCACATTAAAACTACAACACTGACGAACCTGATGACTTTTAACACCTGTTCAAGGCAGCGAGAATGTTTTAATTAACAAAATAAATTGTAATAAATTTTGGAAGAAAAGAAATCAAATAATTTGGGATGTGCTGCTGTTGGATTTTAAACCATTCTGCAATTGATGATTTTCTTTACTTCATTTTAAATGGTCCCTTTATCTGTTTATCAAACACTCTACCGGGTTACTGAGGAACGTTACTGCAAACAGGGTCGGTTTATTTTATGCTATAGCAAAAAGACCTGCAAAACTTTATAATTATTATCCTTCAATTTTGAAAAATTGCTCCCCTCATTAATGCAACCAGTAATGAAATTGCATCAGACGAACCAAAAAAAAAAAAAAAAAAAAAAAAAAAAAAAAAGCTGTACGAATTTCGTTAAATTATTGGCTATTACTTACCCACTCGTAATTTTCCTTCGTCAATCAACAACCGAACATTATTCACCCTTCGGAACTGAGTTGACCTGTCATGGTAAATAAAATTGTCATAATTTCTACAATCATTTTAAGTGCTTTTTCTTAATAACCAAATGATAAACGTCATTAAACAGCATATACAGATCAGTAACGTCTTTATCTTTGGCCTTACGCGCATCACAGACACGTAGTGGAATGACAGCGGGATACAGTCATCTCTGCTGCTAAAATGTGCCTGATGTTAGTCAGAATGTTCCCAAAGCCCAAGCTTCAGATGGTTAACAGCATATTTCCACCAAAAAAAAAAAGAAAAGGAAAAAAAAAAAAAGGCAAATATCAGCAATACGAAACCAAGTAGCATGACTCATTAGCCATATTAGAGTTTTTGGTTGAACTATCCCATTGATATTGTCTGTAGTTTAATAAATTATTGAATCTGAACTCTTTAATAATGCTGATAGACAATGATATGATTAAAGCAGTGTTTAAATGCTGGCCAGTGGTCTGCAGGGAGTCGGGTCAGCTCATGAACTCAATTCAATCTCCTGAATTAAATCTAGAGAAGAATACAGTTTTTTGCATAACTTCCTGTTGGAAATTTGGTGACATTGACTTTGGATTAGAATCAGTGACTTTCAGTAATGACATCATGAGGCATAAAAAGCAAACACTAAAAGAATAAACTGCTTTTCATCAAACCGATAATCATACTTTGTGACCGTCTGAAGACACTCCAATACATACACACCAACACCTCACGTCTGTACACTGTGCATATGTGGGAAAGCAACGACTGATAAATATGATTATGTTGTGTATCGTCAGTATTAAAGAGCACCGAGAATTAGTCTGCACTTACAGTAGAATAGAAAAACAAGGTTGCCATTTGAACCTCCATATTCTGCAGCTGAAGGTGGAGGAACATTCCGGCAGGTTGTCCATCGTTATCTGAAGGTCCAGGGATCTGCAGTTCGTTCTGATTTAGAGTGCTGTGCCTGAACAGGTCTGTACGAGCTGCAGAGTACAGCAGAAAGGATGTGTCTTGTTTCATGATCGCTCCGCCCACTGTTATGCATGGTCCACTTTGCTGTATACTTTTTCTTCTTTTCGTTCTTTTTTCTGGACTGTCTTTGTTTTTTTTGTAAGAAAAAGTATGTTCCCTCATTATATTTGGGTGTTTTTGCACAAACCGTCATCTGCATGTTCATTGAGGTTAACTGACCCCCCCCCCCCCCCCCCCAAAAAAAAAAAATCATTAAAGCAAACAACAACAACAAAAAATGAACTATATTCAAATATGTAGTACATGGTCTTAGATGTATATATTATATATTTTTAAAAAACATGAACATAAGAAACCCCCCAAATAACTAAAAAAAAATGTTTACAATGACTGTAATTTGAGACAATACCACAAGCTGCTGGTCTAGACTGAAGTCTCTGACTGTAGCCGCAGGACGAATTTGTGGGATTTGGGGTCGATGAACTCCTCAGACAGCCTAATGTAGGGGATCTTTTTGGCCGTGACCACCAGGCAAAAGTCTACACACTTGAGCAGGAAGACGGTGCCATCCTTTAGGCCGCTGTTCACAGATGCCTCGCTAATGAGTGTCCACTGGCGGCCGAACCAGCGCTCGCGTCCGTACTGTAGTGTCGGGCCTGGGGTCAGATAGCTCTCCAAAAACGCCTACGGAAAATTCCATAAACATTTTATAAATAAATAAATACATTTCTTGTTGGCCTCACCTGTGGTTATGAGCTTTGGGTAGTGACTGAAAGAACAAGATTGCAGATACGAGCGGCTGAAATGAGCTTCTTTTGCACAGTGGTGGGGCTCTTCCCCAGAGACAGGGTGAGAAGCTCAGCCATCTGGGAAGAGCTCGAAATAGAACTGTTGCTCCTTTGCGTTGAAAGAAGTCAACTGAGATGGCTTGGGCATTTGACTAAAATGGTAATGGTCGGTTCACGAGGCAGCAGCCTAAGCAGTGAGGTCCGGACGTCCCTTGCCCCAGCCTCTTCCTCCAGGTCTTTTTGGGACACACACACACACACACCGAGGCATTCCCAGACCAGCCGAGAGACATAATCCCTCCATGATGTTCCAGGTTGACCCCATGGTCTCTTCCCAGTTGGACATGCCCGGAACATCACACCAGGGAGGCGTTTGGGAGGCATTTTAGTCAGATGCCTGAGCCACCCCAACCAGCTCCTTTCAACATGGAGGAGCAGCGGTCCTTCTCCGAGCTCCTCCCAGATGTCTGAGCTTCTCACCCCATCTTTAAGAGAGAGCCCTGGCACAATGCAAAAGATTCATTCATTCATTTTCTGAATCGCTTAATCCTAATTAAGGTCGTGAGGAGGCTGGCACCCATCCCAGTCGACTGTGGGCGAGGGAAGACTACCCCCTGGACAGCTCACTAGGCCATCGCAGGGTGGAAACACGCTAACGGCTTTGCAGCTACTCTTGTCGAAAGTCAGCAATGGTTCTTTTACATGAACCTCTCACCATAGTCAGTGAGAGACATGGCCGGCCTTTGAAAACCCAGTTCGCTGCACTGGGGGGACAGTGACAACCTGTGGTGAGTGGGGCTTGAACCCCCAGCCTTGGGATCAGTGATCCAGCACCTTTACCACCAGGCCTCCATTGCCCTATGCAAAAGATATCTGGTTAATTTATGTATTATTTGAAGAATAGTATAGTCGCCTCTGGTGTGGCCGGTGATGTAATGTTCAGGGGAGTGGTTTAATCATCTCCAGCGACCAGTTTATCTTGGTTTGGAATGCAGAGCCCATACATAAGTCCATCAGAGAAAAAATTTTACACATACACTAATACTTCTAACTAAGATGCAAGCAAAATAAAAAAGACAAAAAAAAAAAAAAAAAAACAACATATATTCAAATATCATGTATACTGTAGAGTTTAGTGTGAAAACAATCCATTTTACCAAGTGGATCAAAACAATCCTGACTAGCAGTCATTTTAATCTCCTTATAAATGAACTCAAAACACAACGCAGTTGTATCACTGTGTTCTATCACTCCTCATACGTATCAGATGAGTGTGATGTTCTTTACCTTTGGTGTCATGCTGTGTGTGATACAGAAGGCCAGATGTTGTTGGATGCTCTCCATGGTGTGGCAATGCTGCTGGCGCGTTGTGCGCAAGTATTTCTGCAGCGCTCGTGCCATCGATGGGAAGATGGCCTGTGCTGCCTCCCGAGGGTCCATCACGTCTCCTGGAGACTTCTTCTGTTCCTCCTCCTGAATGCGTCGGATGTGTGTGAACGCCTCTTCCACAGCCACCACCAATCTGGAGAAGCAAAAAACAAGAAAGTGGATTTGTATAATCTAGTCAAATGCAGCAGCTGTGGGAAAAATTTGGTACATAATTAGGAATTCACGCAAGCGACTACGATTTATTCACATGCACAATGTGATAAAACAGGAAATCCCAAACACCTGCCTCATACACATCTGCCCTGAATCACATCGGACAATGATCATTTTCATATTGAATTCCGTGTATTTATTTTATTGATTGATGATTGTAAAATTAATGGAGGAAGGACAATATAATCAGAACTACACAAGAAGAAAGAAACACTGATTTCTGTTCATATTTTGGGAGGCACTTTTCATCAGCTGAATCTAGACGGTCAAGTCTAGTCTTTTAATCTAAATATTTAAATTTATATGCAATTAAAATCACACTTGCCACTGACATTAGTTTAAATTATACTGTCCTTTTGAACAGTATTTTTATCATGTTACTGCACTCCCACATAAGTGCATCTCTTATGCCTTCCGTGTGCGTCTCTCACCTGGCTTTGCGTTTACGGACACGCCTCTCATGCTCGGCCTCCTCATAGTACAGGTCGTTGTGGCTGGAGTCCCGTCTGCGTGCGGCGGCAGCGATCATGGCGCGAGACTGGGACTGAGAGATTCCTGCTGCTGCAGTGTTGTTGCCTCCCGGACCTGAACACAGCAGCAGATCTCTGAGTTTCTTACAATGTTCAAAACTCGAGGGGCAAAGATATAGATAACACAGGAAGCAGGCGCTATATGGGTCCTGGCTTTAATTACCTATGCACTCATCTTATGATATGTTCTACAGTATGTAGAGGAGACCGAATTGCTGAAAGAATCTCATTTGAAGGTTTTATAAGATGGATGGTGTCTGACCTGTCAAGGTCACGTGAGGTTAAAGAGAACGGCCACATTTGAATGTCCACATATGGTTTACTATTAGAAATTCCATAGTAATGGCATAGCTATCAGCACTCATTTCATAGTTATAAGTCCTCAACCTCCAAAAATTTCATGATTTACTCTGCCCTTGAATATCAAAAATTCCAAAATCAAATCAGCTAGCGTAGTGTCTCCACCATGTTTGGAGGAAATCAGTGCAGGTCTGTGATCAAATTTTTTTTTTTGAATGCTTGCATCTTGTTTAATTATTTAATTCATTTAGACCATAAACTTGGAATTACTACAACAGTCCTCTCTCTAATCATTATTATTCCCCATACACCACTCCAGCAGGTTGGATGCCCGGGATTGTGTCCATTCCCGGCAGGAACCTTTCTTTGTAGTCCCATCCTCATGTACATTTTCAAAGCTTTTCATGGGTAAGAGTGAAAAAGGATTTGTTTTTGCAGAACTATGACATCTAGTATTATGAGCAATTTATTTCTGGTGTTGAGACAGACCACAGGTGTCAAACTAATGCCACAAATGGCCATGTGGCTGCAGGTTTTTGTTTCAACCAAGCAGCAGCACACCTGACTTTGCTCGTTTAAATAACTGATTTGAGTCTTCAGGCAGTTGATTGGTCAGTGTCTGTCCAGAGCACACAGATTGAACAATCAACTGCCTGAAGACTCAGCTCAGCTGTTTAAATGAGCAAAGTCAGGTGTGCTGCTGTTTGGTTGAAACAAACCTGCAGCCACACGGCCCTTTGTGGCACGAGTTTGACACCACTGAGAGAGGCAGATGTTTAGAATTGGTAAAAAAAAAAAACGAGTGAGTGGAAATATGATGCTATCGTTTTTGTATTGTGTTTGTAGTTCCAATTCACAACGTCTGCATCACTGGGTGAAATCTTACAGGTGTCTCTTTGTCTTATATACAAGTTTTCTCAGAAACTTCATGCAAGTTGACTTTAGTTTTAATAGGCAAACACTGGTTGTATCGGTCTAATATCTGCATACACAAGCAGATAGAAATTTCACAGGCATGAACAGCTTTACTTGGTGATCTGAAAGGTACATTTTTTATCCAGTTCCATTCTTATGTGTTGAAATGATGTGTTGAATGGTTCGTGCTGAAAACTGCAAGAATTCAATCAAAGACAATGTTACACTGGGGACAGTGGTGGCCCGGTGCTAATGTGCAGGATTGCTCATATCAATATAGAGGGTTCAAGCCCGTCCCCCTGGTGCAGCTAACTGGGTTATCAAAGGCTTTTCAAAGTTAATAAAGTCTCTCATTGTCTATGGTGAGATTCATGTCAAAGAACCATTGCTGACTTTTGTCAAGAGTAGCTGCATAGCCCTCAGCGTGTTTCATCCCTGCAATGGTCTGGCGAGTTGCACAGGGTGTACTCTGCCCTCGCCCCAATGTCGACTGAGATGGGTGGCAGCCTCCTGCAACCCTAATTAAGATTAAGCAGTTCAGAAAATAAATTAATGAACAAATTAAACCCAAAATTAATAAAAGTTTGCTTACTTCATATCAGTCTTTGCACATTAAAATGCCCCCCCCCCCAAACAATTGTCTTTAGGGCAGTGGTGTCCCTTATCACTATAAGATGCTGGATCACTGATCCTAAGGTTGACAAATAAAACAAAAGTAATTTGCATATACTAATGATGGATACACCAGTCATCCTTCTACACGAGCTGACATTTGACTCATACATCTAAATGGAAGCTTGTATTTGTTGTCTAGTTTTATTTTATTGAGAACTTCACTATTTTATATCTGATTTTTAATATCTGTATACTATTTTTTTGCCATTATCTTGCCTTATATGAACTGAAGTCTTCATGTCCTATTATCTTGACTGTATGCACACTCTTCAGACTGGATAATGCACAGTATTAAACAAATCTCAGCAACTTTCAACTTCAAAAATGTCAGTAAAAACCACTCGACAGTGAAATATACATATGTTCATGTGTTAGAGGTGAGTTGGGAAGGTTTGCCTTCATTTCACTTTTTCCTTTTAATAGTTTTATGTGAAATGTGAACATAAAAAGACAAAACCCAAATGCATAAAGGAATAAGTCATTCTATAATGACCCCACCCCCCCAAGCCATACACTTGTTTGTGGTGATAAAGTTTGCAAGAGATAAAGAAATGATGTAATAAACAGTGAAGTCGAGAACAGAATATTCAGTTTAACAGTGTCCTTTTGAAATTGTATTTATGTCTTTATTGTACAGAAAAGTAACCAATGGCGCCATAATCTATTGAAAAAGAAAAAGGCTTGTTCACTCCAGCGGCACAGAAACAGTTTCCATAAAGGAGAACCTTACTCGCATTCCACAAACTCACATATTCATGAAGAAACAGCCCTCTGATCTAAAAGTCTAATCTACATTCCTCAAATTCAGTTTCTGCACCCAGGACTTATTAACATTCAGTTATTCTGCTTTACCCCGCTACTCGGCATCTTGGGGCGGCACCATGTGTCCATCTTTATAAACTTCTTGGAAGACATCAAAGATACTGTTGAGTTCATGCTAATTAAAGCACTGGTACAACAGCAGGGATTGGGATGTCCTGGAGATAATGTTAATGTAGGTTAAAAGAGGGCTGTGCTTCATGAATAAGTGATGCCATGGACGGCTCTGGATGTGTTTAATTACTCGACTACAGGAGACGTTTTGGCTTCATATAAACAGAATACGCAAATGCTGACTAATGAGCAAAGAGGGAATAAATGGGATGGAGGTACAGCTTCGCAATACGTTAGTTCTTTATATTAATAGAAAACATCTAATTTAACTCCTTAGCTAAGCTAATCATGGTGAGCATTGGTGTGTTACAGGAGGGAAATTGGAACTGGAAATCAGCTGATTAGGAACACAACAGACTGTTGGTTTCAATGGAAATCAATCTCATGCATAGAGAGCATGAGATTCAGCATCCAGCAAAGTCAAAGTCTCATAAATTGTAATAATTTCTTAAAATGTTCTTTAAAATTATCGTTCCTTGTAGCGATTAGCCTGCCCACCTCATAACAAGAAGGTTCTGAGTTCAAATCCCAGGCTGTTGTTGCTATGAGGAGTGTGGATGTTCTAAACATGACTGTATAGGTTCCTTCAGGTACTCTGTTTTCCTTTAACACGCCGCAGACACATTAGGATGACTGGCTGTTCCATATTGCCCCTAGGTGTGCATGTGAGTGTGAATGGTTGTGTGTGTGTGTGTGTGTGTGTGTGTGTGTGTGTGTGTGTGTGTGCGTGTTGAGTCGGCTATGTTCTGGTGATCTGTTTCGGATGAGGTAGGCTCCAGTGTCCTGATGACTCTAATAGGATTAAGTGAATCAGCAAATGAGTGAGAATTTCCTTCTAAAAATTGCTGTCTTTTTTTTTTTTTTTTACAAAAAGTTGCATTTTTCTTATCTAACATTCATACAAATTACTGTAAACTCCAAATTAACTGAATCAAATGTGTTAGTATCCGAATACATAATATTCAGATAGGATATACATTGTTCATTTGAAGCCTTCAAGGTTCGCACGTGCTGTTAGAATAACAAGTTGGAGTCGTCAGTGCTTGAGAAAAGGAGAATAAAGTGAGGGAAAGGTTGAGAGAGTAAAAGCATGACACACTTCCTCAGGCAGTAGTGAGTAGTTCAGAGATTTTGTGTTTCCCCAGGGCTGACTCTGGAGTTGAAGCATATGAGAATTATTGATTCAACACAACTGCTGCCTTGCTCAAACAGAAGGAGAGAGAAACAAAGAGAGAGAGAGAGAGAGAGAGAGAGAGAGAGAGAGATATTTTCAGAGAGATTCAGAGAGCTGAAGGAGCAGAATGAAAGACAGATAAAAGCCATCAGGTGAGGCATTAAAGATCTAATGAAAACCAATTCTGCTGTCCAACTTGGTATTCTACTTTAGTTCCAAAAGCTCTCAGGAATTGCCGATGTTTATTTTTCCTCACTGGGCTATTTTATAAGCTGGAAAATCCAATGCATAAGGTTAATGACTTGTTTAAAGAAAAAAAACAGCAAAAATTGAAGGATTTTGAAATGTTTATAAAGAAGGAATTCCTTCAGGGAGGCATTTAAACAGCTTGAAAAGCAATACGATCTCTTTACAGATCACAGCTCGAGCCAGTGAGACCTATATAGTACTTGAAGCTAAATTATGTAGCGCAAATATTTAATTCTGATTGCCATGCACAGCCCTAACACAAACATATGACTAAGTGTATGATGTTGCAGGATTCCTTCAAGATTTTAGTTTTTATTTATGTAAATGTTAGAAAGTAGAAATGCAGGCTTGCGATTGATCATCATAAGGCCAGGGCAGTGGTGGCCGGGTGATAAGGTGCTGGATTGCCGATCCTAAGGTTGGAGTTCAGGCCACACTGTCAATGGTTGCCCCCCCCCCCCCCCCCAAAAGCACAGCTAACTGGGTTATCAAATGCCGACCATGTCTCTCACTGTCTATGGTGAGAGGCTGTAAAAGAATCATTGCTGACTTGACAAGAGGAGCTGCATAGCGTTTTTCTGCCCTGCGATGACCTGGCGAGCTGCCTAGGGTGTACTTTGCCCTCGCACAAAGTTGGCTGAGATGGCCACCAGCCTCCCTGTGACCCTGATTAGGATTAAGCAGTTAAGAAAAGGCGAGGGGCAGTGGTGGTCTAGTGGTATAGGGCGCTGGATCGCTGATCCAAAGGTTGGGGGTTCGAGTCCCACTCTGCAAAAGGTTGTCACTGTCCCCCCCAGTGCAGCTAACAGGGTTATCAAAGGCCTGCCATGTCTCTCACTGTCTATGGTGAGAGGATGATGTAAAAGAACCATTGCTGACTTTCATAAAGAATAGCTGCAAAGCCGGCCATGTCTCTCACTGTCTATGGTGTGACGCATGTAAAAGAACCATTGCTGACTTTCGACAAGAGTAGGCTGCAGAGCCGTCAGCGTGTTTCCGCCCTGCGATGGCCTGGCGAGCTGTCCAGGGTGTACTCTGCCCTCGGCCGAAGTTGGCTGGGATGGGCACCAGCCTCCCCGTGACCCAAATTAGGATTAAGCGGGTACAGAAAATGAACTGAACTGAACAGTTAAGAAAAGGCAGTGGTGGCCTAGTGGTATAGGGCGCTGAATCGCTGATCCTCAGGTTGGGGGTTCGAGTTCCACTCTCCACAAGGTTGTCACTGTCTCCCCCAGTGCAGCTAACCGGGTTATCGAAGGCCTGCCATGTCTCTCACTGTCTATGGTGAGAGGATCATGTAAAAGAACCATTGCTGACTTTCATAAATTATAGCTGCAAAGCTGTCAGAGTGTTTCCGCCCTGCGATGGCCTGGCAAGCTGTCCAGGGTGTACTCTGCACTCGCCCAGAGTTGGCTGGGATGGACGTCAGCCTCCCAGCGATCCTAATCAGGATTACGTGGTTACAGAAAATGAACTGAACAGTTCAGAAAATGAATGAATGTATTATAAGGCCATTATACAATGAACAAATAAAGTAGAAGAAGAAAACTAAAACGTAAAAAATAGCATTTGGAGCACGCAAACACAAAGCCCAGCAATCCCCCTCTTACAAATAAAAAAAGTCATTTAAAAATTCGGGGATCCAGAACCTGATCAGGTTTCTCTCCAAAATCTAATAATGCCTTAGTCATCCAAAGCCCCGCCTCTGGTAGAAATATTATGAAAATCTACACGTAACATTTTGCAGATAACAAAGTACACAACACCACATCAATACGCCCCCATTCCCTCCGGGCCTAGTGTAATATCACACTTCCAAAACATGAATGTTAAGGAAGTGCTGGGCTTGTTGTAATACAAAAAAGGGGTACATATCACAATACTGAGAATCCCTAAAAGAAATTCCCATATTCCCGATTTGTTCCGGATGATCTCCCAAATGCAATAGAATCCTTGTCCGATGAACTACGCCTAGAAAAATAGTCATGAAAGTATGGACAAAACGTTTTGTGTAATCCTGCTAGCAACAAACACACACACACACACAAAACGGCAAAACAGAACCTCCTGGGCGGAGATTAAAATAAAACCACAACTAACTCAGAACTAAATATTTAAAACGGCCAAGTGAAACAAGAAAATCTGGTTTCAAGCTCAATGAGTGCGACAAGTGTGAGTACCTGAAGACAGAAACTGTGCATAAGTGGCATGTTCATGCCTTTTCCTTTTTTCCAGATGTTCAATTTTTGATGTCATGCAAAATGTGAACATATCAGGACAGTGAACATCCTGCAAAAAGCAAGCAGGGGTTGGGTGGGCGGATGGGCGTGTTTGCTGATCCTCCACAGATCATGTTTCTCAGATTTTCCCAAAAACAAACATTACTGTATATTTATTCCAATTACACTCAAAGTCATGAGAGAACCGACTCTCCCATCCATAGCTTAGCATGCCATGTTTACATTACAGTAGATTTTGGGAAATCCAGCCAGTCCTACCTGGTAAATCATGCTTTAAGAGATTACATTTGAACGTGAGAAAACACCTTGAAACGATCATGCAATTTGTGTGGTGTGACCAAAACGAGCAACGTGTTTGGTGGTCATAAATGCATCAACATCATTTAAAAGTTTCACTTACTATCCAGGAGGTACATTTTCAGCTTATTTTTAAAGCTCCCTTTTGAGGCAGGGGAACAACAAACCAGAAAATAGTATGTAAGCAGTGTGAGAGTAGCAGCACTGTGAGACTATGTACTGGAAATAGCATTACATATATAATATGGATCAAGTTTCCAAACATCTGCTTCCAATGCTAAATCTAGCGCATCGGGATGCAAGTGAAAGCTCATTTCTGCTGGAAAGAGACCTTAAAGAACAAGATTGGGGTACAAATACTCAAGTACTTGCCAAAAGTAACAGAGAAAGCAAATGACTAGCATTCAATTAAGCCTTTTTAACTTCCATGTTCTGTTCTATTCTGAACACACTGTATTTTCCAGACTATAAACCGCACTTTTTTTTTCATACTTTGGCTGAAGGTGCAACTTGTATGTGAAATTACATATAATTCTGTTCGTCATAATAATAAGACATAATTTCACATGTTTGTTATTTTTACACTCACAACCACAAGAGCGCACTCTAAGCTTGGGTACCAGTACCTGTTCATCCACCACTGAAGAAATGGCCCCAAAAAGAAAATCCTATTCTGCAGATTACAAGCTGCAAGTAGTGAAATATGCAGCAGAAAATGTTAATCGAGCAGCAGAAAGAAAGTTTGGAGTGAATGAGAAACTTGCGAGGAACTGGAGAACAGCGGAATAATAAAAAAAACAAACAAACAAACAAAACCCCTCAAAAAAGCTAATTGCAGGCTAAAAGCTAGATAATCACAGCTAGAGGAGCAAGTTCGCATATGGGTGCTTGAGCAACATGCTGCAGGGAGAGGCTTGTCAACAGTGTCCAGGTAGTGAAATTTTTATTATATAATTCTGTTTGTCGTAATAATAATAAACGTAATTTCACATGTTTATTTTTACACTCACAATGGCAAGAAGGCAACAAGAGGGCAGAAAAGTGGAGATTATATTACTGCAATGAAGAAAACAAAAAAATTGCTAATTGCAGGATAAAAGCTAATCGTGGGCAAAAAGCTAGATGGTCACAGCGAGAGGAAGGAGTTCACACATGGGGGCTTGAGCAATGTGCCTCAGGGAGAGGCTTGCCAACAGTGCAGTTGCGACTCTACGCCCAGGTAGTTGTCAAGGAGATGAATAGAAATGACTTTGCGTGAGGACTTTCTTGGTGTTACCGCTTCATGCAACGCAACCGCCTCTCTATCAGAGCGAGGACCACAACAGCACAAAAACTGCCAGCAGATTTCCAAGCAAAGGTAGACCGTTTCCATGACTTTGCGACTTATAGTCCAGAGCGACTTATATATGTATTCTTTATTATGCATTTTTTTGGCCAATGTGACTTGTACTCCGGAGCGATGTATGGTCTGGAAAATACAGTATTCATGTTTTTTGCTACATCTATATCAGGGGTGCACACTTTTATAGCATGCAAGCTACTTACGAAATGACCAAGTCAACATGATCTACCAACTACAAAGTTGCAAAACATTTATTCATAAATATATTGAATTATTTATATGAACCATGCATGTTAGTGTACCTTGCATAACTGTGAGAACCCATATTGCTCAATACAACTCTGTAAATTTTTTGTCATTACCTTGCTCTGATGACTTGCACTGAATGGAATTTATTGTTCTTGATGATTGAGTGACTCACCCAGAACGGAGCTGTGGTGGCTGCCTTTGCTTTTGAAGTTAGCGAGGCAAACGCACTTCTTCCATTTCATATGGAAGCTCCCCCACTCATTTTTATACCCTGAAGTTTAGAAGACATTAATTGGAGGCTAACTCACTAGCTTGCTAGAATGCGCCGTTATGTGCACATGTGCAGTGACACTGGTGTCAGGAAAGGTCACATTGGTCAGACTGTCAATCAAGTGACAAATTTCATAGTGAGCATATTAGAATAACTCTAGGTTTTAATGCCATGTGATCCACCGGTAGATCATGATCGACGACGTATTGGGCACCCCTAATCTATATGGTATCATCTATTACAGTGAGTATGCCACGTAGCAACTGCGGTGACCAGCAGTTTGCTACTTTTTTGACGATTTTGGACAATTCAGTGTAATATGAAATTCGGAGGTTTTGGTGATATTCCAGTTAGTATTTGATGATCAGTTCATAAAAACTCTGTTAAATCCACCTGAACAGTCTGCAACATTTTGGCAAATGTTGCATCTGCCAAACGCTTGCTGGATTTCCTTCATATAGCATCAGTGTCACATAATGATCACCAGCTATGCGCAGGGTTTGCGAACTTTTCACAAAGTATCCTCCAAACGTTCCATAATAACTCGCCACGTTTAAATGAATAAAAAATAATTGACGCCCACACAGAGGGTCTGCAGACTGTTTCTAAGAACAGCTGGTGACTGTTGTAAGCATTTGAGGGCCATTTGGCAGAAAGACGTTTGCCAAAAAAAATCCCGATAAATTTTGAACATGTTCAAAAGTTTGCGGCAAACAAAAGTGAGTTCGGTGAATGGGTGGTGAACACGGTAAGTACTTGGAGAGAATTTTTTGCAGAATGAATGTCAAATATTGCGAATATCCAGAGGCCAATTGTTCACAAGCCCAGCGAGATAAACCTTTGAGGAACCTACCAATCAACTCAAAGAAAATTAATTGCTTAAATAATATGTACCGTAAATAAGACGTCTACCATTCATTGAACAGGAACCATTCCTACAGATATTAAAGAGAGCATTTTAAATGAGAAAAGACCTTAAACACAAGAAATGTCATTGTCCTGAGAATTTCTTTAATAAGAGCCTCTTTAGGTTACACTTTAAAGCCACAAGAAAGGCTGTTAACTCACCATCCACATTGTAGACCTTAAGGCCAGCCAGGTGTTTGGCAGCACGTGACTTGGCGGCTGTGAGCAGTGCTGGGTTATGTACAGGGAAATCTCTGTAGTAGTTCTCCAGGATTGCCACAGCTGCTCTCTGGATACTGGAAGCAGAAAAGGACAATAAATAAAAGGTTTGATTGATTTAATAAATAAGATTAAGAGAATAGTTTACAGAAACAAAGCTGATATGAATAATGATGAGCAAACAAGCAGGAGTTCGTTTGGACCAACTGGTCCTGGTAGTAATTAGACTGCAAGTTTTCCTTGCCGTGAGTTATTCTGCCTGGGATTTAGAGGCAGTACAACAGAAGTGAAGCCAAGGGCAAGGAGAAAAGAACTATTAATAGTAAACTGGCAAAACTGTATGCAGGGTTTTACTCTCTTCATACTGTAGTCCATATAAAACTGCACAGTGAAAAGTAATTCATTAACAGTTTCCCAACATCCTGCTGAAGGCTGTCGCCACGGACCAGTGCTTTGCAGTCATGATCCTATCTACCAGTAGTGAATGGATTTCAGTTCTGACTTCACTTTCACCTTTCACCACTTTCACCAATTGAGCACAGTAATACCATGGTCAGTAAACCATTTAGCAGTGGTTTTGGTACTGTGAGCAGGTGCAGGTCGTGCTGAAAAATGAAATCTTCATCTCCATAAATCTTTTCAGCAGATGGAAGCATGAAGTGCTCCAAAATCTCCTGATAGCTAGCTGCATTGACCCTGCCCTTGATAAAACACAGTGGCCCAACACCAGCAGCTGACATGGCACCCCAGACCATCACTGACTGTGGGGACTCGACACTGGACTTCAGGCATTTTGGCATTTCCTTCTCCCCAGTCTTCCTCCAGACTCTGGCACCTTGATTTCCGAATGACATGCAAAATTTGCTTTCATCTGAAAAAAGTACTTTGGACCACTGAGCAACAGTCCAGTGCTGCTTCTCTGTACCCAGGTCAGGCGCTTCTGCCGCTGTTTCTGGTTCAAAAGTGACTTGACCTGGGGAATGCGGCACCTGTAGCCCAGTCCACTCCTTCCACAGGTCCCCCAAGGTCTGGAATTGGCCCTTCCTCAGGGTCCGGTCACCTCTTCTGGTTGTGCAGCGTTTTCTGCCACACTTTTTCCTTCCCACAGACGTCCCACTGAGGTGCCTTGATACAGCACCCTGGGAACAGCCTATTCGCTCAGAGATTTCTTTCTGTGTCTTACCCTCTTGCTTGAGGGTGTCAATGATGGCCTTCTGGACAGCAGTCAGGTCGGCAGTCTTACCCATGATTGCGGTTTTGAGTAATGAACCAGGCTGGGAGTTTTTAAAAGCCTCAGGAATCTTTTGCAGGTGTTTAGAGTTAATTGGTTGATTCAGATGATTAGGTTAATAGCTCGTTTAGACTACCTTTTCATGATATGCTAATTTTTTGAGATGGGAATTTTGGGTTTTGATGAGCTGTATGCCAAAATCATCAGTATTAAAACAATAAAAGACCTGAAATGTTTCAGTTGGTGTGCAATGAATCTAAAATATATGAAAGTTTAATTTTTATCAGTACATTACAGAAAATAATGAACTTTATCACAATATGCTAATTTTTTGAGAAGGACTAGTGTATATATATATATATATATATATATATATATATATATATATATATATATACCTCATGTACGTACTCTTCCTCTTTCCATCATCTGAACCAAACAATGACTCTGATGCTCTAGAGTCCACTCTTGATTCTTTGAACCATGAACTGATTCACGAGAAGTGACTCCTCCCCTACGTCCTTTGTAAAGAGACGTAATAGGTTGAAAATACATGAACAGTAGTCTTCCCTCTGACTCAATGTCAGTTGCAAGCCATACTTTTGCTAAGTGTCAGTCTCAGACCATGTTGCTGCCCCATTGCTGAACTATGCTTCTGTCCCAGTATAATGTATGAGCCATATGTTCCTTCCCAAATGTCAGGGTTGCGCCATGCTCCTGTCCCGATAGAATCCTTACTCAGTTCATGCTCCTGAACAAGAAATCCTCTCAAGCCATGCTCATGCCCTACAGTCTTAATCAAGTTGTGCCCGGGTTCCGGGGTATATCTGAATGCACCTGTCCTAGTGTCATATTCAGGCATTTTGCTCCTGTCTCAGAGTAATTTTATTTAAACCATGCTCCGTTCCCAGTGCTTACTCGAGTCCCAGTGCCACAGTGAAAAAAAAATGCTTCTGTACCAATGTCAGCTGTACTCTCTGTTTCTAGTTCATTCTAGTCCACCAATCTCAGTTTAAAGCAGTGTTCTAGTTGATTCAACAATTTCAATACAGTGATCCCGCGCTACTTTGTGCTTCAGGTTCTGCGGCTTCAGTGCAAAAATATTCATTGAAAAATAAAAAAATAAAGCAATTAAGGAAAAAAAGGGAAAAGGTTAAGGAAAATGCCACTAAACAAGGCCAATTATGCAGAAAACCCCAAACAAACAAACAAACAAACAAACAAACAAACAACACCCCCAATAAAACTACTTCCATTTTTGTGTGAGGTGTCCATCTGTGAGTGTGTATTTATATTTTATTTCCATCTGGTGCATTATTTTTGAATGTTTAATTGTTATTATAAGCATTTATAGCAGTGAATATGTATTTATTGATATTATATACAGATATACATGTACGTATACGTCAGTCGGGGGGGGTGGATCCTACTTCTCGGAAATCGGTGGTCACGGAGGTCCCGGTCCTCATTCACTGCGGAAAGTGAGGGATCCCTGTATTTTTGCATTTATTTTATGTACTATGGCCTAGTGATCCCTTTTTGTGCGGATAAATACTCCAGACAGTGCAGTACAATCACTTATGCTTCGACTTCCTGTGTATTCCGTTTTGTACATTTACGCACATAAAGAAAACCCCAAAGAACAGGCAGGTTGCTTCCAGTTTGTTCAGGAACCTCGGGGAATAGTCCCGTGTAATGCCTATGGAGAGATATCATGCAGTATTAAATTTTATCATAACTGATTCAGTATAATAATGGCCAATTATATTTCACAGAGTCAGATTTCTAGTTCCACTGCCATATCACAGCGAGGAAGCACAATTATATTTAATAACCAGCAGGGGATTCGCTTCAATAAAAAAAAGATTACATTTAAAAAAAAGATACATCAAACCGTCTCTAGAGTATATGTTACTGTTATCTTTCTGAAAATAGCCTCAAACTAATTTGTCCAGAGAGAGAGAGAGAGAGAGAGAGAGAGAGAGAGAGAGAGAGTAACTATTTATTAGGCAATATTCCGAAGGAAAAAAAAAAAGATATCTACTGAAAATAACAATGAAATTCTAAACTATTGAGTTGAACACTCACTCCATTGCCAAACCGCTTAATCCCATTAGGATCACAGGGAGGCTGAAGCCTATCTCAGGCGACAGTGAGCAAAGACAAAGTTACCTGAACAGCTTGTCAGATCATTGTGGGACCAGCACACACAGGAAATTTGGAACAACCACTAAGCCTAATGTGCATGTTTCTTCAGTCTGTGGGAAGAAACTGAAGCATGTAGTAGAAACCTGCACAAGCACACGGATGCATGCAAACTACACAGAAATGGCCGAGCCTGGGACATGAACTTAGGATCTTTGTACTGTGAGATGGACGAGCTAACCACAATGCCACAGTGCTGCCCTGAGATGAAAGAAAACTTAAGGATTGCTACCATCATACATGGGCTTCCACAATGTAAGTGAATTTTCACAGTATTTCTGACAACTTCCCTCATTTATGGTCTGCTGGATCTCAATTCATATTCAGTGATGACTCAAGGTGCTTTCATGTATGCAGTGAAAAGTCCACTTGAATTGAATCCTGGTGTGTTTTCCCTTTTGGCACAGTTCACTTGGGTGCTTTTTGGTTTGTCTGGATCAATTAATCACAGCACGTAGAGTGTGAATCCCGATTAAATCAAACAACAACAAAAAAAACCCAAAAGCATAAATTTTGCTTGGACTATCTGGATCCTTTTGCTGATTCCTTTAAGACTGCATTGATACCTGGTTGTAAATCTGTGTGTTCTGGAGAGAGGCTTCGGTGCCGAGCCACATGTCCCACCCAGTAGCTTGTGTTATTCTTTACAGGATGCTTACAGGGATTCCTCACTTTCCGCAGTCAATTGGGACCGAGACCCCCCCGAGATCGCCAACTCCCGCGAAGTAGGATCGACCCCCCCTGACTGACGTATACGTACATATGTACAGGTCCTTCTCAAAAAATTAGCATATTGTGATAAAGTTCATTATTTTCTGTAATGTACTGATAAAAAATAAACTTTAATATATTTTAGATTCATTGCACCCCAACTGAAATATTTCAGGTGTTTTATTGTTTTAATACTGATGATTTTGGTATACAGCTCATGAAAACCTAAAATTCCTATCTCAAAAAATTAGCATATCATGTTCAGGTAGTCTAAACGAGCTATTAACCTAATCATCTGAATCAACCAATTAACTCTAAACACCTGCAAAAGATTCCTGAGGCTTTTACTTTCTTACAGAGTGCTGTATCAAGGCACCTCAGTGGGACGTCTGTGGGAAGGAAAAAGTGTGGCAGAAAACGCTGCACAACCAGAAGAGGTGACCGGACCCTGAGGAAGATTGTGGCGAAGGCCGATTCCAGACCTTGGGGGACGTGTGGAAGCAGTGGACTGAGTCTGGAGTAGAAACATCCAGAGCCACCGTGCACAGGCGTGTGCAGGAAATGGGCTACAGCTGCCGCATTCCCCAGGTCAGGCCACTTTTGAAGCAGAAACAGTGGCAGAAGCGGCTGACCTGGGCTACAGAGAAGCAGCACTGGACTGTTGCTCAGTGGTCCAAAGTACTTTTTTCGGATGAAAGCAAATTTTTCATGTCATTCGGAAATCAAGGCGCCAGAGTCTGGAGGAAGACTGGGGAGAAGGAAATGCCAAAATGCCTGAAGTCCAGTGTCAAGTACCCACAGTCAGTGATGGTCTGGGGTGCCATGTCAGCTGCTGGTGTTGGTCCACTGTGTTTTATCAAGGGCGGGGTCAATGCAGCGAGCTATCAGGAGATTTTGGAGCACTTCATGCTTCCATCTGCTGAAAAGCTTTATGGAGATGAAGATTTCATTTTTCAGCACGACCTGGCACCTGCTCACAGTGCCATAACCACTGCTAAATGGTTTACTGACCATGGTATTACTGTGCTCAATTGGCCTGCCAACTCTCCTGACCTGAAGCCCATAGAGAATCTGTGGGATATTGTGAAGAGAAAGTTGAGAGACACCAGACTCAACACTGTGGATGAGCTTAAGGCCGCTATCGAAGCATCCTGGGCCTCCGTAACACCTCAGCAGTGCCACAGGCTGATTGCCTCCATGCCACGCCCGCATTGAAGCAGTCATTTCTGCAAAAGGATTCCTGACCAAATATTGAGTGCATAACTGAACATAATTATTTGAAAGTTGACTTTTTTGGATTAAAAACTCTTTTTTTTATTGGTAGGATGAAATATGCTAATTTTTTGAGAAAGGGATTTTTGGTTTCTCTTTACTTTTTTTGCCAAAATGATCAATATTAAAACAATAAAAGGCTTGAACTACTTCAGTTGTTTGTAATGAATCTAAAATATATGAAAGTCTAATGTTTATCAGTACATTCCAGAAAATAATGAACTTTATCACAATATGCTAATTTTTTGAGAAGGACCTGTATGTGTATATAATATCAATAAATACATATTCAACGCTATAAATGTTTATGATCACAATTAAACATTCATCAATAATGTATAAGATGTAAATAAAATATAAATACACACACACACACTGACGTGCGCGCGTGCACACACAGATGTGCAACTCACATAAAAATGGAAGTAGCTTTGTTGGGGGGTTTGGGGTTGGTTTTTTTTTTTTTTTTTTTTTTTTTTTTTGCATAATTGGCCTTGTTCTGTGGCATTTTCCTTAACTTTTTCCCTATTTTTCATTAGTTTTTAAATTTTTTTATTTTTCGATGAATATTTTTGAAAAACCAGCGATGCACTGAAGCTGCAGACACTGAAGCGCGAAGTAGCGAATGATCACTGTATTTTCAAAGCATGTGCCTGAATCATTTGTTTGCTTTTTTTGTGACCCCACACATACATATGTCCCAAGAGAGAGCGATACAGAGAGCAGAGACCAAGCTGGACAGCTGACTCCGAGTGTGTTTAAGAACTGAATATTTATCAGAACACCTAGTGCTGTTCCACAGTCTTATCGACTGAAAGAAAAAAACGTTACAAGTAAGCAGTTCATGTTCGATTGACAGAACCTCCAATCCGCTGCTCAATAATTCATGTTGCTAAGAGGAGCAATACGAGCAAACAAAGCCTAATTACTACTGAGTTGTGGTGCTGCCTGCTGCATTTACTCCTGTCTGTAGCTCCTCTGAGTGTACAGAAGCTTAATTTTCTCCCATAAATTTGTAGGGTAGTCAAACTGTCCGTTTTTCTGCAAGTAATCATTAATCACCGATTACAATAATTACTAAGAGTTTGTCTTTAGGGACAATATTTCAGAACAAGGGGCTCGTGGATCATCGCAAATAAGAAAATGAAAGTGATATCAGAGAAAAGGTTGGACGGCCTGCGGTGATACATAATAAAAATGATCCTGTAATCATGAATATAGAATCCCCCAGCTATAAAACACTCACCTGAGAAGTCCCAGGTTATAATGACGTGTCTCTCCATCTGTTGAGCGTGTGACACAGAGTGAAAAACAGGACTGCAGGTGCCTCAGCTCGAGCAGCACGATCGCCAAATAGTGGATGAATAACAGTGCGTCCACCAGGGACACTGCATACTGCACAATTCCCTGATAATCCTCATCCTGAAAGAACAAGGGGTTCGGAGACAACAAATATACATTTACATTTATGGCATTTAGCAGATGCCCTTATCAAGGGCGGCTTACATTTTTATCTCATTGACCCAACTGAGCACTTAAAAGTCAAAGGTCAAACTCAAGGGCCCTTCACTGACAACTTGGTCGTACTGGGACTTTAACCCCCAACCTTCTGCTCAGTAATCCAGAGCCTTAATCACTGAGCTACCACTGCCCACCCACTTACTCTACTGCTGATAAATATTTGTCACTTTTGATAATGATGCTATTACTGGCCCACAGTGAGCTAAAAATACAACATGGGATCTCTGTAGGGAAAAATGTAGCACGAAGCACTAGCAAACCACTCAGTACACTAATACTGAAGAAATCCCAGTCCAATGTGGAGTGCAGTATATATATCGATTCAGTCCTAAACCATGAGCAACAAATTTCTTTTCTATAAAAATACCAATTAGGCATGCAATGTTATCTAATATGACACTACATTGTTGTACAGATTTATTATGATTTGAATTGTGTAAATAAAACCATTAACCTTGATTATTATTAGGTTGTGTAACCTTGCTGTAACTGCACTGATGAGACAGCAGTGTGTGCAATAACATACAATAGAGGGTATGCACATGATGTCACTGTAGAAGGAAGTTACAGGTTAGATTGAGTGCAAGTGTTGGAAGTCAGTACAATTGCCATGGAAATGCACACACACACACACACACACACACACACACACACACACACACACACACACACACACACACAGTGTGATTCTTGTTGATTCTATATCTTTCATGCTGACAAAAATTAAGAAAACAGAGGTCGTTGCTTTATGCTAAGTTTTGACTGCAGACTTCATAAATGCCAAATGAAAAGGCTTTATTCAATTTTTAATTTTTTCTAAAAGGAATATTTTAGTTAATGGGCCATTTTAGGTTCCCCCCAGACTTTTGAATAATTAAAAAATATTATTGCTAATTAGGTCATTCTTTTTTATTCCTTGTTTCGCAGATCAGTCACTGTTAATATTTGCAATTTCTAAAAAAAATGTTATGAATAAATAAACCTGTAAAAAAAAGTATTTTTTTATTTCTAATAGTCTTAAGTCGCTGAATATGCAATGAATGTTAAAACCGGTAGATTTTTTTTTTTTACCAATCCGGTTCTTATGTCGCCCTTTCATGGCAGCTAACTACATCTTTGCATGCATAGTTTCCCATTGGAAGTATCACCTGTACACATCTGCACAATGAGTACACGTACAAACGTCTGGTACACGAGCCTCTCGGAAGTGATACTATTGACTTGTGTGACAGCACTGGTCAACACATTCATTCATTTTCTGTACCGCTTAATACCAATTAGGGTCGCGGGGAAGTTGGCACCCGTCTCAGCCGACTCTGGGCGAGGGCGGGTTACACCGTGGACTGCTCAAGCCACTAAATTTTTTTTTCTGGTTGACGGATCTGCCGCTGAAAAATAATTTTTAACCTTTTCAATTTATTATTTTTTCCCCACCAATCTCTGTGTTATCTGCTGATGTGAAAAAATATCAAACCTTAATCAGACATAAAATCGTATCTTTAAATATTATGTATAATTTTGTGTGTTTGCCACACTTACATGTTTATATCAAAATTAATTCTGGAATCAAGTATCGTGAGTCGAGACTCCCAGCATGCTTTGCGAGCAACTCTAATGTAGTTTCTTTGTGACCTTCCAAGTTGGCGCTCCCTAGAGGGTGATGTCGCGGAGTTCTCAGAGTCAAGTTGTTTGTTTGGTTTGATTTGTTTTATTTGTTTGTTTTTTGCACTATGCTCGTCTATGACCGGGTGACCCTACTACCGCTATGAGAGCGCAGTCTTTTCCGACATTTAGAACTGAGCACGTTCAACTCCTATCCTAAGCTAATATGCTACGGCAGCTCAATGCTAGTCGCACCCCGGATAACAATAAGCCCAGGCGGAGACGTGGCAGGCGGGGAGGGGCCAAACGACAACTCCGACGCTTGGTTAGCAGTGGAAGGTTAGCCCTCCCGGTCATACTGATTGCAAATGTTCAGTCTCTGCGAATCAGGATGGACGAGCTTCATGCTCGGATTGCAACGCAGAGGGATCTTTTTTTCCCCAAAACAAAATAATGGTCATAGTGCAATATAATACAATTATAATATAAATTTAATGCAATTTAATTTATTGTTGTTGTGTCTACTGATTTATTTATTTATTGTATTATTATCATTATTATCATCATTTTTAATTATTATTATTATTATTATTATTATTATTATATTGTTTACTGGGCTTGTGTAAGTTCCTTTTTAAATATGGAATTTTATGTATTTATTTTATAGAAGTATGTGTTTTTGTTGATTTCAGCCTTCCTTCCTGTTTTTTATAACTTGACTCTTTGCACGACCACACAAGAATTCCTGTGTATAAAGCACAATTGGAAAATAAAAATCTTGAATCTTTAAATATTATTTATAATTTTGTGTGTTCGCCTTCAAGATCGCGCTGACATCTTTATATCCAAATGAATTCTTGCATCAGGTATCGTGAGCTGAGACTCCCAGCATGCTTTGCGAGCAACTCTAATGAACAGATAATGCATTGTATTAAGACAAGTGTAATTTGCACACTATATTTCATGGTGTTTCCAGGACTTCTCGAGTCATCAACCAGATATTATACATGAAAAAAATTGAAGTGACGAAACCTTCCGTGCTATTAATACAGTATCAACAAAATAACCCAAAAAACCTTTTTTTAATTTTTCCCTCCGACACTTTTTTTTTCAAAATTGTAAACAATAATATTTTAAATCTAGTGGCCTTATTTTTTTCTTATTTCCTCCGATATCACTAAATTTGTGCTGAAAAATCTGTCAACCAGAAAATAAAAAATGAGTGGCCTCACCAGGGCCAATACTCACACAACCATTGATACTCGCTTTCACATTTTGGGATCATTTCAAACAGCCAATTAACTTGCTGTTCATGTTTTTGGACTGTGGAAGGAAACCGGAGTACCCAGGGGAAACCCACACAAGCAGAACATGCAAACGCCACACAGAAACGCCCCAACTGGGAATCGATCCCAGGACCATCTTGCTGTGAGGCAGATGTGCTAACCACTACGCTATCATGCCACCCTGGTCAACACAGGCATTTTGTTTTCATTTTAGTTTTTTGAAAATAGAGATTTCAGATTTTATTCTCCACACAGGCATTCTCCATCCTGAGCTGATGGCAACAGCATCAAAAGCTACATGGGGGTCCAGTCAATTTTAACACCCCCTCTCCCCCCATCAGAGATGAAAGCGGAGCATATAAAAGTATGTTTGGAATGCCCTCCTCATTGAATGTTATGAAAAATGTTGTGACAGTACGGATCACTAGTCTGTTTAAATCGGTACGTCAATATAGCTGAATCATTGACCATGATCCATAAGTGTCTCTATTTCAAGTGCATTGTATCATGGATGACTTTGGGCATTGAATCTGCCTCCTAACAAAAAATATTTGACTTCTTCCATGGTGTGCCAAAGGTGTCAAAAGGCAACGATATATTTGGACTCCTTACCTGTGTGTCTAAGATGCGCACTCCATAGAAGAGCCAGTAAGAGAGCACGAGCAGGAATGCCAGCATGGCCAACAGTGATCGAAAAATGAAGATGCGTGGCATTGTGGCCATGGATGGCCGGAAAAATAGCGCCCACATGGCTAGCAATAAAATGAGCAGCTTGAATGCTATGGAGATGAAGAGGCCCTCACAGGCCGTGCCACACACACGCAGCCTTTCGGGCCAGAGTAGTCGTGGTAGGATGAGGAATGCGAGTGGCGTCAAGAGCACCAGCAGACTCAAAATAATAGAGAATGAGACTGCTAAATAGCGCTTACAGTCCAGACCCACACTGTCGTCCAGGTCTTTGCTAATGCGTACAATGTCCTCCTGTGACAGTGAGTGCTCTGAAGTGCCTGTGATCGCAGTGGTGGTTTCTCCCCAGTTGTCATCCTGCAAAGAGACAGATAGAGATAACAAGTGGTTGAGGATGTGGAAAGTATTCTTTAGTTATTATGCTTTTATACTTCTACAATCTCTTAAACCCTTCTCCTGGCCCAAGGCATTCATGTCAAAGAATTTCGAATATATATACACCGTATTCGACGTAATACGTGCCCTGCTCCAATAAGCCGCCCCAGTGTTTTTGATCTTATGCCCATGTGTACTGGGAAAATCATAGATCAAACTTACCAATTTTATTGGACCAGTCTTTGTAATGGTAAAATGAGGTGTTCACTGCCTGTAAAAGTGAGTTTGCACAGTATTTCAAGATCCCTTGCCTCTTGGGAATGACTATAATGTTCATCAGTAACAACACATTTGTTTGTTCTGCCGTGCTTTAAAAAAAAAAAACAGGAAAATATTTTGCTGTGTTCTCTTGGTAAATGTCCAACAACCGATGAACCATTAGAAACTGCTACAGCAAAACTTTGGGATGCTCTGAATGAATGGCGCGATGAGCCAGATATGGGCCGATCAGAAAGTGATGGGTATTTTTCACCCAATTCTCCTACTCACTGACTTCATAAATTTAAGCACGTTCCTGGCCATGTGGTTTTGTTTATGTTCCTGTTGATTGGTTCAACGTGCCATGTGCTAAAGTTGACATTCATGTTGATTGGCTCATTTTACTTCCGGGAAAATGTTTAAAGGAATATTTAAAGGGAGGGAAAAGTAAGGGGTCTGTTTTTTATTTATGCTGTTTTCTCTTTATTTTTAGCTTTCATGTAAGTGGTTTGGATGATACCACAAAATGAATAACACAAATACCAGTAAAACTCTTTTATTGTTCTGTTATTATTCATGTTTTCCACCTCTATGGTAATTAGCACTTACCGTTCCACTCCGCTGGTAACATTTTCATAAGTGCCCATCCACTCCAATTTTTTAAGCGCCTTGGGCGCTTTGCACGTCGAATACGGTATTCTCATAATATATGTTCTGATATATAAAATTGCTAACAGACTAAAAGCAAAGCTCCAGATAGATGTCTCTTGATGTGTGTTCCGGCCTGGGTTTACTTTTTCACACCTTTCAGATTACTGACTGTTTCATTAGCCATTTAACGAGTTCATGTTCTGTCAAGCTTCTGATTTCGGTGTTTGCTCACTGAACATTTATTTTACCTGCAAATCTATCTACCTACCTGAGGTAGATTGTGTTTTTCTTATTCTGTATTTATAATAAATGTTTTTTATTTATTTATTTGTAATTGATGCAGGTCAACAGGCAAATCAGCAATACATACTCACCAAATCAACATCAACTCAATGATGAGGTGACTTTACTTTGTAAGCTTCCTGTGGTGGGTTCGCGAGGTCACCCGATAGAACATAAGACAACCATCAAAGCTGTGTTCTCTAACTGGCACGGTGCTTTGATTGGGAGTTGCATTAGGAATAGTTTCTAATTAAAAACACGGAATTGGATCCTAGTGAAGTGCCCAGAGACAAAATGAGTGAGTTATAAACACGATCTGTTTACAGAAAAATCAAAAACCCAACACCAGATGCATAGATAATATACAGTGTGACAACAACATGTCTTGCAAAGCACAATTCACAACACAAAATTTTTATCACAGAAATGTGTATATGGTACGGGTTTAAAGTTAAAGAGAACGAACAATATTCCATTATAGCTGAGAGGGGAAAGAAACAAAAACAAGAATCAAAGAGTAAACAGAATATAAACAAGTGTAATTAATTGGCACTATATCTTAATTTTCTACCAATGTCCATTTCTGATCTTTGTTTACTTTTCCTTCCCGCTGAGCACAAAATAAACAAAATTTGAGGTCACAGTACCACAGCAATGTTTAAAAAATGAGGGGAAATAGCAGTCACTCCAGTGATTAGCGCTTCAGGCTAAGACTCAATTTATGCGGTGAATAATACAACTCATTAACTTGTTTACAGAGAGAGAGATTTCACCTGAATCACATAAATAATGTAATGTGGGTCTGTGTGGACCTGTTTTGATATACTTATGGGGACCAAATGAAACAACAAGGACCAAAACCTTTGTTTTGACATTTGACCCGATAAAACTTTTTTATTCTAATGAAGAAACAAAGAACAATG
>CM045744.1:35611475-35696475 GCA_024760905.1 Plotosus lineatus | reverse complement strand
AACAAACAAACAAAAACAAAAAACAACCCAAAACCCCCCATCAAAACTACTTACATTTTTATGTGAGGTGCGCATCTGTGTTTGTTTGTATTTATATTTTATTTACATCTTTTGCCTTATTTTTGAATGTTTAATTGTTTTTATAAGCATTTATAGTGCCGAATATGTATTATATACCCATGTACATGTACGTATATGTCAGTCAGGGGGTGATCCGACTGTGGAATTCGGTGGTCACGGGTGGATCTTGGTCCCAATTAAGCGTGGAAATTATTTATATTTATATATATATATATATATATATATATATATATATATATATATATATATATATATATATATAAATAAAAATACACTGTATATATAAATAAATAACTGACTGGCTTGAAATGTTATTGGACTTTTATCAACATAAATTCACCCATTTGCTTACCCACCTACTTCTCCTAGGATGGCAGGGACGCTGGAGCTGACATTGAGTGAATGCGTGGTACACCCTGAACAGTGTTCCAGACAATCACACACACACACACACACACACACACACACACACACACACACACACACACACACACACACACACACACACAAAACCTTTCACACTCACATCCACGCCTAGGGGCAACTCTGGAACAGTGAAGTAGTTTAATATGGATGTCTTTGAACTGTCGGAGGAAATTCACGCAAGCAAGGGGAGAGCATGCAAACTCCACACAGGAGCACCCCATGAACCCACATACTTCTTGCTGTGATGTCGATGTGCTAACCACTATGCCACATGCTGCCCTAAATGTAAATTAATATTATAATTCATTCATTTTCTGAACCGCTTAATCCTAATTAGGGTTGCGGCGAGGCTAGCCCCCATTCAGCCGACTCTGGGCGAAAGCAGAGTACACCCTGGACAGGTCACCAGGCCATCACAGGGCGGAAAAAAGCTCACGGCTCTGCAGCTACTCTTGACGAAAGTAAGCAATGGTTCTTTTACAGCCTCTCACTATACACAGTGAGTCACATGGCCGGCCTTTGATAACCCAAGTTAGCTGCACTGGAGGGACAGCAGTGACAACCCATTGAGAGTTGGGCTTGAACCTTGGAATCAGTGATCCAGCACCTTTACCACCAGGCCACCACTGCCTCTAATATTGTAATTGTTATTTACATTTATTTATCTGTTTGAATTCAGCAGCAATAATTAAAATATTCTAGTTTGCAGCTAAAAATAGTAACTGCACAGTCTTGACATTCAACCTATTCATATCACGATATATCAGATTTTCCAGCGCAAGTCTGTGAATGTAAAAAAAAAAAAAAGGAAAAATATGGTAGAATGAGTGCTACAATGATATATAGATAATGCTGCTAAAATAGCAACTGTTAGAGCAAATCCACACCAGGCTGTCTAAACTCCTGTCATCACTGGATGTGTGGTCCTAAAACAACACTTACATTAAGAAGTGAGGATGGTGGTGTGTGAGAGTGTGTATCAGATGATGTAAGAGGCCTGAGACGATGGTATAATGCATCCAGTCGGCCAAGCACTTCAGTAAGCCGCAGGGCAGAAGTGTGACAATGGAAGGAAAGGAACGGCGAAAAAGAGGGAGAATTAAAAGAATAGAGGGTGGAACAGGAAAGAATGGAGGGACTTTCTTTTCTATTCATCATCTCATTTCATGTCATCTAACACCTAGGGTAGTATAACTGATCCTAAAAAATAAGCCATACTTTCCAACATATGAAGGAAAACTATTTGTTAATAGCGTTTTGCAGGACCTGTAGCTACATCCGCTGAGCCTGAGGTCTACAGCTGTTTTATCACACATAGAACAGAACCGTCCCCTTTCAAAGTATATACATTTTTCCACTTTGGCAGCTTGAAATGGAGACACATACGCAAAACATTTTTGTCTCTCTGCATTTCCTCAATGCAAGAGTATGCCCAGGCCACAGATTTTCAGTAAAGTAAAAGGTAAAGGTAAAGTCTGTTGGGTTTTTACACCCGAGCCTAGTGGCTCATCAGGCCGGTGCTTATCCCCGGTTTCTGTAGCGTGAAGCGACCAGGAGTTCAACTCCTCCTGGATGGGACACTAGTACCAGTAGTTTCCGTAAAGTACCAAGGATTAAATCTGGGTTCTGACTCGGCCATGCAAGACTTCAACTTGTGTGGCCGACTTTGGGTCATTTTCATGTTGGAAAAAGAACCTTCCTCTCATTAGCAACTTTCTGGGCAACAGGATTTCCTTAATCCCCAGAAGCATTTTGCCCCATCCATTTTTCCTATTACAGGGATCCCGCACTACTTCAAGCTTCAATTTATGCAACTTCAGTGTGACACGTTTTTTGTTTTTTTTTTAATATTCATCGAAATTAAAAATTAAGGAAGAAAAGTGGAAAAGGTTAAGGAAAATGCCACAAAAACAAGCACAATTATGCAAAAAAAAAAAAAACCCTAAACAAACACAAAACAAAAAACAACCCAAAATCTCCCATCAAAACTGCTTACATTTTTGTGCGGTGCATGCCTTTATGTGTATGTATTTATATTTTATTTACATCTTATGCATTATTTTTGAATGTTTAATTGTGATTATAAGCATTTATAGCATTGAATATGTATTTATTGATATTATATACACATATACATGTATGTATACGTCAGTGGGGGGGGGGGGGTTGGTCCTACTTCGCGGATTTCAGTTATCGCGGTGGGATCTCGGTCCCAATTAACAGAGGAAAGTGAGGGATCCCTATATACCGACAAGTGTTCCAATTCCTGGTGCCGAGAAATGGTGTTCATGGGAGGACTCCAAGGAGGAAGCTACTGCTGTCTAAAAAAAACATTGTTGCTCGTTTAATATTCGCAAAAAGGCACTTGGACACTCCACAGAAGTTTTGGCAAAATATTTTGTGGACTAATGAAACCAAAGTTGAATTGTTTGGGAGGAACACAACGTCATGTGTGGAGGAAAAATGGAACAGCTCACCAACATAAACACCTCATCCCCACCGTGAAGCATGGTGGAGGGTGCATCATGGTTTGGGGCTGTTTTGCTGCCTCGGGGCCTGGACAACTTGCAATCATTAATGGAAAAATGAATTCAAAGGTTTATCAGGATGTTTTGCAGGAAAACCTGAGGCCGTCTGTCAGACAGTTGAAGCTAAAAAGAGGATGGATCCTGCAACAAGAAAATGATCCAGAACACAGAAGTAAATCAACTTCAGAATGGTTTCAGAAGAACAAAATACACGTTCTGGAGTGGCCAAGTCAAAGTCCAGACTTGAACCCCATTGAGATGCTGTGGCATGACCTCAAGACAGTGATTCGTGCCAGACATCCCAGGAATCTGACTGAACTACAGCAGTTTTGTAAAGAAGAATGGGCCAAGATTAGTCCTGATCGATGTGCCAGACTGATCTGCAGCTACAGGAAGCATCTGGTTGAAGTTATTGCTGCCAAAGGGGGATGGGGGGGCACAAAATATTAAATGTGATGGTTCAGTTACTTATTCCTCCCCCTTCTGTCATTGTTTGCATCCTATCCTCATTAAAATATGAAAACCTATAAATGTTTGGGTGGTTTTAGTTAAAGCAGACACTGTTTTTTCATCTGTGTGATTTTGACAAAGATCAGAGCCCATTTGATGGTGATTTTATGCAGAAATGTGAGAAATTCCAAAAGGTTCAGATACTTTTTCATACCACTGCATATACACATATACATGTAGGTATACGTCAGTCAGGGGGTTGATCCTACTTCACGGAATTCGGCAGTCACGGGGGGGTCTCGGTCCCAATTAACAGCAAAAAGTGAGGGATCCCTGTATATAAGACGAATATACAAAGAAGAATATAATGACTGTTAAACAGTCAGCCAACAGACAGAGTCTCCCTATTTGTAGCATATACAAACTTAAAATGCAGATTCTTGATTCATTCATTTTCTGAACCAATTAATCCTAATTAAGGTCGCAAGGAGGCTGGCACCCATTTCAGCCAACTCTGGGAAAGAGCGGGGTACACCCTGGACAGCTCGCCAGGCCATTGCAGGGTTGACACAAACATTCATACACACATTCACACCTAGGGATGATTTGGACCAACCAATTAACATACTTTGCATGTTTTTGGACTGCGGGAGGAAACCGGCGTACCCGGAGAAAACCCACACAAGCACAAGGAGAACATACAAACTCCATACAAAAATGCCCAGGCTGGGAATTGAACCCAGGTCCTTCTTTCTGTTCAGCTCACCAGGCCATCACAGGGCAGAAACACACTGACGGCTATGCAGCTAATCTTGTTGAAAGTCAGCAATGGTTCTTTTACATTCCTCACACCATAGACAGTGAGAGACACGGCCAGCCTTTAATAACCCAGTTAGCTGCACTGGAGAGGACAGAGACAACCTGTTGAGAGTGGGGCTTGAACCCCCAACCTTGGGATCAGTGATCCAGCACCTTTCCCAGCAGGCCACCACTACCTGAAGGAATGAATTTTACATCACAAATTCACTTGGTTCTGTTTTGATTTACTGTCATCATTAACATCTCGACTGAAGTGGTTACATCTTGTGTGTAGTTTGTGCTTAGAAGGGATTGTTCAAAAACCTACTTGTAATGATGTGTAGCAGCAAGGAAGGAGGTGGGTGCAAAAGCAGAATTCACAAATAAATAAAATTAAAAAAAAAAAACAGGAAAGGAAATGAACCAAAACGTGTTCAGCAGACAATAAACAAGAAGCAACCAAAGAACTAACTTGGGTCAACCAAACAATTAAGGCAAGACAAGGTTGAGGGAGACAGGATGATGTCATAGCGTCTGAAGAAAGCATCACAGGCCTGAAAAACAAAGCGACTCAGCATGTAGGGACATACACTCTGAAAAACAAGAATAATCTTTTATGCCACGATCAGCCTTGAGTACATTTAAATAAGTGTTTGTTTGCTGAGGAGATAGCCTACACCTGGGCACTCCTTATGGTGCATGCTATAATGTGCAGTAGTTCCTTGCCATAAAATGGGTCTTGTGGTGAGGTACACGAGCCCAGGGGCATACATGATGCTAATGATCTGATTTCCATGAAACTTGGCGGAAGGCTGATTTATAGACCAATGAAGAACCAATTAAATTGTGGGCCAAATCCAAATCATGAGGTACATCCATAAATTTGTTAACATTATGAAATATAACCTTGGTGGAAGTCTGGGCTGGGCAATGCCATATAGCTCAATATCCAACAGATGGCAGTTCAGTCGTGAGAAAACATAGCCAATGTAGAAACATATGTGATAATAAAGTGATAGTGATACACAGACTAAAAAGAAGTTGGTGTAGTTGAGGATACTCATCAAAGAGTCAAGGCAGAGGTCCATGAGGGTGGATGCAGTATTTAAAAGAAATATTTAATCAAGAAAAACTATTTCACAATCAAATAAATACTAAGAGCAGTGGTGGCCTGGTGGTAAGGTGCTGGATCACTGATCCCAAGGTTGGGGGTTCAAGCCCCACTCATACTCACTCACTGCCTCCCCCTAGTGCAGCTGACTGGGTTATCAAAGGTGGGCCATGTCCCTCACTGTCTACTAGTATGTTGGGAGGTTCATGTAAAAGAACCATAGTTGAATTTCGTCAAGAGTAGCTGCATAGCCGTCAGTGTGTTTCTGCCCTGCGATGGCCTGGCCAGCTGTCCAGGGTGTGTGTTACCCTTGCCCAGAGTCAGCCGAGATGGGCACCAGCCTCTCTGCGACCCTAATTAAGATTAAGCGTTTCAGAACATGAATAAATGAATACTATAAATAAATATATAGAAAATATTCATTGGAGGAAATGAAAGTATTGAAATAGAGCAATAGAGAGAACAGCTCTCGATGTAGATTAAAAAAAATGGAGAGAATAAAGTGGAACAAATTTTTGGGGCAGTGGTGGTCTATTGGTATAGGGCACTGGATCGCTGATCCAAAGGTTGGGGGTTCGAGTCCCACTCTCCACAAGGTTGTCACTGTCCTCCCCAGTGTAGCTAACTGGGTTATCAAAGGCCGGCCATGTCTCTCACTGTCTATGGTGAGAGGCATGTAAAAGAACCATTGCTGCCTTTCGACAAGAGTAGGCTGCAAAGCCGTCGGCGTGTTTCCGCCCTGCGATGGCCTGGCGAGCTGACCAGGGTGTACTCTGCCCTCGCCCGAAGTTGGCTGGGATGGGCGCCAGCCTCCCCGCAACCCTAATTAGGATTAAGTGTTTACAGAAAATGAATGAATTTTTTGTTCCTCCATTATGATAAGTGAGAAAAAACTCTTTCAATTTAAATACATTTTGGTGATGTATAAATAAAGTAATAATAAAAAACTGGTTGAAAGTGAAATATTTAGTTTTAAAACTTAATACAATACAAAATTAGCATACGATGAGTTCATGTACAACAAAAACAAGGTAAGTGGAGGTTTTTAACTTCATCGTTAACTGAGAAATACAAATAATTATGAAACAAGCTTGTTCCAGGCATTGAAAGAATCCGACAAATATTCCTTACTCAGAGTTTCACAAAACAAAGATGTGGTTATTTGGATTTGTTCAGCTGACACATTGACAAACCGCATTATCTTGTACAACATGGCTGTAAGTCCAACCACACAGACACATTATTTCAGTCTGTCTGGCTCCGAGCAGCCACAGGAAATCACTTCCATGTCATAGAAATGACCAGAATGCTTGAGGTCAGTGTTCTCAGGGAGCTATTTTGCTTCACAGAGATCCGGCATCAGAGATAACATCTAGCAGTGGTGCATACCACTGAGCGCGCGTGTATGTCTGTCTGTCTGTGTGTGTGTGTGTGTGTGTGTGTGTGTGTGTGTGTGTGTGTGTGTGTGTGTGTGTGTGTGTGTGTGTGTGTGTGTGTGCGCGTGTCCTACCTCCTGACGCTCAGATGGCGGTGAGCTCAGTTCATGAGTTGCAGGTTCGCTTTCTAACTCCAAACCTTCCATCACTGCCTGAATCCTGGAGTGTGTTCGTATGTACTTTAGCGCTGTGAGAATCAGTCTTTCTTCAACCGGGTGTGCAAACGGATGTGTTTTGCGAAGTGAGTGCAAGCTTTACTGTTCCTGTTTTTAGTATAAAAATGACAAGGGAAAAAAATTAAATAAATAAATAAATAAAAATCTCCCATCATACAATGCCAGTAGGAGTGCAGTGCAGCGAGTTAATGTAAGGGCTTTCAGTAGACGGGTCACATGGGACAACTGACTTGCAGAGAAAGTGAGTCAGAGTGTGTCCATCATACAAATCATGCTTTCTCTCGAGAGGGATGGCTAACATCATCAGCAACCAATTAGAAGTCACGTGGGTGCCTGTGATGTTATATTCTATTAAATTATATTATTACATTATACACAGTCAGGATGGAATGGTTAAAAGGTGCAATCTTGGGGGTCATGGTGAAATGCATAAATGGGTGTGTGTGCGTGTGTGTGTGTGTGTGTGTGTGTGTGTGTGTGTATATATATATATATATATATATATATATATATATATATATATATATATATATATAGATAGATAGATAGATAGATAGATAGATGGATAGATAGATACACAGATATACCTTGACTTAAGTCATTTAGAGTTAAGTCGTTCTCGATTCTACATTAGTTTGTAAAAAATATATGGAAAAATTAAAAAATAAATAAAGTTTATGTCATGTGAATCATATATTATATATTATATGAGATTTCCTTTCGGCTTTTTCCCTTTATCAGGGGTCACCACAGTGAATGATTCACAAGTTTGATTTGGCGTAGGTTTTTACGTCGGATGCCCTTCCTGACAAAACTCGTTAGCAAGGGGCAGAAACACGCTGACGGCTTTGCAGCTACTCTTTACGAAAGTCAGCAATGGTTCTTTTACATAAACCTCTCACCATAGACAGTGAGAGACCTGGCAGGCCTTTGATAACCCAGTTAGCTTCACTGGGGGGACAGTGACAACCTTGTGGAGAGTGGGACTTGAACCTCCAACCTTAGGATCAGCAAATCCAGCGCCCTATACCACTAGACCACCACTGCCCCACCATATTATATATTATATATATATTTAGTATATTAAATGTTATGCATGTGTATATACAGTCGGCCCCCTACTTACGAAACTTACGGGTTAAGAAAAACATTTTCCTAAGTTTTCGTCCCCGGGATACGAAAACAACCTCCTCTTACAAAATGCGTCATTCAAAATTCAAACGTGCCATTCAAAATTTCTCATGGTGTGAGAGTTGCTCTCTCATTGGTTGTCTCCCAACATCCCGCCCCGCTGGCCTCCCATTGGCTAGGAGGGATGACGCAGCTGAACTTCCTGTATCCATACTTCCTGTTTGTCACACGCGTGAAGGAGAGTTGACTGTTAGCTTGTTTTGAGATTGATCATGCAGCGTTGTATTTCGTTATCACCGAAACCCCTCAACAATATATATATCCAGCCAGAGCGCAGCCATAGTCCTTCGGGACTGACGGAGGCCTACCATATATATATATATATATATATATATATATATATATATATATATATATATATATATATATATATATATATATATATTATGCAAGTAAATTTGGTATAGCCTAGCCTATTCTATTTCTACTTGTTCTTCAATTTCATTTCACTTTCACTTTTGACCTTGGACAGCTTGGTATCTCTGGATGTTTGCAAAACAAATGTTGGTAAGTTGGAGAGCGTTTGAATTTATATTTTATTTACATCTTATGTTATTTTTTCAATGTTTAATTGTTATTATAAGCATTTATAGCATTGGATATGTATTTATTGATATTATATACACATATACATGTACATATACATCAGTCAGGGCTGGGGGGGATCCAACTTTCTGGATTTCGATGGTCACTTGGGGATCTTGGTCCCAATTAACCGCGGAAAGTGAGGGATCCCTGTGTTTTATTTACATCTTATGCATTATTTTTGAATGTTTAATTGTTATTATAAGCATTTATAGTGTTGAATATGTATTTATTGATATTATATACACATACACATGTACGTATATGTCAGTCGGGGGGGGTGTGTGTGTGTGTTGATCCTACTTTGCGGAAATTGGCACATTGGCGGTCGTGGGGGTATCTCAGTCCCCTTAAACCGCAGAAAGTGAGGGATCCCTGTAAATATATATATTCATACACACACACACACACACACACACACACACACACGAGTGTATGTATGTATGTATGTATGTAGCACACATAGCAATGCATCAATTGCCAGTAAAGTAGCAAGCTGGTGATGGAAGTACAGTAAGTGGATGAGGAGGCTCCTGACCTTCGAGTATTCCTCCTACATTCCCAATGCATGATGCTCCATTTTGCAGTTCTGTGCCAGTTGCTGAAAGGCGGATCTAAATTTAATGGAGTCACTTGTGAGCTCTTCCCATACATATGTATAAGTCTACAAGTTTGTGTCAAAATTTTGTTTGCAACCTTTTTGCTTTTCCTTAGACATTAATATATAGAGAAGGAGAAGGAGAAGGAGGAGGACGAGGAGGACTACTGTACGTGTATTTTCAACCTAATGTGTCTCCTTACAAAGGACGTGGGGGAAGAGTCTCTTGTCGTGAATCAGTTCATGGTTCAAAGAGTCAAGAGTCGACTCCAGAGCATCTGAGTCATTGTTTGGCTCAGATGATGGAAAGAGGAAGAGCGCTGGATGTAGTAGGTATACAATTTGATCTTCACAAATAGGCTTGAATGAGCTCGGCTTGACAGATGATATTCACATCCATGATACCAGGTACATAAGCTTTTTTTTTTTTCTTTTATTAAGTCACTGGTGGTAGTAAAATCGAACAGTTGTAAATCGCGCAGGTCGTAAGTCAGCGACTTTCTGTACTGGGAAATAATTACTTTGAACTATTTTTCAGACCTCAGAGAAATTGAGCATAGACAATGCATAGCTACTGATATCTTGTACACACTTCAGTGTGCTTGTATAACAGTACTTACAAATAAGTATTTGCATTTTTGTAAGTTTGCTCGGAACATTTGCTTACAGTTTTGCGTAACATTTGGCTGGGAACCTGAAAGCCCTCATTCGGACTGTCTTCCAGCTGAACACTGTTTACATTGTTTAAGCTACATAAATTACAAACACACGACCTAGCTAATGCTCACGGTGTCCTCCTGTCTGTTCTGCTGCATGTTGGGAATATGACGTGAGCTGCAGCTGTCACTGCTGCCCGATACATGACCTCATACGGCACACAGCATGTTACAAGTTAATGACCTTTATTGTCTGCTGTTGGCAGCTACACTTTCTTTTCTCTTTTTTTCTTCATCATTTATTTTTATTGAGCATCAATGATATATGCACATCTTCTTGTCCTTTCGGCTTTTCCCTTCAGGGGTCGCCACAGCGAATCATCTGCCTCCATCTCACCCTATCCTCTGCATTTTTTTCTCTTCCACCAACTGCCTTCATGTCCTCCTTCACCACATCCATGAATCGTCACTTTGGTCTTCCTCTAGGCCTTCTGCCTGGTAGTTCCAACCTCAACATCCTACTACCAATATACTCACTATCCCTCCTCTGTACATGTCCAAACCATCTCAATCTAGCCTCTCTGATTTTGTCTCCAAAATATCTTACATGTGCTGTCCCTCTGATGTGCTCATTCCTGATCCTATTCATCCTCGTTACTCCCAAAGAGAACCTCAACATTTTCATCTCCGCTACCTCCAACTCTGCCTCCTGTCTTTCCCCCAGGGCCACTGTTTCTAAACAATACAACATCGCTGGCCTCAACACCGTCTTGTACTCTTTTCCTTTCATTCTTACCGATACCTTCCTATCACACATCACACCGGACACTTTTCTCCAACCATTCCAACCAGTCTGTCCATGTCATAGTCCATGGAGATTCTTGCCTAACCGCGTCTGTCAGCCTGTCCATCACCATAGCAAACAAGAAGGGGCTGAGAGCTGACCCTTGATGCAGTCCCACCTCCACCTTGAACTCTTCTGTCACACCGACAGCACACCTCACCACTGTCTTACATCTCTCATACATATCCTGCACCACTCTAACATACTTCTCTGCCACTCCAGACTTTCTCATGCAATACCACAGTTCCTCTCTCGGCACCCTGTCATATGCTCAATGATATATGCACATAAGGTTCATAAACAAAAACCAAAATAAAAACAAAAGGTTCTTAATACAGTGGTAGCTGTACATTCTATTAAAAATGAATACGCACAATGTAGCCTTAGATTCATGTTCTTGGCTGACATGAGGGAAATTCAGTGAGGTCTTCTTCTCTTACCTTGTGGCACGTCAATCTCAGGGGATGAGATTTGCTGCTAAACACGGTTGTAAAGAGTGTTTATTTAAGATTTAATTTCAAACCAATTTGTCCTCCATTTTCATTAAAATTCATAACCTGCATGGTTTTCTACACTGTTTCCTGCCATGTGATTGGCTGATTGCATGATTATAAGAATGAGCGATTGTGCAATAAGTATGCAAGTCGTATATATTCAATTGCAAATGATAGCTAATCACCGAATACAGGGATCCCTCACTTTCCGCGGTTAATTGGGACCGAGATCCCAACGCAACCACCGAATTCTGCAAAGTAGGATCACCCCCCACCCCCCGACTGATGTATCCGTACATGTATGTGTATATAATATCAATAAATACATATTCAATGCTATAAATGCTTAGAATAACAATTGAACATTCAAAAATAATACATAAGCTGTAAATAAAATATAAATACACACACTCACACACACACACACACACACACACACACACACACACACACACACACACACACACACGTGCACACGCACGCAAATGCGCACCTCAGAAAAATGTAACTAGTTTTGATGGGAGGTTTCGGGTTATTTTGTGTTGGTTTAGTTTTTTTTTTGCATAATTGGCCTTGTTTTTGCGGCATTTTCCTTTCCATTTCCTTTCCTTTCCATTTTCCCCTATTCTTCTTTAATTTCCCTATTTTTTTTAATTCGATGAATATTTAAAAAATAAAATAGCAATGCCACATGAATTGAAGCCACATGAATTGAAGTGTGAAGCAGCGAGGGATCCCTGTACTCGATTCTTATGAAAGACCATCTCCAGGTCATTTTGACTTTTACAAACAGCTGCTGCTCACTCAAGATGACCTTTAAATGAGTCATGTCTTCAGACATCCTTATTAAGTCTACAATACAAGGTCTAATGACATACTGGCAGAGTAGAACACGCGCACCATACACACAGGCCCCCACACAAACAACCTTCAACCAATTATTTCGGTATCCCAAGCCTTTTCTCTCGATATCTAATGGGGAGCCATCAGGGCCAGCAAAGCCTTTTCTACTGGCCTAAACACTATCAGAAACCCTGACCTACACTGACAACATAAATTATAGTATTTCTTCCATTAAAATGTATTAATTTATTCCCAAGAGTCTATTCTCTTCATTTTATAGCTTGACTCTTGGCTGTACTGCTTCCAGTGTCTATGCGGATATTAGTTTTTTCATCCAATCAGACTGCAGCTTCTATGTACTGCCATGTTAATCATGCCATGTGTTGTTTTAAAAGTCCATATACAGTTTCCTATTAATGATTCATATTGACAACATGTCTGTCAGTACTCTTCAAAACATTGTAATCATTCTCCAACCCTGAACTTTGACCTACACATTCTAAAATCAGATCATCTCTAAAACTCAGGTTGGGACCTCCACTACAATCATTTTTTTGTTTGGTTGTTTTTTTTTTTATCTCCAAATAATGAATCAGTGGCTTTCTGCATTTCATAATGTATCGGACATTTGTTCCCTTTTAGAGTCACATGTTTTTTGGCAGTGGCAAAAGGTGTTGGCTTCAGTCCCAGAGATCAACGTTTGATGGATTTCGCCTTGTTTTCCTAATCTTTGAAAGTTTTCCTGTTTCAAAACGGCTTAATAATTGATATTCAGCAAATTAAAAAAAAGCCTATTACTCCCAAAATGCTCCAAACCTTTTCTTATCTAGCGGGACTGGCTTTATCTAGCAAACCTAAACTCCTGTACTGTGATTACTGTGGGAGAAGACAGCAGGATGTTGTACTATCAAACAACCCTTATAATACAGGCTGTGCATTTGGCATGTGAACGTTTAAAAATAATAAAAAAAAAAGTCTTAGCACTTCTCATCACTGCCTTGTTCACTGTGCATAAGGCTGCCTCCCTCTGATCAACACAGTGCAGCGCTCATCAGTTTATATAACTATATAAAACATCTGATGTCTCGGGTGTCTGGAGCAAATATGTAATCTCACTGGAATTCCTGTTTTTACATGTTTCCAAATCCTTATTAATATTTACAGAGCATCTGATAAATTTTCTGTTTTTTTTTTTTTGCAAGCGTGTGTGAAAAAGGATTCAGAGAATGAATCTGATTAAATGGTGGAAACAAGGATCGTGTGTGTAAGGCATGACTGCAATGATCATGCCTTTCTTTGGCATAACTGCAGATTGTGTGGTTCACTTATATACATATAATAATAATAATAATAATAACAATAATAATAATAATAATAATAATAATAATAATAATCATAATAACATTAAATATAGTTAAATATAGCACAGAGAGCTATTTACTGTTTCTTTCTCATGAAAGATTTAGAGGGTTAACACTTGTTTTGAAATGTAGATCAAGCTGCAGACTGAAGCACTACAGCTGTGCTCGCACACACACACACACACACACACACACACACACACACACACACACGCACGCACACACACACGGACACACACACACACACACACACACACACACACACACACACACACACACACAAACACACTATGACTGTTTAGTATAAAGACACGATTTTGATACTCGCACAACTACGCCATAAAAGCCCAATGAGCACCAGTCACCTCGGTGTGAGCGAGTGTAAATATTCTTAAGTTTATACACAGCTATATGTACCACTGTGAGTCATATCACACACTCATCTTCGCAAACAACGCACAGCAATATTATTCTTCATGAGTGGTCACTACCTTAAAAACTAAAGCCAAGTTCATAATGGAAAAGTAGGTCACAGAGAAGGAGAAAGAAGTGACTTAAAGACTGAGAGAAATATGGACAAGACATACAGAGACAGAGGGAATCATCAAAGACGAATGATATACAGATGCAGAGATATTTAAACAAAAACAGATAAGGACAGGGAAAAGAGACATGTACGGACTGTGAGATAAGCAAAAAAAACCCCAGCAGAGAGAGAGAGAGAGAGAGAGAGAGAGAGAGAGAGAGAGAGAGAGAGAGAGAGAGAATGAGGGGGTTAATGACATGATGGTGACGTTACTCTAATGAAAGCTCTGTTCCTGTTATAGTTATAATTATATAAGCAGAGCTAATTATATCAGCAGTCTGGAAAAAAAAAGGAAAACGGATCACTTGGTTGTCATCTGCATACTTTTACCTTCACTCGTTTCGCAGAGATGAGACTGAAACGAACCACGTCTTTATAATTTGATGCCAAATACCTCAATTCCTTCATACCACTCCTGAATGTGACTCAGCTCGCTGCTATGTTCCAAAACTCTTGTTCCTCTTCCAGCCATAGCTGCTTACAATCCATACGAGAAACCAAAATAACTTAAAACAAGCCAGAAATAATTATTCATTTCGTTCTGGAGTATCTAAGTGTTATCATGGGTTGTTTTGATAGTCTGCATTTGCTTTCAATTCTTTATGAAACCCCCCCCCCCCCCCACACACACACACACACACACACACACTCTCCTGTATTCAGTCGTCCTCAAGTCACATCCAGCCGACATTTTCCTCTACCACACTATGGCTACCAACCAGGGAGAGGACAAGGGTCACGATGTACTTCCAGCAAATATATTTTTGCAGTATAACACCGCCAGAGGAAAGCCATATCTGTCCCTTCATATGCATCAGTAAAGGGACGCCCATGATTGGCTAATGTCACATTTAAAAAAAAAAAAAAAAAAAACCCATCTTTATAGCCATGGTTACAATATCTCACCTGTGTTTCATCGCCTCTCATGGACAGGTCTCCCAACAAGGGCTCTGCAGGGGGAGCGTTGATGGTGACGGACTTCTCCGAGCGACTGCTGTCTTTACTGCGAGACTTGTGTCGCTCTCTGCTGCGCTCTCTGAAAAGTAGTAAATAAATGAGACGAGTTACTATGGGATGCAATTACAGATAACTTGTAATTCCTCACAGTTCTCATTAAGTGATATTTTAGCTGTGATTTCTTTCCTATGCTGACGCACCATATTGAGTCGCTGAAAATTAGGTTTGAAACGACCCAGGATTAAGGCTAAGATTGTTCTGTATCCATTTGTTGCTTACAGTGTTTGCACTGTCAATTGCACTGAGATACAAGAGAAGTAAGATTACATAATGCGAATAAATGAAGGAATTTGTTGTTAGAAATGCTAACACGTTGAGCGGAACTGTTCCTTTATTGATACAATAGTGTAGGAACTGCTGCTGGGAGGAAACCCCGCTGTACTGAATAGCAATCATTGTGAAAGGAGACTATAACGGTATAAATCGCTTAAAGGGCTGAAGCAGCACTTAGCTATCTGGTTGTCATTGGGTTCTTTGTCATCACTTACTGTGTTTTTTTTTTTTTCCATTCATGCAGAAACATAGTGTAGTTTAGGCAAGCTTGACTAGAATGCAAACTACGCAGACACACAGCCAAAGGACTCATAATCCCTGTGTGCTTAACTTTTAAAATGTATTTATTTACTAACTGCATCAGCACAAACACGTAGACAGAGATAAGGATAACAAGCATCTGTTCAAATTTGATAAAGTGGGAAATGCTAAAAGTACCACAAACACGCTGTCTCCTACTTCCTCAGGATGGCATGGCTGAACCTTTCTAGTACCAGCTAGTAATACCAGCAATAATTCAGCTATAGTGATACAGCAATCTTTCTTTCTTTAGCACGACCATATGAAACATCCTTTATAACCATCTCTGTTTCATTCTGCCCCACAGAATCACTGTTCTACACCCACACCCACTGTCCAATTTAATAGGAGCAAGACAAAATGTAGCATCAGTTGCACTAAACACAGCATGGATGCTGCCATTGGACGTACCAGACTTGTTCAATCCATCAGGAAGGTGATAGTGAGGCAAATAGCCACGCTTTACATTTGTGTTTACCAGAAAACCATATCCGAAATAACAATACACTGACTGCTGAGGCAGACAGGCTACAACAGTCGCAGATCACATTATGTTCCTGTTCTTGGATGAGAGAGCAGTTCTCCCTGGGTTTTGACTGATGTATAATCATATGCTACGCTCTTTTCATCAGCTTCCTGTAGCTGCTCACATTAGATTTAAAACACTAATGCTTGCCTACAAAGTAAAAAATGGACTTGCACCCTCCTACCTCAAAGCCTTAACTATACCCCAAACTGCACTGCATTCTGTCAGATCCTATAGCACAGCAAGACTGGTCCCTCCTACCAAGAGATAAAGGAAAAATATATCTAAACTCTTCTCTGTTCTGGCTCCAAGCTGTCCGGACACCTGAGTCACTGGGTATCTTCAAACAATGGGTAAGAACACACACACACACACACACACACACACACACACACACACACACACACTAAGTTTTGACTGATCATATACAGTACGTATGTCCTTGTGAACCAGTCAAAGAATGTACTGACTGATAGAGCATTTCTGTACACCACTCTGGATAAGAGCATCTGCTAAATGCTATAAATGTAAAAACATAAATGAATAAGCAGGTGTACTGGCCAGTTTAATTGTATATCCCTTAGTACTGACTGTAAATTTCAATGTTTACTTCGGTGGTACATTTCAAAAAGCCCAAACTGACCAAAGCACTGTACAACTCAGTGGAACTGAATTTGAAGATGAACATTAACATTTATTCATTCATTTTCTGAATCGCTTAATCCCAATTAGGGTCGTGGGAAGGCTGGCACCCATCTCAGCCGACTCTGGACAAGGGCAGAGTACACCCTGAACAGCTCTCCAGGCCATCACAGTGCAGAAACATGCAGTCTACTCTTGACGAACGTCAGCAATGGTTCTTTTACATGTCTCACACCACAGACAGTGAGGGACATGGCCCGCCTTTAATAACCCAGTTCGCTGCACTAGGGGGACAATGACAACCTGGTGAGATTTGCGCTTGAACCCCCAACCTTTGGATCAGTGATCCAGCACCTTACTACCAGGCCACCACTGCCCATCACTTAAACACTGAACAACTATTGCATTGTTTCCTTTGCTCGTAGCCCTCCTTCGGACATTAAATGTGGCAGTCCCCAATCCTATCAACGATACTCTTATTCTGTAAATAATGAAATCATTACCTTCTTTAATGCTTATAAACATTTCCAAGTATCTTTATACTAACCATCAAATGGCACCACAAAGCAAAAGCCAAGTTAAAAATTTTATGTGATCATCACAATTCCACCAAGTACCCTCAAGATCTTCATTCATCCACCAAGATTCCTCAAGATCACCAAATTCCGCCAAGTTCCCCCAGGATCACCAAAATCTGATCCCGCGCTCATTATAACTTTCTTAAACTGTGGAGATCATGGACATCGCGAGCCCAGTGTAAACTCCGGGTTAATAAGTAAACAGATGGTGCAAAACGCCAAAGATTAAATACAGTTAATTATAAATGAGAATGGAATGCTCATTTTTTTTTAACTTTACCCTGGAAAGAAATCAACACCTCATAATAATGAACTTTGGAAAGGCTTCTATGGCTGGCGTGTAAAATTAACTTTAGAGAAAACACGTGATCCAAACTGACAGATATTCTGCCCAATTCTTCACGTGAATCCTTTTATCTTCACTTTAAATCTAAGCAACCGATGACGTATAACCGCATAACCCTAGTTAGGAGTTTCAGACTGTTTTGAGTGAATATGGAAATCCCCATAGAGGAAACTATTTGAGGCTGCTTTATATAAACCCCAAAATAAACATGGTATATAGAGGATATCCTGAAGTTTCGACAAACTCATGGCTTAATCGTTCTAAATGTTTGAATTCCATCAGCTGTTTCCCTTTCCCCAACACAGAACTTCTAACTCATGACCTCGGTAAGTAAGATGAATGAAACATGGTTTTGGAAAAAAGAGGAAAAAAAACTGTTTAGTGAACATGGATAATAAAAACAGGAAGTGTGAGATGCACTGGGTCATGGCTCCATGCCAGCGTACCTTTACCATGTTGTGATTCTTTTCTTACGTTTTGAAAACAACTAAGCACCATCACAGATGTTTAATGAAATGAAATTAACTCATGAGATCTAGATTTATATACAGTCGTGTGAAAACATCAGTACACCCCATTGAATAGTCAACTTTCTATTGAGAAATGTTCACGTAACAATGAACCAATCCCGTTTTTATTTATTTCTGTAATTAAACAACATAAATTAACATTTTCTTTTCACATCAAACAAAAGATATGAACAACAATGTGTTTTCATTGGTGAAATAATTAGGACACACTACCCTCTAATACCCAGTGTTGGTTGAAATAACTTCAGTGAGAAGCTTCTTCTAGCCGTCTACCCGTCTCTGTCATTGATCTGAGGAAAGTTTGCCCCAATCCTCAATGCAAAATTCTTTCAGCTGTGAGATGTTTGAGGGTTTTCTTGCATGCACACCATGTTTCAAGTCACCCCACAACATCTCATGGGATTAAGGTCCAGGGCTTTGACTGGACCATTTCAGGACTCTCCACTTCTCAGTTATCAGCCAGTCCTTGATGGATTTACTGCTATGTTTTGGGTGATTGTGATATCGATACAGATATTTTCACATGTTCTTAAATCCCCCTCTGACACAGGAGAATTCATGGTGGATACTATAACGATGAGCTGGCCAGGTCCTGCTGCAGCAAAGCAACCCCGAACCATGACACTTCCACCTTCATGCTAAATAAAGAGTTGACTATTTAACGGGGTGTCCTCATTTTTTCACACGACGGTACATGTCCAAAATGTTCTTTCAAATGCAAATATTGTTCAGTTAAGAAGTAAAGCACAATGGGGTATGTACAGTAAGGTGTACAGGGATGCCTCCTTTCCGCGGCTAATGAGGGCCGAGACCACTCCCGCGACCGCCGATTTCCACGAAGTAGGATCCACCCTTCTGACTGATGTATACGTACATGTATATGTGTATAAAATATCAATAAATACATATTCAACGCTATAAATGCTTATAATAACAATTAAACATTCAAAAATAATGCATAAGATGTAAATAAAATATAAATACACACACATACTGACGCATACGCACACACTCAGATGCGCACCTCACATAAGTAAGTAGTTTTGTTGGGGGGGTTTCGGGTTTGGTTTTTTTTTTTTTTTTTTTTGTGGTTCTTTACATAACTGAGCTCGTTTTGCAGTATTTTCTTCAACTTTTTCCTTATGTTTCCTTTTTTTTAATTTTTCGATGAATTCTTCTTCTTTTCCTTTCGGCTGTTCCCTTCAGGGGTCGCCAAAGCAAATGATCTGCCTCCATCTCTCCCTGTCCTCTGCATCTTCTACTCTTACTCCAACGACCTTCATGTCCGCCTTCACCACATCCATAAATCTTCTCTTTGGTCTTCCTCTGGGCCTTCTGTCTGGTAGTTCCAACCTCAGCATCCTACTACCAATATACTCACTATCCCTCCTCTGTACATGTCCAAACCATCTCAATCTAGCCTCTCTGACTTTGTCTCCAAAACATCTAACATGTGCTGTCCCTCTGATGTACTCATTCCTGATCCTATCCATCCTCGTTACTCCCAAAGAGAACCTCAACATTTTCATCTCTGCTACCTCCAGCTCTGCCTCCTGTCTTTTCCCCAGGGCCACTGTCTCTAAACCATACAACATCGCTGGCCTCATCACCGTCTTGTACACTTTTCCCTTCATTCTTGCCGATACCCTCCTATTTTTCGATGAATATTTTTGAAAAAAACCACGATGCACTGAAGCCGCAGAAACTGAAGCACAAAGTAGCGAGGGATCACTGTATAGAAATTAACTCGATAACTTGCAAACTACCCCACCCTTTGTTCGAGTTCCCCGAGACAGAGAACAGCATCCCCGCAACCCTGATAAGGATTAAATGTCTTAGAAAATGAATAAATGAATGAACTGAAAGATTATTTTCTTTTTAAAAAAATCCTAATTAATATCTCACTCCCCCCCCCCCCCCCCCCACGCCCACCCCATGCAGATAACTGGATTATCAAAGGCCGGCCATGTCTCTCACTGTCTGTGGTGTGAGGTTCATGTGAAAGAACCATTGCTGACTTTCGACATGAGGAGCTGCATGGATTATTGTATTGTAACTTTTATCGTATAATGGTATATCATTCGCTCACAGTCTTTTCTTTTTCTCAGAATCTTCATAAGACAAGAAAAGCAGTTTGTTTTAGAAAGCGGGATGATGACCTTCAGTTGGAAAGGAGTTACCTCTGAGTGCTTCTCACCTTAACTCATTTGCTAAAGCAGTAACATACACCTGCGAGCACTGGGGCCAATTCTCACCTTCAACTTTTTGGCTTCAGAATGTACCGACGGTTACGTAATAAGTGGCACCGGCCACCCAGAAGATGGTCTCACCGCACGTGTCGTTACTGACCTCACCACATATCTTATGGGGGGGAAACCACCGTGTGTTTATGGACAACTTGTTTTCCTGCCCCAGTCTTTCACCAATTTGCTTGACAAGAAAAGTTACGCAGATGGCCCAGTACGTATCAATCGTAAAGGACGATGGCCTCAGCAGTTGCATTCAAAATGAATTTCGAAACAGGAAGCATGTCCGCCATCATATGAGTGAAATATTCTTGAGTACGGCGTAAAACACCAAACAACCAATCATAACAAAATACCAGCTAGTGTCATCATATCCTCCTTTTTTGGACACAAACATTTAAAAATACATTCCATGTATAAGCAATCAATATTTATCGTAAGTATGAGATGGTTTAACAGCTTGAATATCTAACATCAGGCTACACAATCTCCGCATCTCTGGATCAGGGCGGAGTGACCACTTCAGTGGTTCCCCAGGTTTTGAAAGCTCAGTTTTCATCACCGCTACAGTGGTTCACAGGGACTTGGGAGTAATTAAACAGCACCGCTACAGTGGTTTGCGGTAGCAAATGTGTTAACACAATTATGCACATACATAATTCTAAGCTTCACGTTGGCCCTGCTGTTAAAATGAGCAGGAAAAGACTCAACACGTTCTGACCAATCAGAACAGAGAATTTTAAAAAAATCTACAAAATTCTGCACAAGAATTCATCTTTACTTTTTATTCATTTATTCATTTTCTGAACCACTTAATCCTAATTAGGGTTCTGGGGAGGCTGGCGCCCATCTCAGCCAATTCGGGGCAAGTGCAGGGTACACCCTGGACAGCTCGCCAGTCCATGGCAGAGCCAACACTAACACAACCATTCATACTCACACTCACATCTATGGTCAATCTGGAACAGCCAATTAACCTACTGTGCATGTTTTTCGAACACGGGAAGGACATGCTGGCTCCACACAGAATCGCCCGAGCTGGGAGTCAAACCCAGGACCTTCTTGCAGGCAGGTACTAACCACTGTGCCAACCTTGAGTTGAATGGTTTTATGTATGTGTTTCCCTGGAATGGTCTGGTGAGCTGTTCAGGATTTACCCAACCTTCACACAGTGTCGGCTGAGATAGGCCTGACCCCAGTATGATTCAGCAGTTCGGCACATTAATGAGTCAGAGAATATGCCAACTTTAGAAAAGAGTTTTTACTTTCAGACTTTCCTTTAGATTTCATAATTTACAAACTGGGTTTCCTTCTGTTCTCGTGTAAATGCAAGAATTTTTTTTTTTGATGCATTTTTTAAAATGAAAGTGCTTATGATTACTTTGCTTGTTTTGCTTTGGCTCCAGCTACCTGTTCTAACTAGAACTGGTGGAAACGCCCAGGTAAACATACTCGATCTCCTGAGTGTAACATGTGCAGTACCACACCCCAACACCGGAGATAAACCAGAAATGTTTTTTTACTCCAGCGTCTGCAAGTAATTGAACCATAACTCATCTGAGCGAAAAGAAAATGTGGGTTCTGACATTCCTGAGTTCATCCTGTGAAATCTCAGAGGGGAACTCCTGCACCTGGCTATGTTTAGGAATTTCACCACTTGGCCTATTGCTTTAAAAAGCACCGTTTCGTGTTTTAAGGTTTATGGTACAAATCTTCGAATACCAGAGGACTGCATGGCATTTTAATACTTTTTTTTTAAACAACATGAGCCCACATAAGACGAGGTTGGAGATGAGGATGCTATAAATCATTTGTGCCTCTATTCACTTGCTAAATGTGACATCAGTAACCATTTCTGGGACTAAACAATGATTCAACTTTGCCTTATATATGCATGTGTGTGTGTGTGTGTGTATATATATATATATATATATATATATATATATATATATATATATATATATATACACACACACACACACACACACACACACACACAAAACAGATGCACATCTCACATAAAAATGGAAGTAGATTTGTCATGGGGTTTTGGGTTGGGTTGTTTTTTATTTTTGTTTTGTTTGGGGTTTTTTGCATAATTGGCCTTGTTTTGTGGCATTTTCCTGAACTGTTCCCCGATGTTTCCTTAATTTCCTCATTTAAAATTTTTTTTCAATGAATATTTTTGAAAAACCCGCAATTCACTGAAGCTGCAGAAACTAAAGCACAAAGTAGCGAGGGATCACTATACGTGATCAAAGAGAATAACACTATCTTGACTCACCATCAACTGAAAAACAGATTACTCACAATAAGCGATACACGACAATAATCAGACTCAATTTATCATCGGGGGAGGTGATAACCCGTTGACAGTGGGGCTTGAACCCCCAACCTTGGGATCAGGAACCCAGCAGCCTACCACCAGGCCACAACTACCACATCATTGGGCTATAATCTAGCAGGTTCTCCACCTATAACATGCTGCTCAATGACAGAGCACAAACCAGTAATGCACAGCGTGGCATACCAAACTAAAAGGTGTACCGCTATTTACATGAAATATTCATCAGAACAAACAAGAAACTTGGTGAATTATTTATTTAAATTTCCCATCACAGCAAACAAAGGATGCTTAAATTATTTACATAAAATGTCCATCACGGTAAACAAAAACAAGTACTTACGCAACTATTTACATGGAGAGTCCACATATAACACAAAAGCTAGTCTATGCTAACGGAAAAATTATGGAGTTGTGATCTAAACCTTGTTTTGTATCTAAAATAAAAACATTAGGGTATTTCTTGCAAAAACGTTACACAGACATTGGTACGTATTTTCCTTTTCTTATATTATACCCCCATTTCACAGGAGCGCGGAATGCAAGGATCATGCCGGAAAGGTGCAGAATGCACTCTACGGAGGAGCTTCGGCGTTTTTACATGGAATATGGGCCAAAAACCTACAGAAAAGTGCACCTTCGGAACACCCTCGGAACGGTTGAGGAATGTGCGGAAAGGACATAGGAAGACCGTGGTACAACGTCGGAATACATGCGTAAAAGCGCTCGGATCACCTTCGGAACCAGTGCGGGCAGCAAAGGAAGACCTTCAAATAATTCACGGAACGTTCACGGAAAGGACGGAACGTTTGTGGAACGACCGTGGCACTACTCCTTTTTAGAAGGAAGACCCACGGAATGATCTCGGAAAAGGCGGAAAGAAGGCGTAACGTTCACGTTCAGGGATCTCTCACTTTCCGTGGTTAATTAGGACTGAGATTCCCACGCGACCATCGAAATCTGCGAAGTAGGATCACCCCCGACTGACATAGACGTACATTGTATATGTGTATGTAATATCAATAAATACATATCCAATGCTATAAATGCTTACAATAACAATTAAACATTGAAAAAATAACATAAGATGTAAATAAACTATAAACACAGACGCTCTCCAACTTACCAACATTTGTTTTGCAAACATCCAATGCAGCCATGAGGCGGGGGGGGGGGGGTACTAACCAGTGTCTCTCCCCCTTATGCCGGTCCCAAGCCCGGATAAATGCAGAGGGTTGCGACAGGAAGGGCATCCGGCGTAAAACTTCTGCCACGTTTAAAAATGCAAATGATCAATACAGAATTCATACCGGATCGGTCGAGGCCCGGGTTAACAACGACCGCCATCAGTGCTGTCAACCAACAGGATGCTGATGGAAATTCAACTACTCTTGGTCGAAGACGTCGAAGAAGGAGAGGCGGGAGGCGTGTCCGTGGGCAGAGAGAGACATGAAGGTCGTTGGAGTAAGAGTAGAAGATGCAGAGGATAGGGAGAGATGGAGGCAGATCATTTGCTGTGGCGACCCCTGAAGGGAACAGCCGAAAGGAAAAGAAGTTTTGCAAACATCCGGAGATACCAAGTTGTCCAAGGTCGAAAGTGAAAGTGAAAGTGAAATGAAATTGAAGAACAAGTAGAAATAGAAATGGAATAAAATCTACAGAAAAATAGATCATAAATATAAGTATGAAATATGATTAAACATTATCCTGAGGTAGACTTAATACTAGACTCCGGCAGAGGGGGAGTGGCTGCGCAGACACGCACACACAGATGCAACAATGTATCCGGTTTTGATGGGAGATTTTGGGTTGTTTTTTGTTTTGTGTTGGTTTAAGGTTTTTTTTTTGCATAACTGGCCTTGTTTTTGTGACATTTTCCGTAACCTTTCCACCTATTCTTCCTTAATTTCCTTATTTTTTAATTCGATTATTTAAAAATTTTTTTTTTTTTTAACCGCGATGCACTGAAACTGCATTAATTGAAGCGCGAAGTAGTGAGGGATCCCTGTATTTCAATGTTTTATTCCAAATAGAACATAGATGACGGTCAAAAGTTTAAACTGAGAAAATGTATCATTTTAAGGGAAAAAATATGTTGATTTTAAATTTCATGGTGCCAACAAATCTAAAAAAAGTTGGGACAAGGCTATTTTCACCACTGTGAAGCATCCCCTCTTCTTCTTACAACAGTCTGCAAACGTCTGGGGACCTAGGAGACAAGTTTCTTAAGTTTAGAAATAGGAACGCTGTCCCATTCTTGTCTAATACAGGCCTCGAACTGTTCAGCTGTCTTGTGACAAAGTGGTACTTAAATATGCACATCAAGAATGAAAAAGCTAACGGACAGGCTCGGCTCTGCCATCATTATTTGTTCCTCTTTATGATGCGCCAAATAAGTTTAAACTTTTGACCCGTCATCTATGTTCTATTCGGAATAAAATATTGACATCTGGCACTTCCAAATCATTGCATTCAGGTTTTTTTTTTTTACAATTTGGAAAGTATCCCAACTTATTTGGGATCCAGTTTGTAAATCAAATAGTATCAACACAACGTTGGCTCAGTGGTTTATGCTGTAGATTACTGATTTCAAAGTTGGTTATTCAAGCCCCAATACCACCATGTTGCCACTGCTGGGCCTTTGATCGAGACACTTATCCAGTGATTGCTCAGTAGTATAAAAATTATGAATTATGACCTGCTAAGGACATCTTGCCAGTGTCTTGCCAATGTTTTTTGATTAATTAAAAGGTCTTGATAAGTATAAATCCTTGAGCAACTAAACTCAGTATAGCAGTGAAAACATCTCAAAACCTTTTTAACTACCCATTTCTAGCTTCAGTTTGAAAATTGTGTAAATATGTAGGCTGTGTACATATATACTAGTAAACATACATATAATCTGTTCATCGTTCATTTTCTGAACTGCTTAATCCTAATTAGGGACGTGGGGAGGCTGGTGCCCATCTCAATATACTCTGTACAAGGGCAAAGTACACCCTGGAGCACTTACCAGCCCATCATAAGACACATATGTATGTAATACAAATATTTATGTAATAAATGGTTATATACCACATCATTTGACATTCAATTTCTGTAACTGCTTAATCCTAATTAGGGTCGCGGGGAGGCCGGCGCCCATCCCAATCAACTCCAGGCGAGGGCAGGGTACACCCTGGACAGCTCGCCAGGCCATTGCAGGGTGGAAACACGCTGACGGCAACGCAGCCTACTCTTGTCGAAAGTCAGCAGTGGTTCTTTTACATGGCCGGCCTTTGATAACCCAGTTAGCTGCACTGGGGGATCTTTTGACGTTCTTCTCAAAATTTGTATTTTACCCAAATAAAGTAACTGTCATATATACATATATAAAATATAAATTCTTAACCATTCAGAGACTCAAGTTTCAACTTTAACCTCATTGAAATAAAGTAAGAAAAAGACCCCATATGAAGGACAGTGGGATTCACATAAGGAAAAGGCTGATGAAGGCACGTTTGCAGTACGTAGAACGTCTACATTGATTTTTTTTTTTCTTTCTAGACACTAAAACCAACCATCCCTTAATGGCGACAGCAGCAGATACATTAACACATAAAAGGGGCAAGCTCATTTTAAATTCAGTAGGAGATGGTGATTAATGGTATCTGACTTCCAGTGTTGCTTCCAGTGTTGTAGGTATTAGTGCAAAGTAGATGTGCTCCCTGTGGGGGTTTGAGGTTTTGCCAGATTTTCCCACATTTGCTCCAACATTCCGAAGGAAATTTAACTACCATCCAGCAGTCGACCAAACAGAGACACTCATAAATCTCTTTGTTCATTTTTCATGCCAGCTTGAGCCATCTGGGCAAGAAAACTATTCGCTCATATTGAGTGATTAGCCTCTTAGCTTAAGACCAACAACTCCTGAGGCTTATAGCAAGCAAAGCTAATGCTCAGGAATGAAAGAGCAGCTAGTCCTGATTTCACCAAGTCTCCGTGTAAAATTAAATCACTGCACAGTTAAGTGCTTCTTTTATTGCTTCTTTTACTGTCTGCTCATGCTCGACTTGGTGAAAGATTACAGCTAACGAATAGTTTAATTCCCATTACAACAGTGTTATTACATTTCATTATCACTGGATAAAATCTTTCCGAGAGGATAAAAACATGGCAACGGATACCACTTTATTGTGCATTGCCAATGAATCATAATAAACTCTTCTAATTTTCTATTTTAAAAGCAAAAAACTAGTCAGAAGTGTCTGATGGAGCATCACTCCTGAAAATCTCGCCAAATCAGACTCCAGTGCAGGTGATGGACTGTTTTGTCAATTTCTGAACATGTCAGACAATTACACCAATTACAGACAGAGGAAAGAAGGCATGTAAAAACTTAAGGCTGACACCCCAGTGATCTGAAAAGTGTTATCCCATTATAACATTGCCTCCTTTTCGCAGAACAGCCTGGAGGACATATTGCCTAATCGAGCGAGACGACTTTTTGAAACTTCTAAGCTCCCCTTTGCCCTTGAAGGATTAGTGGTTTTGACATTGGGATATTTAATTTTTCTTCTGGGATGCAGTACATTTGGATTAGGCAAATCAGGAAACTCAATTTTTCACATACGCTTTGGCCCCAATTTGTAGAGGCCAGATGCCATAAACATGGAAGAAACTGCCACTATTCACTGTAGGAAGTGTTCTGTTTAGGTTTTTTAATATAATGAACTTCATGAGATCAATCGACAAATCACTGAACATTGATTTCAACCACGCGTCTCATTTTCTTCTGATTAATCTGGGGTCGGGTCGTGGGGGCAGCAGCCTAAGCAATGAGGTTCAGACGTCCTTCTCCCCAGCCACTTCCTCCAGCTCTTCCAGGGGGACACTCCAGTGTGCTCTACGTCGACTCCGGGATCTCTTCCTGGTTTGACATGCCCGAGACCAGGGAGGTGTTTGGGAGGCATTCTAACCAGATACTCGAGCCACCTCAACTGGCGCCTCTCAATGCCGAGGGGCGGCTGTTCTACTCCGAGCTCTCCCTGAATGGCTGAGCTTCTCACTGTATCTCTAAGGGAGCCCCCAACACCCGGCTTTCAGCCACTTGTATCCATGATCTTCTTCTTTCGGCCACTACCCAAAGCTCGTGACAACAGATGAGGGTTGGAACGTAGATCGACTGGAAAATTGAGAGCTTTGCCTTATGGCTCAGCGTCATCTTCACCAAGTCGGACCGGTACAGGCTTCGCTTTACAGCAGAGGCTGCAGCCTGTTGATCTCCGGCTCCTGATTTTAACCACAAAACACTTTCCAGCACACTTGCTGATGTTTTTCTAATAGTATATACAGACGCTCCCTGACTTACGTTTTTAATTAGTTCCGGACGGCCGAACGTAAGTTGAAAGTGAACGTAAATTGTTACACTGACGTGTAACGTATGACGCTCATACTGTACTATACATCCATAAATACCATTACTATATCTCATAAAACACCCCTAAATCAATTAGTATAAACATAACATTGTAAAATAATATCAAATATATCAAATAATATCAACATTAATTTCAAATAAGTCACTTATTTATACCGAGTCACTTTACATGAAGCTTAAAATAGTCAATCAACGCTTACAATATGTGAAGTGCTCAATACCGAATGTAGTGTACTTGCGAAAGTAGTGTACTTGCTGTGGGTTATACAGACTTCCGGTCTTTCAAGTGCACAAGGGTGCTGTTGAACTTGTTTAGAACACAGCCTGCACTGATGCAGTCTCCCAGCAACGCGGAGAGTTCTTTCTTTTGTGTAAGCAATTAAGTACACTTTATTCAAGAGATGCATACAAAGAACAAGTACAAATCCTAATGAATATTAATATAAAAATAAGTATACACTCTTAGGATTCTGCTAAAAGATAATAAATATAAAGATTGTGCCGATCTGAGCAGATAGTTAATTGATCTCTGTGTATGAGATTTGCACCCATGCGAGTAGGCTTACACTTCTGACCAACCATATTTGCTTCGGGTTACAAAAGTCCGCAAAACAGTGTAAATACAAAGATCACAGAGACGACATCTTCAACACAAGGGTAACATGCTATATAACTGAGGAAAAAAAAAAAAAAAAAAAAAAAAAAAATATATATATATATATATATATATATATATATATATATATATATATTAAACAATGAATGCAGCGTCATTGCGTTATTACGTCAGCGTACTACATAGGTACGTCTAAACTCAAATTTGACTTTTTTTTTTTTTTTTGAAGAAAAAAAAAACCCACGTAAAATTGAAAAAACGTACAACGGATGAACGTAAGTCGGGGAGCGTCTGTACTGCACAGAAAATGGATGTTATAATCTGTTTTGTCCTCCATCAGGGGGTTAAAAATAATTATTTTTGATTATTTAAAAGTTGACTGATTATATCTTTGGTATATTAAGGAGCTACTAAGAGGCGTATAAAACTAGATTAATTTCAGATTTATCAACTACATGGAACAGCCTACATGGCTGGGGCTACAGACACTACACCTTTCTTTTGGCACTACTATATTTCACTTTTTAAAATCAAACAGTTTTTTAATTGGCCAGATAAAGTACCATTTCCATTTCAGTTTCTTCAAAAAATAATCAGGAAAAAATTAATTACTCTTAAACAACTGTACTGTGCACAAATTGTTCTGTGATCAGAGAAAAAGAAAGAAGGTTTTTAAATGCTTTTCATTTAACAATGTGTACTTTTACATTTTTCTCACTTCAAAAATTTTCATTTGTTCAAAACCATTTCCTAAACCCGTCATTTATATTGTATGATGAATTAAATATAAATTTTAAAATATTGACCCCAGACCAGTGTATATTCTTTCTGATTGCAACATCCAGCTTTTGCAAAAGAAGCCATTTTTGGTGTATAAATGGCAATAGTTTTGGATCCAGGCATCCAATTATCGTGTGGTTTTCACGGATTTATTCAATTAAGCTGCCGCCTTTATAATAGGTAACATTATTAAAGCACATTGTATCATACAAGGAATGCCTCATACAGTCTTATAACACAACTTAATAATAATTAAAATGTATATAATAATAATAATAATAATAATAATTATTATTATTATTATTATTATTATTAAAATAATTGTGACACTTTAATTAATTTATGCCTGAAACAAAATCAATAATTTGAACCAAAATACAGATCACAAATGATATTATCGATTTCACTAGTGATTCCCTGCATATCAAAGTTTTTGAAAGACATGACAAGTCATTGAATTGTCCAATCAGAATTGAGCATTTAAATGAACCGTGCAGCAAACAAAAATAATATATACTGGATGTATGTTGTGACGTGGTATCAGGTAAAAGACTCCACCCACCCTTATCATCACATGACAATATACCACAGCGGTCTGTCAATAATTACAATGTTTTTTAATAGTGAAATATTTTACACATAACACATTAGATTTAATGAGGAAATAGAGAAACATTAGCATCTGTTGTAGCTCATGATATTAGCATTATCAGTCATTCCCTCACCAAGAATTCTGTCTCTCTCTCTCTCTCTCTCTCTCTCTCTCTCTCTCTCAGCACTTAAAACTAACAATCCTTCCAGTAATGTTAATGAAATGTCTGCTAATAAAAGCTTTCCCACTTCAGTTATTATTACAATTACAACCTGTTTTTAGAAGTCTTATTTTTAGCTACTGTTGTTATTCGCTAACTATTAAATGAGTATTGTTACTAGATTCAGTTTTATATGGAGCTGAGGTAGATAACACCCTCTGATAATTTTCCATATTATGCCAACTCCACATCCTCCAATTGTGTAATTATCCATTCATTCATTCATTGCCTGAACCACTTAACTGCTTAATTAGGTTCACCAGGAGGCTGGCGCCCATCTCAGCCGAATCTGAGAGAAGGAAGGGCACAACCTGAACGGCTCACCAGACCATCACAGAATTGTTTAATTATTAAATTAAAATATTTTTAACTTATCCAAAGTCATTGACGGACAGATCAATCAACTCGTAGAAAAGTAACAAGAATTATTTGATGGCTTTCAATAACAAAATACAGTCGGCCCCCAATTAACGAAATTAATCCGTTCCACAGCCCTTTTCGTACTGCGGGGATTTCGTAAGTAGAGGTCGCATCTTACATGCTAAATGCCTAATTCGCTCCAAGGCTCCAGTCCTTGGGCTGGATAAACCCCATAAACCCTTTAAAAATTATAAAAGTACACCAATTTTGTATGAAATATGTCCTAAAAGTAAAAGAAAATTATTTATTCAATCACTAAACCATTTTATTAACATATTGATTAATTAAACCATTATTAAACATTTTTATTAACACACAAACACACACACACACACACACACACACACACACACACACACACACACACACACACACACCTCTCTCTCTACCTCTATCTCCTTCTCTCTCTCGCACGCGCTGCGGGCCACGCCCACAAGATGTGGAATTCAAAGCGCATACCCTGCTTGACAAACTCAACTTTAATTTTTGATTCTTTGAAGGATCAGGATGCCAGATAAGCTCAAATGCACCCACATTTATTAAACATTTATTGAATTAAAACAACTTTAAAAAAAACTAAAAACTAAAGCGTTATTCTCTCTCTCTCTCTCTCTCTCTCTCTCTCTCTCTCTCGTGTGCGTGAATTCAAAGCGCATTCCCTGCTTGACAAACTCAACTTTAATTTGATTCGTATTTATTAAATATTTACTGAATTAGAACAACTTAAAAAACTAAACTACAAACTAAAGAGTGAAGCTTCCTTCTGTTTCTATCCGGGAGGCCAGCGGGGCGGGATGTTGAGAGATAGCCAATGAGAGCTACTCGAGCATCGCTTGGCACGTTTGAATTTTGAAATTTTTTTTTCGTAAGAGGGCGTTGTTTCGTATTTCGGGGACGGAAATTCAAGAAAATGTTTTTCGTAATCCGGGGATTTCGTACAAAGGGGTCTTCGTAAATTTTGGGCCTACTGTATTCTGAATGAAGAACAACATTTATTGACCAAAGACGACATCAGTATAAACAAAATATCAAGACCAGACGGAGGCTTTGATGTTCGGCTGCTGAAATCATCGCACTACAAACAACAGAGACGCAATCTCCTTGAAACTCTGTGGATGCAGAATTCACTCTGAATGCCTGAATTATCTTCACTCATGATAAAATGCTACTCAGGGTGTACCCTGCCTTCGCCCCAAGTTGGCCGAGACAGGCGATAGCCTCCCCATGACCGTCTAGGATTTTGGCAAGTTTAGCAAATGAATGAATGCATTGATGGGCTGAGAAAAAAAATTGACTGTGTTTATAACCGTAAATACAGATTATAAACTGTTCAAGTACTCAGTGTAGTGAGCCAACGTAACAAGTTTATAAACCTCAGCTTCAGCACGTGGCAACCAAGCGTCTGGGAATTAAAGTGTGACGGACGGACAGAAAGACAGACAGACAGGCAACACCCATTCCAAAAGCTCCTGGGCCACTTTGTGGGCGGGAGTTCAGTTCATTTTCTGTAACCACTTAATCCTAATTTGGGTTGCGGGGAGGCTGGCGCCCATCCCAGCCAACTTTGGGCGAGGGCAGAGTACACCCCAGACAGCTCGCCAGGCTATCGCAGGGCGGAAACACGCCGACGGCTTTGCAGCCTACTCTTTACGAAAGTCAGCAATGGTTCTTTTACATGCTTCACACCATTGACAGTGAGAGACATGGCCCGCCTTTGATAACTCAGTTAGCTGCACTGGGGGGGGGGGGGGCAGTGACAACCTTGTGGCAAGTGGGACTCGAACCCCCAACCTTTGGATCAGCGATCCAGCACCCTATACCACTAGACCACCACTGTGTGGGTGGGAGCTAATTACAATAATGCACATTCTCTGACCAATGAGGTTTCAGCATTTAATAGAGCTATGGGAGTTATTTGAAACATTTTCACACACTCTTATCAAAGCCAAATTCTGTTGAGAACTGCATCCTGAATTCCAACACATTCACTGAGAAGTATTTATCACCATGATTAGGTAGTAAATTATTTGTCACCAAAATGCTTGGGGTTGTTCATGATCACCCTGCTGAAACCAGGAGAACCAGTTTTAATGCTTTAAATGCACAGTAATTTATAAGCCGCTCAGATAATGTCTTTGGCTTTGTAAAGTGCCCTGAAGTGATTGCGTAGTTCTTCTTATAAGTACGAATCACTGTAGCAGGTCGCACAGGAACTTTTTTTTTTATTCCTGACAGCAGGCCTGGGAAAGTAAATTCATTTACTCTGTGGAGTTACTGCGGGTATCAGACACGAGTCTCGGACCTGATATTCTACTGCTTTCTTCTTGCGGTTGTTCTTCTTGTTCTTAACACACCACTACACTTTAAAAGATATAGATTAACTATAGCGATAATTCTAGTCAACGTAAATCTTAACACTGGTGTGAAGCACACGCTGGCCAAGGTATGAGCTGGCTGACTATAAAACACTTTCTACTACTGACTCACACTCCCTTTCTGAAACATTTAATCCTATTAGAGTTAAGGTATGGATGAAGCCTAGCTCAACAAACACTGGCTGAAGACGGCGTACACCCTGAACTGCTTGCCAAACTATCACAGGGCCACGGTTTCTACTAGCTAGACTAATTAGCTTTAGCATGGTGGATAATCTTTTCAAAATCAGGAACATGCAGGCAGGGCTGGGCAATTTTCTTCTTCTTCTTTTACTTTCGGCTGCTCCCTTCAGGGGTCGCCACAGCAAATCATCCGCCTCCACCTCACCCTGTCCTCCGCATCTTCTTTTCTGACTCCAACGACCTTCATGTCTTCCTTCACCACATCCATAAATCTCTTCTTTGGTCTTCCTCGAGGCCTTCCGCCTGGTAGTTCCAACCTCAGCATCCTACTGCCAATATACTCACTATCCCTCCTCTGTACATGTCCAAACCATCTCAATCTAGCCTCTCTGACTTTGTCTCCAAAACATCTGACGTGGGCTGTCCCTCTGATGTACTAATTTCTGATCCTATCCATCCTCGTTACTCCCAGAGAGAACCTCAAGAGTTTCATCTCCGCTACCTCCAGCTCTGCCTCCTGCCTTTTCCTCAGCGCCACTGTTTCTAAGCCATACAACATCGCTGGCCTCATCACCGTCTTGTACACTTTTCCCTTCATTCTTGCTGACACTCTCCTATCACACATCACACCGGATACTTTTCTCCAACCATTCCAACCAGCCTGCACACGCTTCTTCACCTCTTTTCCACACTCTCCATTGCTCTGGATTGTTGAGCCTAAGTACTTAAAATCCTCCACCTTCGTTATCTCTGCTCCCTGTAACATCACCGTTCCTCCTGGGTCCTTCTCATTCACACACATGTATTCTGATTTTCTGAGGCTAACCTTCATTCCTCTCCTTTCCAGGGCATACCTCCACCTCTCTAGATTTTCCAGCACTTGTTCTCTATGATACTGTGATATCGTCTGACATTTTCACAAAAGCGAAAAAAACCACAATTTATATTATGCTCGGAAAATAACGTTCATACATACTAGTACAGCTATGGTGAAACAAGAAAAGAGAATAGCCACATTAGCAAAACATCTCTGGTAATATAATTTACAGTGAAGGACAAAACACTACAGGCTGGACAATGACTTCCTCTCGTTTTTGTCAATGTTCTATTAGATCTATTGGATCTTTCATCATTCATTGATGAAATGAATGGATATCATTCATTCATTCATTTACTGAAATGCTTAATCCTAATTAGGGGCGCGGGGAGCCTGGTGCCAAGGTCAGCCGACTGTGGGTGAAGACAAAGTACACCCTGGACAGCTCTCCAGGTCATCACAGGGCAGAAACACGCTGACTGTAACTCTTTACGAAAGTTAGCAATGGTTCTTTTACATGAACCTCTCACCATAGACAATGAGCGACATGGCCGGCCTTTGATGACCCAGTTAGTTTCACTGGGGGGACAGTAGCGATGGCGGGGCTTGAACCACCGACCTTGGGATCAGTAATCTAGCACCTCACCACCAGGCCACCACTGTCCCCTTATAATATCATAAATGCTTTAATTTCCTTTAGACTGAGTTAATACAATTAACTTTATTAACTAGATTCAGAATATTTTATTATATTAGCTACTATACCTTAAGCCATGTCAGTTTCCTGGCAGCTATTCCATGGTTCCTGGGACTACGCTGCACTCTACCGCTTTTACCTGTCTGGTGGCCTCGTTAATAATTTCATGATTTGTCCAACTCTGAAGAAATGGAAAGGTCCCCAAGGAAATGTAGCAGTGAGCTGGGGGAGTGAGGTAGAAACTGACAAGACAAAACCTTCCAACACCTTCAAACTAATGCAGGACATGGTGCAGGAAAAAGAAAAGAAAAGGCAAAGACATAGAGTATACTGACCCCAGAGGGACTGAGAAAAAAAAAAAAAAAAAAAAAAACCTAAAAAAAACCTAAAAAAACCCCCCGAAAGATTAGCATCCAGGTTTCTTCAGCACTGGTCTACTACTGACTTCCTGAACATGTCAGTCTGAGCAATTTCACCACTGACAGATAAATAGCCCAGAGAAAACTCACCTGTCTAACAGCGGGAGGGAAGGAAGGCTGAGAAAAGAAGAGCAACATTCATAGGACACGGTGCAAGACTTTGAAATCTGAGTATTTTAAGCTTTGGGGCAAAAATAAGTGAAAGGTCTAATCTTTATCATTGGAATATATTACGGTCTCATGTGGTAACTTTTAAATATGGTAAATCCCGCAAGACTATACATTTTATATGACTTTAATTCCAAACAAGTTGGGTCAGCATGGAAAATGCTAATGAACACTCTGTGCACTCACTCATATGAAAAAATCTTCATCCTATTAGGGTCATGAGGAAATTGGAGCCTATCTCAGCCAACAATGAGCGAAGGTGGAGTACACTCTGAACAGCTGTGCTAACACACACACACACACACACACACACACACACACACACACACACACACACACACACACACACACACAGGCACACACACACACACACACACAAAAGCACTGATACCCAGTTTCACACCTAGGGGAATGTTTTAGAACAGTCTAATAACCATGTCATTGGATTGTGCAGGCACCCGGAGGAAACCCACAACAGCACAGCGAGAACATGCAATCTAAAAAAACAAAAACAAAAAAAAAAATGATAAATAAAGAAATAAACTTGAACAGAACTTAATTTTTTTAATATTTAAAAAAAAGGCCTAATAATATTCATATGCACTAAACTGCTGAATCTGATTAATCTCGCTCAAAATGCCATGCATTTTTAGTGAAATTACCTCCCTATTTGATATTGAATGCAGAAACTACCAAATAAATAGCATTATATAACCTTATATGTTATATGAAAAGTATATACTAGTAGACGTTTTTTCGGCTTTGGCATTTGAGAACGTAACAAAGCCAATTTTTTCCAGCTTTGCCACTGCCAGGGTTAAAGTTTGAATAAAGTGTTTTGCTTTAATCTTGAAAACACTTTGCAGCTTATTCTTATTGTTGGGGGAACATTTTGCAACAACATTTAACAATTCCTGCGACTCAAGAATCGGTGATTGTAGAAAAACTAGTTAATACATTTTACAGCAGCGTTTGGTGTTATCCAGATGTGGCCTTTTAAAGGAAAACAACCACGCCCCTGGAAAGTCCAGTGTCCGGATGACACCGTATTCTGCTCTAAAATACAGACATGTGTCATTGTGTGTTAATGATGACACAGATGTTCAAGCTCCTGACACTCAAAGCAACCTGGTCAGACACTTGCTTTTGAACCAGTTACACTAATTGGAGGCCTGGAGGGTTCTTTGCCTGCATGGCCCCAAAAAAACCATGGGGAGTGACTTAACACACAGCAAAACTCTCTTCCACTGTCCTACTGTGTACCTCAGACAAGACTGAGTCGCGACAAGTCTGCAGTGCCCTGGACATGCTAATGTATGGCATCACATAGAAAATCCTGAACACATATGTGAGGCGCGCCACCGAAAGTAGGCGCTTGTCGCAAGTGACGTACGGTGCTTGTGAGACAAAGTGCGGCTTATCCGGACTTCCGATCTTTCAAGTGAGTAAGTGAAGGTTGAGTACTAAACAAGTATTCAACGTGCACTTGCTCACTTGAAAGATCGAAAGTCCGGATAAGCCGCGCTTTGTCTCACAAGCACCGTACGTCACTTGCGACAAGCGCCTACATTCGGTGGAGTGCCTCACATATCTGAGGATGCAGCAGAGACTGGTGTTGACAAACACAGGTTGACCAAAATATTCCTGAATCGATATCATGATATCTAGTACACCCCAAGATCTGACCATAATGTTTGAATCTTTTGATTATACAGCGAATAGGATAAAAATGCACAAAATCCTCCCGATTTGTCAATGGGAATGTTTTACCCAAAGTTTAAACTTCCAAATACAAATTTTATGGAATATTTAGCTTTCATATTGGACAGCATGGTTCTCCCTGTGATTGTGTGGGTGTCCTTCAGTACAATGGTTTCCTCCCACAATCCAAAGACATGCAGGCTAACTGGCTCGTCCGAACTACCCCTAGGTGCGGATGTGAATGTGAATGGTTGTGTTTGTCTTGACCCAGTGCTGGACTCAAGCTTTTCACGGTTGTGCCCCACTTTTGTCAGCAGTTGGATAGGCTCCAGCCCCCCCACGACCATAGTAGGGTTAGGCGTTTCAGCAAATTAATGAACGATTGAACTAATTTATTTCATCCAACCATCCATCTATCTATCCATTATCTATAGCACTTATCAATCATGGATGCAGACACGATGCAGCCCTTCCAAGTTGTCTTGACAGGAGGTAGGGCACCCCCAGAACAGGACGCCAAGCTATCACAGGGCTAACACAGATACAAACAACCAATTATACCAACCTATGCACAGTTTAGGTATAGTTTGGCACTGTGGGGGCAAACCAGAGCACCCAAAGGAAACCCAGATGCTCAGGGGAGAGCATGCATTCTGAAAAATCTGAGATCAAAGTCTGAAAGTCAAATTCCCTCATATATATATATATTAAGGTGACACGATGGCGTAGTGGTCAGCCAAATTGCTCCTAGGTGTGACTCTAAGTCTGAATGGTTGTGTGAGTGTTGGCCTTGCGAAGGCCTGGCGAGCTGCCCAGGGTGTACCCCACCATTGCCCAGTGTTGGCTGAGACGGACATCTGCCTCCCGGTGACCCTAATTAGGACTAAGTGGTTCTGAAAATGAATGAATGGATGAATACATTCTTACCCGTGTCTGTGGGATCCTCTCGATCGGCCCGAGTGGTACGAGTAGCCGGAGTAGGTGGACTCAGTGTCCATGGTAATGCGCTCCTGCCCCAGCTGAGGGCTGAGGGCGTTTTGGATGTTGCTCGGCTTGGCAGCAAGCAGGTACAGCGGGAGCTTGTGGGCGTTTTTATCTGGCAGAAATTGGATGTCGCTCAGGAGATTGGGATAGAGTGTGCTCTGTCGAGTGTCAATCTTGAACACGAGCCTAGAAGCTCCCAGCCATCAAACATCAATCTGAAAAAGACACAAAACTACTTTACCAGCAGAATAAAAAACAGCCTGGCAAATCAGAACCCTGCATATATATATATACATGTACATACATTAATAATAATCAATAGATAAATAAGATGAAGCCCATAATACAGAGGAAGAGCTCTGGAATTGTAACATCTGATCACTGTTGCTAATTGTTTACTCTAAAATTGTGGAAGAGTAAATAATGCAATCATCCCATAAATAATTTACATCATTTAATCATTCTGGCTTGTTCCATTTGCTTTTAAGTTGTACACCAGGGGTGTGAAACTCAGAACACAATGGGCTGTGTGGCTGCAGGTTTTTGTTTCAACCAAGCAGCAGCACACCTGACTTGGTTCATTTAATCAACTGAGCTGAGTCTGCAGGAAGTTGATTGGTCAATCTGTGTGCTCTGTACACACACTGACAAATCAACTGCATGAAGACTCAGATCAGTTGTTTAAATGCTTGTTTTAAATGTTTGACACATGTGTTGTAGACAATGAAAGCAACATACTTATTTTATTCCAATCTGACGATTTATTGAATTTATTACAATATTACGCAAAAATGAAATATTGCAATATACTGGTACCTCGTCTAATGAGTGTCCCTTATAACGATTTTTACATGATACCGGCTTCGAACTCACCAAATATCTGCTCCATCCAACGAGCAAAATTTCAATTTACGAGCTCTCCTCGAAATGGCTTTTCCAGGCCTATTAGCCTTGTATTTTTCCACGTGTATTCCTCCGCGCTCCGAGAACACTTTGTGCAGTGCTTCTTAATTATTTTCTGTGACGTCCCCTCTAGGAAGAAAAAAAAAACCATTTCACCCCCCCCCCAAGCACGCGACAAAAATAGTGTTAACTGCACTTCATATAGTTTGCTCAGTGCTTTTTCCCTACACCATAGCACGACAATGAGAGCATCACTGCCAACTATTGTAGTGGATGCGCAATTACACTTAATTCTAGTACAGTATTGCAAAAAAAATCATGTTCCCCAGGGTCATTCCACCCGCTACCCCACATCGTGCCCCAGTATTTGAGAAGCACTGGCCTTGTGGGAGCTCACCACGAGCCTTTCCTTGCTGGCATTCATTGCGTGCACACTCACAAAATTCTCCTCCTCCTCCTCCTCTGTTACACACCACCTCCTGTGACATCTTTGCCGCAGTTGATAATCAGAAGGGTCAGTTGATTTATTGTTTATTCTTCTTTTATTATTATTTATTATTAATTATTATTAATGCTAATGTACATGTATTATTATTATTATCACATATTTATTGTTTTTACAGCAGTGGTGGTCTAGTGGTATAGGGCGCTGAATCGCTGATCCAAAGGTTGGGGGTTCGAGTCCCACTCTCCACAAGGTTGTCACTGTCCCCCCGGTGCGGCTAACTGGGTTATCAAAGGCGGGCCATGTCTCTCACTGTCTATGGTGAGAGGCATGTAAAAGAACCATTGCTGACTTTCATAAAGAGTAGCTGCAAAGTCGTCAGCGTGTTTCTGTCCCTTGCTAAAAAGGGTTGTGGCAGGAAGGGCATCCGACGTAAAAACCTCTGCCAAATCAAACGTGCGAATCAGATGATTCGCTGTGGCGACTCCTGAGTAAAAAAAGGGGAAAAGCCAAAAGGAAGACATTTATCGTTTTTACATGTTTATGTTTGTGGCAGGTTATATGAGTTGGGGAGTGGGTTGGAATGGATTAATTGGTTTTCTGTTATTTCTTATGGGAATAATTGTTTAATCTAACTTTTTGGTTTATGAGCTCGCCCTTGGAATGGATTAAATTCATTTGACAAGGTACCACTATATTTTATATTTAAGTTGACAGATGATAAGAATGATGGATGTTGAAATTTAAAAGACAATCCAACAGTTTTTTTACAAATTTATTTTGTAGATGTAGTAAGACGGGAAAATGTTCACTAAACCGAATCGTCCAAATTTTATTCGAGTGATTTTTAGAAGTCGCTAATGGTAAGTCCAATTATTTCTTTTTGACTCACTTCTCTAAAGTGCCTGAACCCTAAAGGCAAAAATAAAGGAAAGAGGGAAAAATTCCTAAAGCAAAGCTCAAACACGACCATTGAGTAAATGGGCTCGGGGTTTGAAATGAAGGACCATCAGAGTGACTTTTTATGCTTTGAACTTGAGCAGAAGTGCCAGAAGAGCACAGAGAGGGAAAAAAAAATAATTTTTTATTCATTCACATTCATTTATTTTCTGAACCGCTTAATCTTAATCAGGCTTGCAGGGAGCCTGACTCTGGATGAGGGAAGAGTACACCCTGGACAGCTCGCCAGACCATTGCAGGACCCATTTTTTTATACATATATCTACATTCATGAGTACATCAGAGGGACAGCACATGTAAGACGTTTTGGAGACAAAGTCAGAGAGGCTAGATTGACATGGTTTGGACATGTACAGAGGAGGGATAGTGAGTATATTGCTAATAGGGTGCTGAGGCTGGAACTACCAGGCAGAAGGCCTAGAGGAAGACCAAAAAGACGATTCATGGATGTGGTGAAGGAGGACATGAAGGTCGTTGGTGTAAGAGAAGATGCAAAGGATAGGGTGAGATGGAGGCAGATGATTCGCTGTGGCGACCCCTGAAGGGAAAAGCCGAAAGGAAAAGAATAAGATATTTACATTCATGACCTGTTGCATAGCAGCCATCCTTGTTTTCCATTTTTTTCTATAATACTGATCAGCATGAGAACGCAGCACTACCAATCAGAACAGGAATAACGCAACATTTGTTAGTCCACTTGCTTAGAATTTCGTTGTACTTTTAATTTGTTCGATTTTTATTCAGGCATTTTTAGTCAATACCTGCGCTCGGGCCAATTAAACAAAAAAAGAAAGCCTGTGGATATCCATGACAGAAAAAAATACCCTCAGCAGTTCTGAAATCTGAACCACTGTCCCATCAACCAACGTTTGTATAGTCTGTCTCTATATCCCACCCACAGTGGTACAAATGCTATCACTCGTCAAGCACAAATCTGATTCAACCTGCTTCAGTGTTGGTAAGAAATGCAGGAATGAAGCAGTGCTAGAATTCAATAAACTCTATTTACTGTACCTGTATTCATGATCACAGAAGCTAAAAGGTAGGCTGAGCTCATATTTTTTGATTTTTTATAAATTACAACCTGTCGATGGTATTTTCTGTCATTGTCAGCACATAAAATGCAAATTTTTACCCTGCCAAGGAAAACATTTCCACCAGAGGAAAGACTTGCCTGGTAATCATTGTAAGTGAAATGTATGTCATTCATCTGTTCTATGAGAGCTCAGCCAATAAGCTTCCATGGAATTCCAGCCGCCGAGGGCTGTGTGCATCAACCTACATTCAGGCGAGCTGACTCTTTACAAAATACAGGAATCCCTCACTTTCTGCAGTTACTGGGGACCGAGGACCGAGGGACAAACCCACCCTTCCCCCGCGACCAGTGATTTCCGCAAAGTAGGATCAACCCCCCTGACTGACGTAAACATACATGTATATGTGTACATAATATCAATAAATACATATTCAACGCTATAAATATACAACGCTTATAATAACAATTAAACATATGTAAATAAAATATAAATACACACACACTCAGATGCGTTTATGGGTTTTTTTTCGTTTGTTTGTTTGTTTGTTTGTTTGGGTTTTTTCATAATTGGCTTTGTTCTGTGGAATTTTCCTTAACTTTTCCCTTTTTTTCCTTAATTTCCTGATTTTTTTTATTTTTCAATGAATATTTTTGGGGCAGTGGTGGCCTGGTGGTAAAGAGCGCTGGATCGCTCATCCTAAGGTTGGGGGTTTCGAGTCCCACTCTTCACAAGGAGTTTCTGTCACTGTCCCCCCCAGTGCAGGTTATCAAAGGCGGGCCATGTGTCTCACTGCCTATGGTGGGAGGCTGTAAAAGAACCATTGCTGATTTTCGTACAGAGGAACTGCAAAGCCGTCAGCGTGTTTCTGTCCCTTGATAAAGGGTTGTGTCGGGAAGGGCATCCGACGCAAAAACCTATGCCAAATCAAACGTGTGAATCATTCGCTGTGGCGAGCCCTGATAAAGGGAAAAAGCCGAAAGGAACAGATAGACAGATTTTTGAAAAAGCCACGATGCACTGAAGCCGCTGTATTACTTTCTGAAAATTTTTGAAAAGGCTTTATACATTTATTAGGATTGTGAGGCGGCGAGAGCCCATCCCAGCCGACTCTGAGAAAAGGTGGGGTACACCCCAAATAGCTCACCATACTATTGCAGGGCGAATACATGTACACAGTACATGTACACAGCTAACCACTGCGATACTGTGCTTCCAGGACAATATATGGATTGGTACATAACAAGCACTGTATTGGAAAAGCATTGTGAGTAAACACTGCTCGTATGAAGTTGCACGCTGACAAAGATCTGCCACTGCTCGAATGTGAGCAATAAGCAATACTCGGATAATTTGACAACTTATCATCCTGCTTCCCAGGCAAGGTCCCACCAGCGCCAGACGGAGCCATGCCGCATGCAAAATTAGGACTGGCAGCTGAAAAGTAATATTCTGAGGTTTCATCAAGATCTAAGTCAGCCTTAAATTGCAACACACACATACACACACTCACATACACACACACTCACATACACACACACTCAGACACAAACACACACACACACACACACACACACACACACACTTCCATCCAGCTTGTGTTTGAATATAAATCACACTGATAGAGCACAGTTTTCTATTCAACATTTATGTTTTAAATCGCTTCTATATTAAGTCCACAGTGCTCCTAATCAGCCCGTATTGAGTGTGAAGCACATACATCATCACACATTTACTAAGGCCATGTGAAACCATCTCTTCCTTAACTAAGCAATCATTTCATCCTTTTGTGCTTCATTTCGTGCTGATTTACTGAAGCTCTCTCTGAATAGAAATAGTCATAATTGCAAGATTAAACTTTTATTATTACCACTGAATTGTGAGTCACAGCCTCCAATTTCCCACAAGATGCACATACAAGCATACATACGTGTGTGTGTGTGTGTGTGTGTGTGTGTGTGTGTGTGTGTGTGTGTGTGTGTGACATTATTTCTCAGAATGGAGATTAACACCCCCACCGCTCAGTGGTGTTTCTATGATCATTGTGATCACACAATTCTCAAAAAGAACCCCACAAAAGACCCAGCTGAACAACACAGGGAGCGATTAGACATAGAAAGAGGCCTGTGGTGTTGTACACGATGCTCGGCTGCAATTTTGAAGGATTTTCACGAGTCTCTGTTCAGAAAGAGACAACAGAAATATAAAACATCAGGCCTGGTGTGTTCTCCCAAAATTCAAGCCTTTTGAATACGTACGGAGAGCTACGGCTGAATATTAAGGGTTCAGGCAGAAACTGACAAGCTGTGCCTTGCCCAAATGCTGCAGCCTGCTCGCGCGCGTGTGCGTGTGTGTGGTGTCTGTGTGTGTGTGTTTTGCTCTTTCTCGCTCTCTCTCTCTCTCTCTCTCTCTCACACACACACACACAGACACACACACACACACAGACACACACACACACACACACACACACACACACACACACACCTTTGCTGTACAGAAACTGAGTCAGGAGTCAAAACTGAATCTGAAAATTTGAAAACAGCAGCATTCCTGGAGAGAGAGAGAGAGAGAGAGAGAGAGAGAGAGAGAGAGAGAGAGAGAGAGAGAAAGTGAGTGAGTGAGAGAGCATGAGTGAGATTGAGAGAGTGAAAGAGAGAGAGAGAACAGGAGAGGAAGAGTGAGAGAGCGATAGAGAGAGCGAGAGAGAGAGTGAAAGCGAGAGAGCGAGAGAGAGCGAGTGAGCAAGAGAGAGAGAGTGAAAGAGATAGAGATAGAGAGAGAGAGAGAGAGAGAGAGAGAGAGAGAGAGAGAGAGAGAGAGCGAGATGACACAAACCATAGATACCCAGCTAAGCAAATACACACAGATTTCTAGTATTCTATGTAGATATTTAAAAATCATTGCAATGATCAACATTTAAAAACACGTCATGCACGTAATTCCCTCTTAATACTGTCATGCCAAAAATTGAAGAAAAATAGCTGTCTGAAGAGGGAAAATACTCCTCGGTCCATATAAAAGGTGTGGTCCGTCCCAGCACCCTAACCATGGAACCACCAGCCATACTGAGTCCTGTGAAGGTAACCTGCGGACTAGCGTCCCATCGGGGAGACGGTAAACTCCTGGTATCTTAACGCTACAGAAACCGTGATTCACACAACCACAAGAAAATTCAAGAAGAAAATTCATTGTAGTTAGTCAACTGTAGATATGATGAAGACATTTCTTTCCATGTGTCACACTGTCCATATCATTTTTTTCACTCCTTTTGATATTTGATTGATATCGGGTCCAATATTAGCCCAGTACTGGCACTGCAGATAGGATGAGTTTATCTCCGCTACTCAAAGACTAAAGAACATACCACTGCAAATTACACAGTTTGGCTCATTTGTTCATTCATTCATTTTCTGAACCGCTTAATTCTAATTAGGGTCGTAGGGAGGCTGGCGCCCATCCCAGCCGACTCCAAGTGAGGGCAGACTACACCCTGGACACTCGCCAGGCCGTCAGAACCTTAAGGTTCCCCAAACCTTAAGATCGGTGATCCAGCACCTTTACCACCAGGCTGCCACTGCCTCTGGCTCGTTTTTTAAGGAAATCAAATATATCTTTGTGGCTTCTTAGATGTCTGTAACTACACATGCAGCAAACCGGCAAAAGCAAAAGGCATCCTTACCTACAATAGCAAGATCATTTTTCAGGCTATTTAAAGTTTAGTGCGCGTCAAATAAAAAAGACGAATGTTTGAATTCGGTTTGATGTCACTGCCATCTGTGACTAGGAGTCCATGGAAGCTAATTGGTCGATCTCTCATAGGAGGGAGGGATGGCATATGTTCACTTCCCTGTCACTCACAGTTATCACAAGGCGTTCATGTTCGTCTGTGAGCGCATTCGTATGAGTGGGCAGATAGCGCATTTCCTCCGAGCGTGTTATAACGCACCCAAATGCGCAGCAGTTCGAAAAGAGATGGGTGGTAGCACTGCATCTCACGAATGCAGCGTGTACATACTTACACCCCTCTCTAGTTGGTGGTGGTCATGTGACAGGTCAATACCTTAAGGGTGGTAAGTGGATATGACCAAATAAGAGGAGAAAACTGAAGAACCTGAACGAATTCTTACAGAACCGTACTCTATATATCCACTGGCGCGTTAAGACAATTTGCTGTGTTACGTAATAACATGTATTATAAAATATCCAATCTTTACATTCAAACTGCAAATAATGACAGCCGTCACAGCCATGCTTGGTAGAGTATCCTGCATTATTACCAAATTGTGACTATATTGTCTTGTGCTTCCTGGTTATACACAGAACACACAACCAACGTTTTAGCTGTCCAAACTTGTCTCTTTTTGCTCTCAGATTTGTGACTGTTATATCTGCTAAGCCAAGGGGGGGTGCAGTAATCAAAGCAGCGGATTTCGAAAGTGTTCTTCTGTCAGACTTGCAGTAAAAGATACACAGCTCTCACGAAACACATAATAATAAAGAAATCAAAATTAATATCCTTAAACCTCTTTCAAATGTTTTTAGTTCGAAATGTTTAGAAAATTTTCTTTGATGATTGATCACATCATCACAATGCTTACATGATCATTAAATTAACAGGATTGTAAGTATTTATATATATATATATATATATATATATATATATATATATATATGTGTGTGTGTGTGTGTGTGTGTGTATATATATATATATATATATATATATATATATATATATATATATATTCTGATATATACACACACACCATCAGCTACCACCGGATTGTTAGCATTTGATTCAATTATACTATTTTTATATTTACAATTATACACTTTTACTACTGGGTTTATTTATAGGTTCTCAATAAATTTCATCATCATTTTCTGTACCCGTTTAATCCTAATTTGGGTCACGGGGAGGCTGGTGCCCATCCCAGCCAACTTCGGGCGAGGGCAGAGTACACCCTGGACAGCTTGCCAGGCCATCGCAGGGCGGAAACACGCCGACGGCTTTGCAGCTACTCTTGTCGAAAGTCAGCAATGGTTCTTTTACATGCCTCACACCATAGACAGTGAGAGACATGGCCGGCCTTTGATAACCCAGTTAGCTGCACTCACAGTGACAACCTTGTGCAGAGTGGGACTCGAACCCCCAAACTTTGGATCGGCGATCCAGCGCCCGATACCACTAGACCACCACTGCCCCTCAATAAATTTATTTATAGCTTTTTGTACTGGGTTTAATTATAGATTCTCATTAGATTCTAATTATTGATTATTACTAGATTTAATTATAGATTTTTATCACGCGATTTCAATAGCCTTTTTGATACTGGATTTCATCACAGCTGGTTTTGTTTTGTCCTGAATTTAATTACACATTTTTAGCACTTCATTTTATTATAGATTTTTTTTTTGCACTGGATTACATCATATATTTTATTTTTAATGTAATATTTTTATGTTTTTTTTTTTTGTCATTCAATCATTCTTTTTTTGAACCGCTTAATCGAATTTAGGGTCGCAAATAGGCTGGCGCCCATCTCAGCCAAATCTGGGTAAGGGCGGGGTACACCCTCAACCGCTCGCTAGACCATCACGGTTCCTTAATTCAATGCCTACTCTTAACAAAAGCCAGCAATAGTTCTTTTACATGAACGTCTCACCGTAGAAAGTGAGAGACATGACCAGCCTTTGATAACCCAGTTTGCTGCACTGGGAAGAAAGCATGACAATGCGGTGATAGTGGGGCTTGAACCCCCGACCTTCAGATCAGTAAGCCAGCACTTCACCACTGGGCCACCACTGCCCAGATTTTTTTTTTTTGTATCAGGTTTAATTATACATTTTTAGCACTGGATTTTATCTGAATTGGAAGTTTAGTACTAGGTCACAGCTGTTGAGTCCTGAAAAGTTAAAATTTTCAACTTAATACTCAACCACTTTTGAACCTTTTTAGCATTCACTGACATAATTTTTCAAGACCACAAAAAATACCACAAAATCCTTCTGAAAATGTTCCTTCTGTGCCAAACGCCGACTCCCTTTGTACGACTCTTTTCTCAACCAAAGCAGATCCTGACAGAGTTCAGGAAGCAACAGCATTTCCAGCTGTCACCACTTCTATAGTCTGTTCGTGCTATGAATAAAAGCGACTTGATCTGATAACACTGCGCGCAAAAAAGCAGAAACGATGGTAATATTCCAACATTACTGCAGCACGGTGTGTCTCCTGATAGTTTAACAGAAAATATGACACTATGAATAAGAGAATAGCAGTTATTCCAGCCTTTTCTAACCACTATCATCGTCGTCTTTCTTAACCACTAGCATGATTAGCCTAATTTCTGGTGCTAATTATCCAGCATTGGATATTTACAGAACAAAACAAACTGATGAGATGATGTTCCTGATGCACGGGCCTGCTCCAAATTTGGTGTTCAAACAGCTCAGGCGGTTTATTTTGGCACTTCATCCGAAACCACCCGTACTGGCAAAGAAAAATCCACGACCCTATGACACGTCATGCAAATCTGCCCCTTATGTATAGAGGTGCTGGCCATAGGAGTCCTGTTCGCCTACACATTCGTTTTCAAAAATAAATTAAAAAAAAGATCTGCATATTTTCTCCATCCATCGCAACGTGCTTCTTGTCATCACACATGTATTATAAAAATATAATTTTATTTCTAAGTATAAATGGTGTCGCTGTACTCGCTGCTCAAATTGCTTTTTACAACATACAGAGGAGTGCGCATCTCTGATGTGTTCCGCCTGTACTCGAAGCTGATCCTTTGGGATGTATTACAGGAGACATATGGGAAATACACACACACACGCACGCACATACATATATATAAAATTGCTGCTGCTATATTTTTTTATTTACTTTTCCTTGAGTAACGAGTTCAACTTGGATTTCCCACATAATCTCCCCTGTGGTATAAAACGTGATTTTTCTTATCAGTGCGAGACAGAGCGCTGATCTCATCCAAAATTAATAAAATCCGAAATAAATAATAAACCCTAAGGTTTAATTAATAAAAAACCTCTATCAGGTAATTATTCTTCGATCTGACATGGAATGAACAAATCACGGAGGAAGGCGCATGATTTTGCACGCAACTCTGTGCTCTCACTTCAGCTTCACACCAACAATGCAGGCTGAAACAGCGGCCGTTCCATGAGCCACAGCTAAATACACAACTGATTCAACCGGACCCACTGGACTCGAGACAATCAGCTGGAGGTTACATGGAAAATAAACAGGGGGGGGTGGGATTGTAAAAGTCTTTAAAGAAAGTATTTGTTTTATTGCTACTTAAAGGGGCGGGTTCAATACAATACATGACACACCGCCAGTACAGGGTGACAGATCCCACATGATAATCTATACTGAAAGTTTTTGATGAGAATAAACCCAAAAATAACCGCAACGTTCATCTTTTTACACAATGAGCACTACGATTGATTAATCTCACATTTCTAATCCAATCAGCACTCGTGTTGCACGGTTGCGGCCTTGAGCGCCACTCACACAGGAGACGTACCTCCCAAACAACTTCTGACACAACAGAGGGTCCACTGACCACTGATTACTGGCGAGAGTAAGAGTACAAAGAAATGCACAACATGAAATGCAAAACATTTACAGTAATTAGGTCCAGACAAAGTGCGATTCAAAACAAACCCCTAAGACACGAGACAACATAGGAATCAGTCTCCCTTGCCCGGACGCGGGTCACCGGGGTTCCCTCCTGGAGCCAGGCCCAGGGGAGGGGCTCGAAGGCGAGCGCCTGGTGGTCGGGCTTATGCCCATGGAGCCTGGCCGGGCCCTGCCCGAAAAGGAGACATGGGTCCGCCCTCCCATGGACCCACCACCCGTGGGAGGAGTTCTAGGGGTCGGGTGCAGTGTGAGTTGGGTGGCAGCCAAAGGCATGGGTTCTGTCGGACTGATCCTCGGCTACTTACTCTGACCTTCGGGACATGGAATGTCACCTCTCTGGCGGGAAAGGAGCCTGATTTGGTGCGTGAGGTGGAGAGATACCGACTAGATATAGTCGGGCTCACCTCAACGCATAGCTTGGGCTCTGGAACCATCCATCTCGAAAGAGGCTGGACCTTCTTCTATTCTGGAGTTGCTCATGGGGAGAGGCGGCGAGCCGGTGTGGGTATTCTTGTTGCCCCCCGTCTCGGTGCCCAAATGTTGGGGTTCTCCCCGGTTGACGAAAGGGTAGCTTCCCTCCGTCTTCGGGTGGGGGGACGGGTCCTGACTGTTATTTGTGCTTATGCACCAAATGACAGTTCAGAGTACCCACCCTTTTTGGAGTCTTTGGGGGGGGTGGTGGAGAACGCTCCCTCGGGAGACTCGCTCGTTGTCTTGGGAGACTTCAACGCCCATTTGGGCAACGATAGTGTGACCTGGAAGGGTGTGATCGGTAGGTACGGCCTCTCCAGTCTGAATCCGAATGGTGTGTCGTTGTTGGACTTCTGTGCTCGTCACAGTTTGTCTATCACGAACACCATGTTCGAACATAAGGGTGTCCATAAGTGCACTTGGCACCAGGACACCCTAGGTCGCAGTTCGATGATTGACTTTGTAGTCGTGTCATCGGACTTGCGACCATATGTTCTGGACACTCGGGTGAAGAGAGGAGCTGAGCTGTCTACCGATCACTACCTGGTGGTGAGTTGGCTTCGGTGGTGTGGGAGGTTGCCTTCCAGACCTGGCAGGCCCAAGCGTGTAATCAGGGTCTGCTGGGAACGTTTGGCGGAGCCCCCTGTCCGAGAGGCCTTTAACTCCCACCTCCGGCAGAGCTACAACCACGTTCCGAAGGAGGCGGGGGACATGGAATCCGAATGGGCCATGTTTCGTGCCTCCATTGCTGAGGCGGCAGCCCATAGCTGTGGCCGTAAGGTCGTCGGTGCTTGTCGTGGCGGCAATCCCCGAACCCGGTGGTGGACACCTGCAGTGAAGGGGGCCGTCCAGCTGAAGATGGAGGCCTATCGGGTTTTATTAGCCTGTGGGACTCCTGAGGCAGCAAACGGGTACCGGCAGGCCAAACGTGCTGCAGCCGAGGCTGTCGCAGATGCAAAATCTCGGGCGTGGGAGGAGTTCGGTGAGGGCCTGGAGAGTGATTATCGGTTGGCCTCAAAAAGGTTCTGGGCCACCATCCGACGCCTCAGGAGGGGGAAGGAGTTCTCCACAAACACTGTTTTCGGTGGAGGTGGGGAGCTGCTAACCTTGACTGAGGATGTTGTTGAGAGGTGGAGGGAATACTTTGAGGACCTTCTCAATCCCACCAACACGCCCTCCGTGGAAGAGGAAGACCCTGGGGTTCGGGTTGGGTCCGCCCATCACTGGAGGAGGTCACTGAGGTTGTCAAAAGCTCCTCGGTGGTCGAGCCCGGGTTGGGCGAGATCCGCCCGGAATATCTCAGGGCTCTGGATGTTGTAGGACTGTCTTGGTTGACACGTCTCTGCAACATCGCGTGGTCATCAGGGGCTGTACCTCTGGATTGGCAAACTGGGGTGGTGGTCCCAATTTTTAAGAAGGGGACCGGAGGGTGTGTTCCAATTATCGGGGAATTACACTCCTCAGCCTACCTGGGAAAGTCTATGCAGGGGTACTAGAGAGGAGGATCCGACTGATAGTCGAACCTCGGATTCAGGAGGAACAATGTGGTTTTCGTCCTGGCCGCAGCACTCTTGACCAACTCTATACGCTCCACAGGATTCTGGAGGGGCATGGGAGTTTGCCCAATCTGTCCACATGTGCTTTGTGGATTTGGAGAAGGCTTTCGACCGTGTCCTCGAAAGATCTTGTGGGGCGTGCTCGAGAATCTGGCGTTCCGGATCCGTTGCTACGAGCTATTCGGTCGCTGTATCACCGGAGCCAGAGTTTGGTCCGTATTGGTAACAGCAGGTCGGATTCATTTCCAGTGGGAGTTGGAGTCCGCCAAGGCTGTCCTTTGTCACCGATTCTGTTCATAATTTTTATGGACAGAATTTCTAGGCGCAGTCGAGGCGATGAGGGGTTCTGGTTTGGTGGCCATCGGATATCGTCTCTGCTTTTTGCGGATGATGGTGATCTATTGGCTTCATCAAGTCGGGCCCTCCAGCTCTCATTGGAGCGATTCGCGGCTGAGTGCGAAGCAGCCGGGATGAAGATCAGTACCTCCAAGTCCGAGGCCATGGTTCTCAGTCGGACAATGGTGGAATGCACCCTCCGGGTCGGGAATGAGGTCCTGCCCCAAGTGGAGGAGTTTAAGTATCTTGGGGTCTTGTTTACGAGTGAGGGAAGGATGGAGCGAGAGATCGACAGACGGATCGCTGCAGCCTCTGCTGTTAAGCGGTGCCTGTACCGGTCCGTTGTGGTGAAAAAGGAGCTGAGCCGCAAGGCGAAGCTCTCAATTTACCAGTCGATCTACGTTCCAACCCTCACCTATGGTCACGAGCTTTGGGTAATGACCGAAAGAACAAGATCACGGATACAAGCGGCTGAAATGAGCTTCCTTCGCCGGGTGGCGGGGTTCTCCCTTAGAGATAGGGTGAGAAGCTCCGCCATCCGGGGAGCTTCGAGTAGATCCACTGCTCCTCCGCATTGAGAGGGGCCAGTTGAGGTGGCTCGGGCATCTGGTCAGAATGCCCCCCGGACGCCTCACTGGTGTGGTGTTTCGGGCATGTCCAACCGGGAAGAGACCCCGGGGTCGACCTAGAACACGCTGGAGGGACTATGTCTCTCGGCTTGTCTGGGACCGCCTCGGTGTCCCCCCGGGAGAGTTGGAGGAAGTAGCTCGGGAGAGGGATGTCTGGACCTCTTTGCTAAGGTTGCTGCCCCCGCGACCCGACCCTGGACTAAGCGGAAGAAGATGATGATGATGATGATGAAATGCAAAACATTTACAGTAATTACGTTAAACAGAGAAAAGCTCGTCTAGCGGGTCTGTGAAACTTGGCCGAGCCTCTCACAAATTTAAGGGCTGCGATTGACAGGGATGCAATTCACACTTTAGAGGTGAGTAAAAAGTTGCAAGAGCAGTGGTGGTCTGGTGGTAAAGGTGCTGGATCACTGATCCCAAGGTTGGGGGTTCAAGCCCCACTCTCATTGGGTTGTCACTAAGCCCCCCAAGTGTGCAGCTAACTGGGTTATCAAAGGCCGGCCATGGCTCTCACTGTCTATGGTGTGAGGTTCATGTAAAAGAATCATTGCTGACTTTCATCAAGAATAGCTGCATAGCCGTCAGTCTGTTCTTTCCCCTGTGATGGCCTGGCGAGGTGTCCAGGGTGTACTCTGCCCTCGTCTGGAGTCAGCTGAAATGGGCACCAGCCTCCCCACAACCACAATTAGGATGAAGTGGTACAGAAAATGAATGAATGAATAAAAAGTTGTACCCCTGATAAATATTCATGTGATGCACTGAACATCCATGTGTCGAAGTATCCATAACACGGGAAAGGTCAGTGAGCACGTGTTCGCTCCACCAGTCTCACTTTAGTACTACTTCTGTAAGCTCTCAAATGTCTACTATTAATAACATGAACAATATGTAACTCATGTGAAACGTGCCGTATTCGACTTGAGAAACGCCCAGGGCACTTAAAAAATTGGAGTGGGTGGGCGCTTATTAAGATGCTTACCAGCAGAGTGGAACAGTAAGTGCTTATTACCATCGAGGTGGAAAACATGAATAATAACAGAACAATAAAAAAGTTTTACTGGTATTTGTGTTATTCATTTTGTGGTATCAACCAAATTACTTACATGAAAGCTGAAAATAAACAGAAAACAGCATAATTAAAAAAAAGACTTTAATTTTCTCTCACAGTGGTGTTCTTTAAATATTTTCCCCCGATGTAAAATCGAGCCAATCAACATAAAGGTCAACTTTAGCACATGGCGCGTTGAAAAGCACATGGCAGGGAATGTGCTTAAATTTATGAAGTTAGTGAGTAGGAGAATCGGGTGAAAAATACTCGTCATCACTTTTTGATAGATCCATATCTGGCTTATTGCTTAGCATAGTTTTGCTTTAGCGGTTTCTAATGGTTCATCTTGTTGGACATTTACCAAGAGAACACAGCAAAATATTTTCCTGTTTTTTAAAGCATGGCTGAACAATGAAATGTGTTGTTACTGATGAACATTATAGACATTCCCAGTGGCAGGGGGTCTCACTTTTACAGGCAATGAACGCCTCATTTTACCATTACAAGACTGATCGAATAAAATTGGTAAGTTTGATCTACCATTTGCTCCTAGTACACATGGGCGGTCATTAGACATAAGATAAAAAACACTGGGGGCTTATTGGAGCAGGGCGCTTATTACGTCGAATATGGTAATAACTTGTGAACTACTGACAGACCAACACACACACGGTGTAGTGTACAGTACCAGCCGTGTGTCTCACGCCAAAGGTAATAATGTCACATTTGGATATAATCCTTTGATAAATATGTCTCATATTCACATGGGTGATATTTTTGTTGCTGATACTGCTCACTCTGTTGATCAGGAAAATGAGAAAAAAGTAAATAATCTCTTCAACAAGTGGCGAATTCCCAGCTTCCTCCTAAGGCTAAGCATTAGGAAAATTCAGTGATCTTCACGTGTTTGTGATACCTGCAGTTGTGCACAGTGGCTGTAATAGGAATCGATAGCATCAGTCAGTGACTCGCTGTGGCTGGAGTGGCAGGAGCTGTAATCCACAGATCTCTCCTCCACACATCATAAACTACAGCATCAATTCCAACTCGTCATATCACTGGGACTACGATGGATTCACTGACTTTACAGACATACAGTACACAGGGCAAATTTGATAAGCTTTCTTATTGTAATGTCTGCGCTGATAGCATCTCTGTTTATATAATCTCTGACAGTGTCACTTTCAGATCCACTGAGCCATGAATGTAAATACAGCAGAGAGGAACTCAGCTATATCGACAACATGCCCAGCTGTGGAAAAGGAGCAACTGTGGATATGATTACTGTCAACCTCAGATCGATATCATGTCTTGAGACAGCGGTATATGAATACGCATAAGAATAAGCCCATTCAAAGTAAAAAAAAAATCCTTCACAATCATAATAACTAATAACACACTGCATTTATTAGGCCTATAACAACTCAAAAACTAAAGGGCATGGCGAAATAGAAAAAACATTCTCTGATGATTGCAAAAAAGGGAACTGATTCAGCATAAGTAACCGAGACGTTCAGTGAGAAAAGTGTCCATCGAAGGTGATGGTTTGTTTTCACATTTTCTTTAACACTTTTTGTGTTATTTTGCTCAATATTGATATTCAGTGCTCAATTGGCATATCAATGGCCGATTTACATGCCTACTATTGGTATATCATAAAATACTTTGTATTAAATGATAATTATAAAATAAATAAATAAACATCACTGGTCATAGAAATAATGAAAAATAAAATTGGGTACCCCCGGTGCAGCTAACTGGGTTATCAAAGGTCGGCCATGTCTCTCACTGTCTGTGGTGTGCGGCTGTAAAAGAACCATTGCTGACTTTTGACAAGAGTAGGCTGCACAGCCGTCAGTATGTTTCCGCCCTGTGATGGCCTGGCAAGCTGTCCAGGATGTACTCTGTCCTCGCCTGGAGTCGGCTGGGATTGGCGCCAGCCTGGTTGGGATTAAGTGGTAATAAAAAATGAATGAATGAATAGAATCAAGTACAAGAATTTATAAATGTACTAAAAACAATATTAACCCTTTAAATGGCCGAATTATTTCTGCAGTTAAAAAAAATTATCACTAGTTTTTCCTAATCAAAAGGCATAAGGAAACACCCAAACACATTTCTTTCAACAAAATTATAATAACTAATAATAATGACAACATAATAATAATAATAAAAAATAACACTCTCACAAATTCTTGAACAACACAATCCTGCGCACTCAAGGTCATCTCACAACTGACTGAGGCAAGTGGGACCAAGCTATGTTGCATCAGGGGACAAGTATAGAACACGTTCTGAATGGCAGCAGCAGTGAGTACAATGCATCTTGTAGTTCTTAGCATTTTTTGAAAGAGGACCACATGGTCCTGCTATGCTTTAAAGGGTTAAATTATAAGTACAATAATTTAAAAAATGTATATGTGTGTATAAATGTTTTTTTTACATTATTCACAAACAATAAGCAAGAAATGAAGCTATAATTCAAAATAATGTTCTGTTCATTTGAATTGCTTGAATGATGGGATTCTAAGCCAAAAGAAAAAAATTAACAAGTTTCTGCAATGAAAAGTTAAAACTGAAATTTCTATTGAATCCCTCAGGGCAAGCTTTGGACCATATTGCAGTACTGAATCCAGACACAAAGCATTCATTCCTTCATTTTACCACATCAAGGGATTATGCAAATATTAACACCACTCATTAATAACAGCTCAGACTACAGGAGATTAAAAGACAGCCTGGAAAGTCCAAATAGTCAAATTTTAAAAACTGTTCTCAGGATGTGGTGCCTTTGCAACATTGCAGAACGTAAAGAGGAATCTGGATTGTTGTAAATTGAAGCGTGTGTTCACAGGCTGCCTTCATTAATTAAACTGCAGTAGGAGGTTTATGACCACAGAGCAGCCGACAGATCTGACACTGTGTCTCAAAAGCATGTACATGAACAGGTTCTTTAATGGCTCGCTATTCTAGCACATTTACATTGTAGGAATCTCCACCCCCCCACCCCTGTTTCTTTTCGACAAAGGACTTTCCAAGTAAACCAGAAATAATAATTGCTGTGGCAAGGTGCATGCTATGAAGCGACAAGGGCGTGGCCAAAGCATACATAATATGTGTAATAATATGTGCCATAACAGCAAAAACAGCAAAACTAAACTAAACAAACCTGGGACTCAGATTAGCATTTACTTGGTTTATTTTTAAATTAATTAACCTATGGAGACGGGAATGTTTACAAACCTAAGACCCAGCATGTTATTGGCTGTAACTAAGCTCATTATAAAATTTAATACATTCTTTTATTTACTTAATTTAAACCCCTGTTCAATGTTCATGAATAAAGAAAGGCTAGCATAGCGTGAGCACAAGAAGCTAAGCTGCATCAGAAAAAAAAAAGTTTTCCAAAGCTCCAAAGTCCGTTATGAATATGAGGAACTTAATGTTCGGAAAAGAATAAAACACAAAGAAAACTACAAGAAAACATATTATGAGATGATATGTTGATGCTGATTTTAAAGCTGCAGACATGTTTTTCCAACAGACATTTAAAACGTCCATGTGATGGCCATCACGACAAATTTACCTGCATTTCCTGGTAATATCATTAAAATCCAGAAGCATAAAATCTACTTCTAGTTTGTGCTTGGTCACTTAGCTTAGCACTTGAGTAGCAGATAATTAAAACTTAATAACTAATTCATGGCTATGTTCATTTAACGCCTTTTAAAAAATATCTCTCATACAACAGCACTAAATTTTTGATTGTGACCGCTTAAAAAGTGTTAATTATCTTTGTAATACAGCAGCTATGAAAGTAGTGCCGTTTGTAGAAGAACTCCTAAACAGAGTCCAACAGGCATGGTACTTGACTCGGATTGCTGTCCCATGTCATTGAATCAGGTGATACTGATTGGCTGTTATGTATCGCTGATTTGTATGACAATGACCTACAATATAAACAGATTTATACACAATAAAACCAAATCCCAAAAAATAGAGGCTCATACACCACTGCTCAGACTCACACAGAAGAAATAAAATAAAATAAAACGCACAAGCAGACACACTTTTGCAGGGCAAAACAACTCCAAACAAGAATAGGAACATGGAACATGGAACTCATTAAACGGATAATTAAATCAACGAACCAAGTAATGCAAATGAACAAACGAGTAAATCTGCTAGTGAGAGAAGGTGAAAAGAAAACTCGGGGTTAACATTTCCTTGTTTCACTCCAAACCTTAGTAAGGAACAGCAGGGGGATTTATTTATTTATTTCCTCCAAAACTAAAATTGATTCAGCCTGTAAAGAAGTCACACCAGCAACTTATAACAACAGCCTCAAACACCTTTCAGATAGAAATATCTACTGGGATCTCTGCATGTAGGCAGTAAGCAATAATGATGGCAGAGCCTAGCCTGTCCGTTAGCTTTCTCATTCATGTTGTGTATATCTGGCATCCTGAAATATATCTTTAATAAGTACAGTGGTACCTAGTCTAACGAGTGTCCCTTATAACGATTTTTCCACGATACACGTGTCAAATCTGCTCCATCCAACGAGCAAAAGTTCACTTTACGGGCTCCCGCGCGTGACTATAAAAAGTGTTTACTGCACTTCATATCGTTCGCTTGGTGCTTTTTCCCTACATCATAGCGCAACATAGTGCCACTGCCAACTACAGGAATGGATGCGCAATTACACTTAATTCTACTACAATCTGGCAAAAAAGCATGTTCCCTAGAGTCATACATAACATCACCACAAGCCTTTCCTCGCTGGCATTCGCAGCATGCACATGCACAAAATTCTCCTCCTCTGGTACACACCACCTCCTACCTGCCCATATGATATCTTCGCAGCAGTCGATGATCAGAAGGGTGAGTTCACTTATTGCTTATTCTTGTTTTACTATTATTTATTATTAATTACTATTAATGTTAATGTACATGTATTTATTGTTTTTACGTGTTTATCTGTAATATATTATGTCAAATATACGTGTTTGTGGCAGGTTATAGGAGTTTGGGAGGGTGTTGAAACGGATTAATTAGTTTTCTGTTATTTCTTATAGAAATAAGGGTTTCATCTAACGAACTTTTCGGCTTACGAACTCGCACTCAGAACAGATTAAATTCATTAGCTGAGGTATCACTGTATTTATAGTATTGCACTCACTCTAATAGATAATAGGTTCTATAGTACTGTACCAGCTTACAGAGGGCCTAATCTCCACATTAATAGATTTAAGAAACCACATAGCTGTTACAGTGAATGATTAGATTTTTTTGGCATTTATAGAAGAAATCTTTGTTACCACCTACTTTAAGTGGTCAGATGTAAACCTGTAACCTTACATTTTGAGACATGAAAAAATATGTAAAAGTGCTTGTTCTGTCTTATTAACTTCAACAATGAGAACAGGATGTAGCTGAAAGAACAACTGTTTGCAGCTGTTTTTATTGTTAGTATTAGCAATGTGCAGGGTAGATCATTTTAGGATGTGCTTTTATTGGAAAATATTCAAATATTCAAGACTCTAGTTTATTATTTTTCCTAAATGCACCTGAAGGCTTTTATTCCTTTACTGCTTCTATCCTACTGTGCTGCTGCCATAAAAACACAGGAGATACTTTAGATTTACAAAAGGACAGAAAATTAAAAGGAAAAGTGTCACAAAAAAGGGAGTCACAAGTGACAATGCAGCAACAAAACCCAATTATTATTATTATTATAATTATTATTATTATTATAATTGTTGTCAAAGATGGCGCCGGGTGACCTGCAGCCAGTTACAGGAGCTCTTCAGTTTATTTTTCTTTTTTTTCTCTTTTCTATTGTATATAGGCGTGTTTCTTTATCTTTTTTCAAATTTTCTTTTTCTTTCTTCAATCCTGCATCTGGAAAACATACTTTCATGATGCTTTTGTTCTTCTGTGCACTTTTATTTTCACTTTTTGGATCGGCGTCAGGAAACTCATTCACCGACGGCTCTGAGCAACGCAGGTCTTACACACGTGAGACCCTCCTCGGCCTCTTGGCGCCCCGCCCTCCTTCACGCGGAAAAGCCCGTTGTTCCTTTGGAAATACGGAGGAAAAGGAGAGGCTGCAGAGGGGGACGAAAGACGCGGAGGACATGTGTTCCCTCTGTCATCATGGGAAATGTCCGCGCGATCGCCAACAAGACGGAGGAGCTGGCGGCGCTGACCCGGCAGCAGAGGCAGTACCGGGACTGCAGCCTCATGTGTTTCTCGGAGACGTGGCTGAATGAACTCACACCGGACTCTGTGGTTTCTCTTAACGGATTTACACTCGCGCGTGCAGATCGGAGTGTAACGGAGAGCGGTAAGAAGAAAGGAGGGGGCGTGGCGGTCTATGTGAATGAACGATGGTGCCACCCGGCAAGCGTGCACGTGAAGGAGCAGCTGTGCACGCGGGACGTGGAGCTGCTCGCGTTAAGCGCCGCGCCATATTATCTACCGAGGGAGTTTTCACACGTGATTGTGTTTTGCGTGTACATTCCGCCCTCGGCTGATGCGGCGGCGGCGTGTGAGCGTCTACACAGCGCCATTAATCAGACACAGACTCGTCACCCCCGCGCCATGATTCTGATCAGCGGGGACTTTAACCACGCCCCTCTCTCCGCCTCTCTTCCGACGTTCACGTGAAGTGCGCCACAAGAGACAATAAAACACTGGACTTGCTGTATGCAAATGTGAAGGACGCTTACAGCTCCACCCCCCTCCCCCCACTGGGACGATCAGACCACAACCTGGTCTACCTGCTCCCCCAATACACACCCAGGGTGCGAAAGGAACCTGCACAGAAGAGGTCTGTGAAAGTGTGGACCGAGGAGACCAATGAGAGGCTTAGGGACTGTTTCCAGACCACAGACTGGAGCATGCTCTGTCACTCCTTTGGTGATGACATCGACGGCCTCACACACTGTATCACCGACTACATGAACTTCTGCGTGGATAGCACCGTGCCAACACGGAGAGTACGGTGCTTCTCCAACAACCACCCATGGGTCACCCCTGAGCTCAAAGAAAAAGAGGGCTTTCATCTCGGGGGACAGAGAGGAGCAGAAGAAGGTCCAGCGTGAGCTCCAGTGGAGGATCAGGAGGGCAAAGAAGGACTATGGGAAGAAGATGGAGGAGAAGCTGGCTCAGAACAACGTGCGGGACGTCTGGAGAGGACTAAAGACCATGTCTGGATTTGGGCAGAGTGTCAGAGGGACAGCTGATGGTGACCAGCGCTGGGCGGATGAACTAAACTGCTACTTCAACAGGTTTGATTCTCCCCTCCCCTCTGCACCCCTCCCGTTCCCCTCCCTCTTCACACGTCTCCAGACCAGCTGACACCTCCCTCCCCAGGCCAACTTCACTTGACTGCTACAGCCCGACAGACACATCCCCTCCCTCTGCAGCCCACCCCAGCCCCCCCTCTCCCTCACATCAGACCAGGTGAGGAGACAGCTGAGGCGACTAAATCAGAGGAAATCTGAAGGACCTGATGGCATCAGTCCCAGGCTGCTGAGGACCTGTGCAGACCAGCTCTGTGTGGTACTATGCTACCTGTACAACCTGAGCCTCAGCCTGGAGAAGGTTCCAGTCCTCTGGAAGACCTCCTGTGTGGTTCCGGTTCCCAAAACAGCACAAGCGAAGGAACCAGCCCACTACAGACCTGTCGCCCTGACCTCCCACCTCATTAAGATCATGGAAAGGCTCCTCCTTGAACACCTCCGCTCTATGGTGAGCCCCACCCTAGACCCGCTGCAGTTTGCCTACAGGCCCAACATCGGAGTAGAAGACGCCGTCATCTACCTTCTGCAGCGGGCACTCACCCACCTGGAGATCGCCGGCAGCGCTGTGAGGGTCATGTTCTTTGACTTCTCCAGCGCCTTCAACACCATCAGGCCAGCGCGCCTGCGGGGAAGCTGGAGGGCGTGGGAGTGGGCGGGCATCTTGCTGCCTGGATTATTGACTACCTTACTAACCGTCCACAGTGCGTGCGGCTCTTGGCGACTGTAAGTCAAAGGTGGTAGTCTGTAGCACGGGGCCCCGCAGGGCACCGTCCTCTCACCCTTCCTTTTTAACATCTATACCTCGGACTTCATATATAACACAAACAGCTGCCACCTCCAGAAGTTCTCGGACGACTCCGCCATCGTGGGCCGTGTGTCAGAGGGGAACGAGCTGGAGTACCCGTCGGTCATCGTCGACTTCGTGGACTGGTGTGAGCGCAACCACCTGTGCTTGAACACTAGGAAGACGAAGGAGATGGTGGTCGACTTCAGGAGAAGCACTCAAACACACACACACACACATTTACTAGTGAACATCCAGGGACAGGACATTGAGACAGTGGACAGTTTCAAGTACCTGGGTGTTCACCTTAACAATAAACTGGACTGGTCCCACAACACCAACGCCCTGTACAAGAAGGGCCAGAGTCGCCTCCACCTTCTGAGGAGACTCAGGTCCTTCGGCATATGCAGAACCTCTGCTCAGGACATTTTATGACTCTGTGGTAGCCTCTGCAATCCTCTACGCTGCCATCTGCTGGGCCCCGGGCAGCACAGAGCGGGACAGAAAGAGACTGAACAAGCTGGTCAGGAGGGCCAGCTCTGTCCTCGGCTGCCCACTGGACTCTGTGGAGGAGGTGAGTGAGAGGAGGATGGTAGCAAAGCTCACATCCATCCTGTTCAACATCTATCACCCACTGCACCAGACTGTCGAGGAGCTAAGCAGCTCCTTCAGTGTACGACTGAGGCATCCTCAGTGCAGGAAGGAGCGCTACCGCAGGTCGTTCATTCCCACCGCTATCAGACTGTACAACGCCACTTTGTAACTGTCTGTGAAAATACCGGTTATGTGCAATAAAAACCCCCGTGTACTTTAATCAGCCACATCTACCCCACTGACTGTGAACCATATCAACCCATCTACTCTGCACTCAGATACATTACACTTTAATATAGGCCAATCTATAAAGTTGCTCCATTCTTTTCTTTTCTTTTATTGTTTAGTAATTTATACTATTTATGTATCTATTTATTTATTTACTTATATAATATATATGTATGTGTGTATGTTCGTACTTGTACCTATTTTTGCACCCCCTACTGATAGTACCTCAAGAGCCTGTAACAGTGAATTTCTCCATTGTGAGATTAATAAAGCTCTATCTTATCTTATCTTATCTTATCTTATTAGGGCTACCAACAGTAGTCAACATAATCACTACCATGGCCATCTATAACAGACGTATCATTTCATATTATATTTATAAATTCACCTTTTACTTTTCCAAAACATTTTGAATAAAAAATAATAAAATACTATCCATTTTGCTTTTTCCTGTTTTAGGTCATTGGGAAATGAGAGCCAATCCCAGATTGGCAAAGGTGGGAACATCCAGAAAACAACGAATAGCTCTGTTGCTATCGGTGTCTGTTCAGTCACAAAAGTACTGCAACTATATATATATATATATATATATATATATATATATATATATATATATATACATACAGTGATCCCTCGCTACTTCGCGCTTCAGTTCCTACAGCTTCAGTGCATCGCGTTTTTCAAAGATATTCATTGAAAAATTAAAAAATGCACAAAACAAGGCCAATTATGCAAAAAAAAAAAACCCAAACAAACAAAAACAAAAAACAACCCCCCCCAACAAAACTGCTTACATTTTTATGTGAGGTGCGCATCTGTGTGTGTGCGCGTCTGTATGTATATGTATTTATATTTTATTTACATGTTACACATTATTGTTGAATGTTTAATTGTTATTATAAGCATTTGTAGCATTGAATATGTATTTATTGATATTATATACACATATACATGTACGTATACGTAAGTCAGGGGGTTGATCCTACTTCGTAGAAATTCGGCAGTCGCGGGGGGTCTCAGTCCCCATTAACCGTGAAAAGTGAGTAATATATACTAAAAGAAACAAAAGAAAACAAACTAAAACATAATTTGTATAGTTTAGATTTCCAAATTTTCTGCATGACACTGAGTCAGGTGAGGTGAGTTCTGTACTTTCGGCCAACTAGAAGCTCTGTGTAGCTAACAGCTCTGCTTTGTTCACCCTACTTCTTCAAAAATATAAAGAAAAGGTGCTTCCTAAAGATCTCTTCGTATGCATTACAAACTAATCACAATAAAAACATCTAAAAGCATTTATTTATTTCTTTTTGTAGTGTGATAATAATAACAATGAAAGCCACCTGCTTGAATGCCTGTGACAAACTGGGAGTGTCATTTTGATTCAAGCATTATCCACTTGGAATAATAATTGTTCTAGAGAGAGCAGACCAATCAGATCACACCATTCCTATGAATTGTCAACTAACTTACATTAGTCAGTGATACATGTTGCTGACTCACATATTTGGAATAAAAATTTCAGAGAGAAAATTTCATTCTTTTGCAGACTAAGAATAATGAGGTCGAGTCACTGGTAAGTCGATGTCCTCTGATGCCTCTGGGGACTCAAAGACATATGACTGTACAGCTCTAATAAAGCCGCTAGCTTTCATTTTTCAAGCCATAGTGGTATTTGACAGTTGAACGAGGCTGCACCTTTCCTGCGATTGTGTGAAGTTTCAGTGCCTTTGGTGGACACACCATCCCACCCCACCCACCCCACCCGACCTAAGCCCAAGCATCTCAGAGCAGACAGTACTGCTGATATTTTTTTCACAAATTAGCCAAAATTTCATCAGTTAAATTAACTATATAAATATTTAAAGGTCTTCGGTGTTCCCTAGTTCTGTATCAGGCTACTAAATGTAATAAAAAAATTAAATTCTGGTACTTTGCACCAACGCACACTCACATTGTACCCTGATATTCACAGTCCATCGATCCTGGCACGAGCCATGCTAGTTAAAGTTGTCTGTTCTGTATAACACATGAGGTGACGCAGCCGACCGAGACTTCCCTAAGCCTGTCTTTCACAGAAATGGCTGTTCTGGAGACGGTGTCAAAAAAGTTAAAAGCAATTCATTACAACCCTTCTCACATTACCAACATTCCTATTACAGTACGAGGAAACTCTACCCCGTTTCTGTAATGAGTAAAAAGAAGGCAAGGCGTCTCATAATTCAATGTGCAGAAGTACATGCTGAAAAAAAAATGACTTGGTCCAATGACTAATTGTCTAAGCACTCACAAGACAACGACATCCTTTTAATCTGGAAGGTGTCAACGCGGAGTTCTGCAAGTGACACGAAATAAAATAAATGTTACTTTGAAGCATGAAGGGTGACTTGAAGTAAAACTGTACATACCAGTATTAATCAGCATTACAACAACAGTTCTGAGTACAGTTCACTGTTTTTGAAATACTCATCACAGATAGCGATTCACTGTTGTTCACAGAAATCACATTACGAAGTAAGTGATGTGGACTGTTCAGATTGTTCATCGTTCGTTTTCTGTAACCACATAATCCTAATTAGGCCCAGCCGACTCTGGACGAGGGCAGAGTACACCCTGGACAGCTCGCCAGGCCATCGCAGGGCGGAAACACACTGACGGCTTTGTAGCTACTCTTGTCGAAAGTCAGCAATGGTTCTTTTACATGAACCTCACACCACAGACAGTGAGAGACATGGCTGCCCTTTGATAACCCAGTTAGCTGCACTGGGGGGTAAGACAGTGACAATCCATGGAAACTGGGGCTTAAAGGGTACCTGTACCCAAAATTGACAGCGTTCAAAAAATATCCACTATACCTTATTATTAACTTTTAAACATCGTCGGTAGATTATGTATAAGTCCACATTTCCTTTTCTTCTGTATGACATTCCACGCTCATGAAGGTTCAGCTCAGCGTGTGGACATGTTGCCTTTTTTTCACTGGGGTTAAAGGTCATTGTGACATAACATCATTGACAGTCGTATAGCCAAATGCAGAAAAAATTCAAATGAAGAATCGAGTTGTAAGAAGTGTGTGTGTGTATGTATGTGTATGTATGTATGTATGTGTGTGTGTGTATGTGTATATATATATATATATATATATATATATATATATATATATATATATATCTTGATATTTGGTGAAACGCTGTTTATCTGAAACACCCAATGAGTCCCGTGCACAGAGTGAAGTATAGGCAGTCATTCCTTGCCACTTCGCGATTTGAGCGTCGCGGTCTTGGTACATCGTGGTATTTTAATAAAAAAATAAAATAAAATAAATATTCATAAAAAAATTCAAAATTCGTGTTGAAACTCACATGTAAGCAAGCGGAAGGCAGGGACCCAAGGCAGGCTGCGTCCATTGTTTCCAAAGGACAGACTTAGTGCCCCTCCTTCCCAGTTTCTCCTTCCAAGTCTCAATCTTGCAACCTGATTGGCTTAGACGCGTGACAATGTTAACTCCTGCCCACTCAACTCAATCTCGCAAGCTGATTGGCTTAGACACGTGACGCTGCTGCCTCGCACATTCCCGCGGGATTTTTTGTGATCTTACTGTATAGTGTTTGTAAACGTCCTGCACTGCAGAGAAGAGCTCCTGTCAGAGGTGAGTACAGTACTTAAAGTACAGTGATCCCTCTGCTCACGAACATAATTGGTTCCCAGAAAGTGTGTGTAAGGCGAAAAGTTCGTCTTCCGAACATTTATTTCCCATAAGAAACCATTAAAATGAGAATAATCCGTTCCCAGGTCCCCATAAAACTTAATTTTCTACTAAATAAGCCTTAAAACTACACAAAAATATACCTTATTTTATGTGTAATAAATGTGCTATTGTATTGTAATTAAAGAAATAAACTGTACTGTATAATAAAGTCGTTTTATTTACCTTTGTGATGGTAGTTGACGGCTTGATGGAATGGAGTGGGAGGAGGAGGGAAGGAGGGACTTACTGTTTGGAAGGAGTGTTTGGAAACGCCTACTGTTTGGAAACACCCTTAGCCACACACGCACCCTTAATAGCTTCCTTGTTCTTAAGGATGGGAGCAATGGTAGACTTAGCGTACTGGTACACTAAGTCACACAAACGCACGCCTCGTTCGTGTTTTTCAATGATCTCCGCCTGTGGTGGGGTCTTTTTCGATCCCATAATAGCAAAAGTACACTCAATATGGTCCAAAATGTCTATCAAACACAAACCACTTCCGCACTCAAAGAAAGGGGGTGACGAACTGTGACGCCGTGAGCATGCGTCAGCTTCTCGTGGCCGCCACCGTGGCGCTGTTCGACCACGTGGTTTGGTTCGTCCGCCGAAAACTAGTTTGTCAGCAGAGACTATATGCTCGCAAATTTAATGTTCTTGAGGCGAAAAGTTCGTGAGCTTAAACGTTCGTCAGCGGAGGTTTTACTGTATTTATATACTTTATATATATATATATACCCCCCCCCCCCGCAACCCTTTGTATCCAAAAATAATAACAATCTCCAGTGGAAATTGCTGATAAAAATGAATAATCGGAACCCAATATTTAAATACACTGACCTGTTTGACAATTCACCTTAGGTGGTTCATAAAATAAATCAAGGGTGTGAAAGTCGTGTGGCTACAGGTTTTTGTTTCAACCTAGCAGCACCACACCTGACTTTGCTCATTTAATAAATTAATCGGTCTTCAGACAGTTGATTCGTCAATCTGTGTGCTCTGTACAGACACTGACCACTCAACTGCCTGAAGACTCAGCTCAATTTCTGGCTGAATTAAATGAATGAATGATTTCAGACTATGTAATCAATTTCAATCAGCTAATCTCCCTTGATATTGACCATACATTCATGACCCATTGTTACTAAGACACTGAGAGAACTACTTCATGCACATAACTGCACTTTTATTAGTAATGAAAAGGAATAAATCCGCATGGAACACCAAATTCATTCACATCTGTTTATGGTGAATAAATTAATTACTGCATGACTTCATGTGAAGTAAACACACTTCAGGAGGAACTCAATTGTACAGTGAACATCGTAACATGGAATCTCCCTCCTCCCCCTCCTACAGGAAAAATTGGGTCGGTTCTGTATGGAACGAGCATGGACACAACTGGTTACACACGGAATCGTAACGTGATGTGCAATTCTCAGTCCACAAAGTAAGAACAAGAGGGATTTCTACTCTGGGTATGAATTTTATTGCATTATCTACTATTTGTACTTTGAGTTGAACCTTCAGAGATATTTCACTGAATGTATCTGAATTGTTTTGTCTGACACGTTGTCTGTGTCCGTGTGGTGTGTTTTCGGCAGTCTTTTAACTCTTTAGTTTTTTGGAAAATATTCGTTCAATTCAAAATATCAATCATTAAATCTGACCCAGTTTCAGAGAATGACCTTTTTATATATATATATATATATATATATATATATACATACAGGGATCCCTCACTTTTTGCAGTTAATGGGGACCGAAACCCGTGACCGCCGATTTCCGCGAACTAGCCCCCTGACTAATGTATACGAACATGTATATGTGTATATAATATCAATAACTAATGCAGCCGTGAAGGAGGGGCACAAGCCAGTGTCTCCCTCACGCCAGTCCCAAGCCCGGATAAATGCAGAGCGTTGTGTCAGGAAGGGCATCCAGTGTAAAACAAATGCCAAATAAAATATGCGAGTCACAACAAAAAATTTCATACCGGATTGGTCAAGGCTCGGGTTAACAACGACCGCCATCAGTGCTGTTAACCAATAGGGTGCTGGTGGAAATTGGACTACTGTTGGTCGAAGAAGTCGAAGAAGGAGAGGCGGGAAGCGTGTCCGTTGGCGGAGAGAGAAGAGGAAAGGCATGAGTCTAGGACTGAACGTAGGGACTTTGAAAGTTGGAACTATGACAGGAAAAGGTAGAGAGCTAGCTGACATGATGCAGAGGAGGAACATGGATATACTGTGTGTTCAGGAGACCAGGTGGAAAGGTAGCAAGGCTAGAAGCTTAGGAGTGGGGTTTAAGCTGTTTTATAATGGTGTGGATGGGAAGAGAAATGGTGTAGGAGTCATCTTGAAGGAGGAGGAGTTTGTCCTGGGATGTTCTAGAAGTGAAAAGAGTGTCAGACAGAGTGATGAGTCTCAAGTTAAAAATTGAAGGTGTGATGTTCAATGTTGTTTGTGCTTATGCCCCACGGGCAGGATGTGAGCTAGAAGAGAAGGAGAGATTCTGGAGTGAGTTAGATGAAGTGATGCAGAATACCCCCGGAGGTGAAAGAGTGGTCATTGGGGCAGACTTCAATGGACATGTTGGTGCAGGAAACAGAGGGGACGAGGAAGTGATGGGTAGGTTTGGTATCCAGGACAGGAACGCAGAAGGACAGATATTGGTAGATTTTGCAAAAAGGATGGAAATGGCTGTGGTGAATACTTTCTTCCGGGAGACAGGAGCATAGGGTGACTTATAAAAGCGAAGGTCGGGGCACACAGGTAGACTACATCTTGTGTAGGCAATGTAATTTGAAGGAAGTGAGTGACTGCAAAGTAGTAGCGGGTGAGAGTGTTGCCAAATAGCATAGGATGGTGGTGTGCAGGATGCTGCTGATGGTTAGGAAGGTGAAGAAGGCAAAGGCAGAGCAGAAGACAAAGTGGATGAAGCTGAAAAAGGATGAGTGTGGTGTTGTCTTCAAGGAGGAGTTGAAACAGGCTTTGGGTGGTCAGGAAGGGCTTCCAGATGACTGGACAACTACAGCTAATGTGATCAGGGAGACAGGTAGGAGAATACTTCGTGTGTCATCTGGAAGGAGAGGAGATAAGGAGACTTGGTGGTGGAATGAGGAAGTGCAGGAGTGTGTACAAAGGAAGAGGTTAGCTAAGAAGAAGTGGGACATAGAGAGGACTGAAGAGAGTAAACAGGAGTACAGGGAGACACAGCATAAGGCAAAGGTAGTGGTGTCAAAGGCCAAACAGAGGGTGTATGATGACTTGTATGCTCGGTTGGAAAGTAAAGAGGGAGAAAATGATTTATACAGGTAGGCACAGCAGAAAAATAGAGATGGGAATGATGTGCAGCAAAGTTAGAGTGATTAAGGACAGGGAGGGAAATGTATTGACAGAAGTGTGCTGGGAAGATGGAAAGAGTAATTTGAAGAGCTGATGAATGAGGAAAATGAGAGCGAAAAAAGAGTAGAAGAGGTGACTGTTGAGGAAAGGAAGTCGCAAAGATTAGTAAGGGTGAAGTGAGGAGGGCATTGAAGAGGAGGAAGTATGGAAAGGCAGTTGGTCCTGATGACATACCGGTGGAGGTATGTAAGTGTCTAGGAGAGGTATCAGTATATTTCCTGACAAGAACATTCAACAAGGTATTAGAGAGTGAGAGGATGCCAGAGGAATGCAGGAGAAGTGTGATGGTGCCCATTTTTAAGAACAAAGGAGACGTGCAGAGTTGTGGCAACTACAGAGGGATAAAGTTGATGAGCCATACGATGAAGTTATGGGAAAGAATAGTGGAAGCTAGCCTAAGGGCAGAGGTCAGCATTTGTGAACAACAGTTTGGTTTCATGCCAAAAAGGAGCACCACAGATGCAGTGTTTGCCTTGAGGATGTTAATAGAGAAGTACAGAGAAGGTCAGACGGAGCTGCATTGTGCAGTTGTGAATCTGGAGAAAGTATATGACAGGGTGCCGAATGAGGAACTGTGGTATTGCATGAGGAAGTCTGACATGGCAGAGAAGTATGTTAGAGTGGTGCAGGACATGTATAAGAGATGTAAGACAGTGGTGAGGTGTGCTGTTGGTGTGACAGAAGAGTTCAAGGTGGAGGTGGGACTGCATCAAGGGTCAGCTCTGAGCCACTTCTTGTTTGCTATGGTGATGGACAGGCTGACAGATGAGGTTAGACAAGATTCCCCATGGACTATGATGTTTGCAGATGACATTGTGATCTGTAGTGAGAGCAGAGAATAAGTGCAGGAAAATCTAGAGAGGTGGAGGTATGCCCTGGAAAGGAGGGGAATGAAGATTAGCCTCAGTAAGACAGAATACATGTGTATGAATGACAAGGACCCAACAGGAATGGTGAGGTTACAGGGAGCAGAGATAAGGAAGGTGGAGGATTTTAAGTACTTCGGCTCAATAATCCAGAGCAATGGAGAGTGTGGAAAAGAGGTGAAGAAGCGTGCGCAGGCAGGTTGGAGAAAAGTGTCCGATATGATGTGTGATAGGAGGGTATCGGCAAGAATGAAAGGAAAAGTGTACAAGACGGTGTTGAGGCCAGCAATGTTGCATGGTTGAGAAACAGTGGCCCTGGGGAAAAGACAGGAGGCAGAGCTGGAGGTAGCAGAGATGAAAATGTTGAGGTTCTCTTTGGGAGTAACGAGGATGGATAGGATCAGGAATGAGCACATCAGAGGGACAGCACATGTAGGACGTTTTGGAGACAAAGTCCGAGAGTCTCGATTGAGATGGTTTGGACATGTCCAGAGGAGGGACAGTGAGTACATTGGTAGTAGGATGCTGAGGTTGGAAGTACAGTTGGTGTAAGAGAAGAAGATGCAGAGGATAGGGTGGATGAAGGCAGATGATTCGCTGTGGCAACCCCTGAAGGGAACAGCGAAAGGAAAAGAAGAAGAATATCAATAACTGCATATTCAATGCTATAAATACTTATAATGAAAATTAAACATTCAAAAATAATGCAAAATATAAATACACATACACCCTCACATAAAAATGTAAGTAGGTTGGTTGGGGGGTTTTGGATTGTCTTTTTAGTTTTGTTTGTTTGGGGGTGTATAATTGGCCTTGTTTTGTGGCATTTTCCTTAACTTTCCCTATTTTTATTTTTTTTCGATGAATATTTTTGTCAAACCCGTGATGCACTGAAGCTGCAGGAACTGAAGCACAAAGTTGCAAGGGATCATTGTATATATATATATATATATATATATATATATATATATATATATATATATATATATACATATAAAATATAGTTATAATATAGTAAATATATAAGTGTATAATATAGTATATATAAAGTAAATATAAATATAGTATATATAACTGTATATATAGTATATATAAAATATATATACACTTTCTTCTATAATCACCTGAAGCGAGAGGATGGTTTCACCACCCCTCGAAACAGATCTGTAGTGATAAATGGAGTTTCAATAGAAAGTCTTTGTCCTGTCCTTTTATTTTTATTTATATATATATATATATATATATATATATATATATATACATATATACACACATAAATTACATATAGCTGGTATTATGAGAGTATCACTGCTTCTTTATGGGTAGAATAAACTTTAGCCAGAGATAAAATAAATAGCTGCACTTCCAGACTACAGTCTGAAGTGAAAGCATGAAATGTTAAAACTAAGGTTTCTTTTCATCTTCTTTCATGAGTTGATTTACACATTCATTTGTATCACCTGTCTTGTTAGATTAATTATCCATTTAACGGGTTTATGTTCTGATTGATGTTTGATGATCTTTTGCTCCACTGAAGTTTATCTGCCCGCATGAGTTTTTTGGTGGTGGTGGTGTTATCCTGAGTGGATATCAAGTCAGGCATGGGCAGCAATCAAGGTCATGTTCCATGCTTATGGGGGCCGCGCAGTCATGTGATCACCACAATTCATCTGTCCATCCACCCCCCCATTATTTTTGGGGACAGCAGCTTGTCCAGGCATCCAAGGCCTCTTCCTCTTGCCGCCACTTCCTGTTCTTCCAATATTAATATCGAGACATTTCCAAGCCAGCTGAGATATATCATCCCAGTCCTTTTGGGAGAATTTTTTGGGTTGTTTTTGGAATTTAATTTGCGAATGAGTTGGATCCAAGACGATGCGATCATATGGTCTCGTACTGTTTTAATCATGAAATATCTACCCTTAAATCCTGAAACATGAGGCCAATTCCAATATAAGATCACATTCCTCTGTTCACAATTCAAGAATGTTGAACCGCCTTATAAACGCAGTTAATGGTCCACAGAGGCGTTGTTCTCCAGACCAAAACACTTGACCCCAAAGCTGCTTCGACATGGCACCCTTGTCTTGCTTGTTCCAGCACAAGTGCCTTAAAAGAGAAGATTCCCTTTTTTTTGCAGTGACCTCCGGGGTACACGCCAGGATTAAGTGTCCGATGATGGAGTTGAGAACCTCTCATACCGGCAACAAAACAGGCGTATCAAATCTCACCTCTGTGCTCAAGCACACTCTATAAATCAGAGTGGAGTTTAATTTACGTAGGTCTGAATAACTGAATACAAAACACATGCATTTGTGGGGGGCACGCTCTTTTTTTTTTTTTTAAATCTCGATGGCTCAAACCTTTCCAGGAAGTATTCCAAATGATAAACAGAAAAAGAAAACAAAGAAAAATTCGTGTGCTGCTGGAATTTTTTTTACTTGGCTCTCTTTTTTGTAAGACTGACCCTCCAGGAGAGATTTTGTCTCTGTAACACCAAAGAGGGAAATAGAATGGTATTTTGATTGAAACATTATGCTTTCACTTTGAGCACAAGCTAAATTCAAGACTGCAGGACGCAGCAAATCTAAAAAGAGAATAGATCTTTATAAGTGATGCCATACTGAGAATGATCATGTGGAAATCTGAAGGCAGTTTCAGACCAGTTGTTATGACGGATGGAAGCACACAAAAGGTGTCATGTTTAATTTTCACCCTCAGGAGAACTTGGGTCACTTTATATAGAACAAAAGTCCCAAAGCCTGAAATGAGATTTTCTATGTGCCCAACTTTTTCAGCAATGAAAATGATTCATTGCACCAAAGACAGCCACCACAAAAAAAACCCCACCAACCAGATCTGAACACAAAAATCCTGGAGACAAGACGGTTTCATGTTAACCGCGTTAAATAAGGCCACAGCCTTGGTCAATAATAATTTACCAGACTGGCTTCATTTATTCATTCATTCATCAATTTTTCTGAACCGCTTAATCCTGATTAGGGTCGCAGAGAAGCTTGGGTGAGGACAAAGTACACCCTGGACAGTTCGCCAGGCCATCACAGGACAGAAATACACTGACGACTAAGCAGCTACTTTTGGCAATGGTTCTTTTACATAAACCTCTCACCACAAACAGTGAGAGACATGGCCTGCCTTTCATGACCCAGTGAGCTACGGGGTAGGGTTCAAGCCTTTAGCTTAAAATGAGTACATTTTATTTATGACATCAGTTAAATATGTGAACTATATTTTGCGGGGGAAGTTGAATATTATAATATGAATATTTTTGAAAAAACCGCAATGCACTGAAGCCGCAGGAACCGAAGCACGAAGTAGCGAGGGATCACTGTTATGTGATAATTTGGAGAATTTCTGGTAAATTATAGATCCATATCCGACTGCTCATTCACCGTTCGTTCATTTTCTGAACCACTTAATCCTAATTAGGATAGTGGGGAGGCTGGTGCCCATCCCAGCCGACACTACGCGATGGGCAGAGTACACCCTGGACAGCTCGCCAGGCCATCGCAAGGCGGAAACACGCTGACAGCTATGCAGTTCCTCTTGTCGAAAGTCAGCAATGGTTCTTTTACATGAACCTCACACCATAGACAGTGAGAGACATGGCCGGCCTTTGATAACCCAGTTAGCTGCGCTGGAGGCGATATTTGACTGTTAGGTAGAAAACTGTTAGCTCTGAACAGACCTCTAGCACAATTCTCTCACGCTAAGATTACACGTCCAACAAAAAGTAAGTAAGACGTACGTTGTGTGATGCCGTATCTATTTAAAAAAATATCATTGTCATCCACTCGCATCGGATCATTTTTGTCACTCCTCAGAGGATCACTTTATAAAATATTCCGTGTAATATGAATTATGTCACAGCACAGACAGGCATCGGTGGTTTAAATATATTTCGGTCTCGTCTCCTCCATCATACTCCAACTGAGAGCCAGTTATCTGTCATTCATACCTAATAAATGTGCAATTACAGGCAGCCTTAGAGCCCGCACATGATTTAAAAACCACTAGTCGGTTCAAATCAGCCCTCAGCAAATCACATTTCTATATGAAATCGAACCTCCCGCACTTCAAAACGTCATGAATGCCTCTGCGCATGAGCTCATTCTATAATCCTCACGCAAGTGCTGGAAACAAAGTCTACAAATTGGGAAGACAAAACTATGACAAGCCTCAAATTAACGTGAGCGTCAATGTCACATCAGCTTCTAACCATCATACTTCACCCTTGAGCTACAGCGCTTCTCATAAAACTAAACCGGTGCTGTTCGTTATAGCGGGTGGGCGGGGAGGGGTGGGGGCCTGGGGAGGACTAACTTTTCTTGTAAGCAACATGGAGCTGTCTGTTCAGGTGCCGTCCACATCAGTCAAACATAATCCTCTTACTCGTGACAAATGATGACGGAACGTAATGGAGATTTAAACCGAGACGTTTCAGAGGCTGGAGGGTTCCAGAGTAAACAATGCGAGCCGGTGTTACTGTACTGACCCACTTCTACTTTATCAAAACTTGGATAAATAAGGTACATAATTAAGAATAAATCACAGTGCATTTTAAATAGCATTGAATGCTTGTGTGGTTTTCCTCCCAAAGTCCAAAAACATGCAACAGGCCACGAAATTAGGAAAATTTTCCACCAGATTGGGGGGCGTGCAGAAGAAAAAAATCTGCATGACCCCCAAGAATTTTACTGGACCCCACTTTTTCTGGAATGATTAAATATGTGATAATCTGTTATTACGGTGATCCGTCGCTACTTCGTGCTTGAGTTCCCGCGGCTTCAGTGCATCGCGGTTTTTTCAGAAATATGAATACATGTGTGTGAATGAGAAGGACCCAGGAGGAACGGTGATGTTACAGGGAGCAGAGATAACGAAGGTGGAGGATTTTAAGTACTTAGGCTCAACAATCCAGAGCAATGGAGAGTGTGGAAAAGAGGTAAAGAAGCATGTGCAGACAGGCTGGAATGGTTGGAGAAAAGTGTCTGGTGTGAAAAGGCGCTGAGGAAAAGGCAGGAGGCAGAGCTGGAGGTAGCGGAGATGAAAATGTTGAGGTTCTCTCTGGGAGTAACGAGGATGGATAGGATCAGAAATGAGTATATCAGAGGGACAGCCCACGTAAGATGTTTTGGAGACAAAGTCAGAGAGGCTAGATTGAGATGGTTTGGACATGTACAGAGGAAGGATAGTGAGTATATTGGCAGTAGGATGCTGAGGTTGGAACTACCAGGCAGAAGGCCTCGAGGAAGACCAAAGAAGAGATTTATGGATGCGGTGAAGGAGGACATGAAGGTCGTTGGAGTCAGAAAAGAAGATGCAGAGGACAGGGTGAGATGGAGGCGGATGATTTGCTGTGGCGACCCCTGAAGGGCGCAGCCGAAAGTAAAAGAAGAAGAATCGAAAAATAAAAAAATATGGAAATTAAGGAAGAATAGGGGAAAAGTTAAGGAAAATGTCACAAAACAAGGCCAATTGTGCAAAAAAACCCAAACAAAAAAACAACCCAAAACCCCCCAACAAAAAACTACGTTTTTATGTGAGGCCCGCGTCTGTATGTGTGTGTATTTATATTTTATTTTCATCTTATGCGTTATTTTTGAATGTTTAATTGTTATTCTATACAAATATACATGTACGTATACGTCAGTCGGGGGGTCAATCCTACTTCGTGGAAATCAGCCGTCACAGTGGGGGTCTCGGTCCCGATTAACAGCGTAAAGTGAAGGATCACTGTATTATTTTTCATTATCAGCAAACCCGGAAGTTATTTGCACATGATTCAAATTTAGCCAATGGCTGAGAGCTTTTGTTTCTCCCTCCTGCTGATTGGTTGTAGATGATGTGTACTCCTCCTTTCTTTCTCCTTCACACACGTCATCAATGTGATTGCTTGAATTGTGAATTCACGTTTCTTAATCCTAATTAGGGTCACGAGGGGGCTAAATGAATGAACATTTTCATATGAGGAAAGAGGGGGAAAGAATGTGCTCAACCCCTTCTGTTTCTAATCATAACACAAAGAAATGCAGGACGGTCGATGTGCACGAGTGACGACACGCTCACAAGGAACTCTACGGATAAAATGACTGATCTGATGCGTCTGCTATGGGAGCAATATTCGGTATGTTAAAAGACTAGCGGAAAGAGAAAAAAAAAAGCAACACATGGGAAAAGACTTTAAAAATACTCCATTCAAATCAACGGTTCTTTCAGATGTCATTTATCTCTGTGATGTTGCTGGAAACATGCCAAGACTCATAAAAAAATCTTAAGTTTATTTTTTTTATATCCGTTCTACCACTTCCTTTTTCCTGTATAAACATCCTCTCGTGATCATCTGCTACACCTTTTATAAAAACATTCCAACACTCCGAGGATCTCCTACAAATATACAAGAGCTAGTCTGTCACAAAACATTCAGCCACCTCTATGTTTAACCTTTGACCTTAGTGTCATTAACTCAATAAAGCTGACATTTAACTCCTGTCACTCAGCTGCTCTGGAACTTGACAGGAGCGAAAGTCGTCCTGTGAGGGGGAAAAACTGAAAAAAAAAAGTAAAAAAAATTGAAAAACGCCACCAATAGTGGAAGAAGTGAAAATCGCCCATGTTCCGATCATTTAGCGACGCCTCAACGAGCATCTGCGGAACAGCCCGGTAAACAAGCAGACGTTTTGAGAAGCGGTGGTTTCCCTGATCGGAGCAGGACGACTGGTAATAAAAGAACCACCAATACATGAGAGGAACAGATGAGATGCATGAGAGTAAAAGATGCGATCGATTCTCTGTGCCGTGGTATTCGGCGCTTTCCAGCAGGGAAAGAGGCTCCAGCGTGAGAAATGAGAAATCATTCACGGCTGGCTGCGTTAAAACAGCTAATCCTGGGTTTAATCTGAGTGAGTATGAGAACCGGGCAGCCGCTGAAATCTTCTGTGTGATGGACGTGTTAATGAACTTTTTTTTTGTTTCAGTGCCGATCGAGGAACTTTCATTGATTTTTTTTGAGCGCTCTGGGTGCTGGAGAAATGGACGTGAGGAATCAAGACCTCAAACAGAGGGAAGGCAGGAAGAGAGCAAGCGAAAGTGAGAAGAGAAGAGACGAATAACAAAAGAAAAGGTGTTGGCTCGTTTCCAGTGTGAACTTACACCACTCCTGGCTCCAGAATGTCCATGACACAAAACCCACAAACAAATAAAGACAGGGGGGTGAAAACAAAGAGTGGGAAGGAGAGAGAGAAAGATAGCGAAAGAGAGAGAGAGAGAGAGAGAGAGCGAGAGAGAGAGAGAGAGACAGGATTGGGTGGAGAGAGAAAAAGAGAAAGAACAAGAGAGAGAGAGAGAGAGAGACAGAGAGAGACACACAGAGACAGAGAGGGTTGGGTGGAAGGAGAAAAAGAGAAAGAGCAAGAGGGAGAAAGAGAGGGGTGGAGAGAGAAACAGAGAAAGGGGTACAAAGAGGTAGCAAGCAAGAAAGAGCAATAGGGAGAGTGAGAGAGAGCGAGAGAGAGAAAGTGAGAGTGAGCGAGAGAAAGAGAGAGAGAGAGAAGAAAAGACAAAAGAGAAAGAAAGCACAAGAGAGGAAGAGAGGAGAGAACGAGAGAGAGGGAAAGGGGTGACAAGAGAGTAAGAGGGTGAAAGAAAGAGGGGTGGAGAGAGAAAGTGAGAGAGTAAGAGAGAGGGAGGGGTGGAAAGAGGTAGCGAGCAAGAAAGAGCAAGAGAAAGAGTGAGACGGAGCGAGAGAGAAAGCTGAGACAGCGAGAGAGAGAGAAGATGAGAAAAGAGAGAGAAAGAAAGTGCAATAGGGAGAAAAAGAAAAAGGGAGCAAGAGGGAAAGAAAGAGGGGTGGAGAGAAAAAGTGAGAGAGTAAGAGACAGAGAGGAGTGAAAAGAAGTAGCGAGCAAGAAAGAGCAAGAGAGAGAGAGAGAGAGAGACAGAGAGCGAGAGAGAAAGTGAGAGAAAAAGAGAAAAGAGAGAGAAAAAGAAAAAGAGAGCAACAGGGAGGGGTGAAAGGAAAAAGAGAGAGCAGGAGCGAGTAAGGGAGAGACTGTGGTGGTGAGGTAGTGAGCTGCACCTTCACGTCCTTTATAGGTGAAGTGCCCTTGAGCCCACCTAACCCGCAACTGGTCTCCGGGCGGCCCCAATGTGTGTGGCAACCCACTGCTCCAAGTGTGTGTCCTCACTGTGTGTGTGTGTGTGTGTGTGTGTGTGTGTGTGTGTGTGTGTGTTCACTTAGAATGAGTTAAATGCAGAAGCAAATTTCAATTGTGGGATTAATACAGTACAGCAAAAACAAACAACCAAACAAACAAACAAACAAACAAACAAAAAAATTTAATTCCTACACCCATGCCCATCTCAGAGATCTGTAACTGCTTAAACCTAATTCGGGTCGCAAGGAGGCTGGCGCCCATCCCAGCCGACTCTGGGCGAGTGCAGAGTACACCCTGGAATCAAAGTCATAATTAATAGCAGAGTTTCTATGAAACGAACAGGAAGTGTGATCCAGTTGAAACAATAGAGGCAGCGCTAGCGTGCAGGAAGTGATAACTTACTGCAGTGTGCCAAGCATTAGCAGATAGCTAGGGGGGGAACCTGGGAACGTGGGAACAGCTCGCGCTCGCGCTCTCGCTGCGCGAACACGCCAGGCATCGTGGATCGGGTTCCTCTGAGAACTTATTAAGGCTGAAATCGGGAGCTAATTTTTCAACTTGTTAAAAGGAAAGGGATTACACCAGCTCAGAGCACCGCGAGACAGGTGAGAGCTACGCACGTCTCCGGCGTGGGAGGCGGGAGCGGACGCTTTTATATCCCGATGTGAGCGCCGGCCGCAATAATCACACGCTTTCGCTGCTGTCAGGTTCTCAGCTCACACGATGAAAAAACACCACCACCAACAACAAAAAACCCGCCAGAACTGACGGCGTTGCATAATTCATTGAATGGCAGACGAGAAAATCTTCCTCTACTGAGGAGAAAAGTGTTTTATCTTCAACCCCTATAACCCCCGTCTCACTCTCTCTCACTCACTCTTTCTCTCTCTCGCTCACGCTTTCTCTCTCTCTCTCTTTCGCTCTCACTTGCTTTCTCACTCTCTCTCTCTCAGTCTCTCTCTCTCTCATTCTCTCTCTCTCATTCGCTCTCTCCCTTTCATTCTCTCTCTCCCTCTCACTCGCTCTCTCCCTTTCATTCTCTCTCTCCCTCTCACTCGCTCTCACTTGCTCTCTCTATCTCTCTTTCACTCTCTCCCTCTCTCTCACTCTTCCTCTCCTGGTCTCTCTCACTCCCACTTGCCCTCACTCACTCTTACTCTCTCTCTCTCTCTCTCTCTCACTTGCTCTCTCTCTCTCTATTTCACTCTCTCTCTCTCACACACACATGCTCTCTCTCACTCGCTCTCTCTCTCTTTCACTCTCTCTCTCTCTCTCTCTTTATCTATTTCACTCTCTCTCTCTCGCTCACTCGCTCTCTCTCTCCCTCGCTCACTCTCTCTCTCTTTCGCTCTCTCTCTCTCTCTCACTCGCTCTCTCTCTCTCTCTCTCTTTATCTATTTCACTCTCTCTCTCTCGCTCACTCACTCTCTCTCTCCCTCGCTCACTCTCTCTCTCTTTCACTCTCTCTCTCGCTCACTCTCACACACACATGCTCCCTCTCACTCGCTCTCTATCTCTTTCACCCTCTCTCTCTCTTTCGCTCTCTCTGTCTCTCTATCTCTTTCACTCTCTCTCTCTCTCTCTCTTTCGCTCTCTCTCTTTCGCTCTCTCTCTCTCTCTCTCTCACTCGCTCTCTCTGTCTCTCTATCTCTTTCACTCTCTCTCTCTCGCTCACTCGCTCTCTCTCTCTCTCTCTTTCACTCTCTCTCGCTCACTCTCTCACTCTCTCTCACACACACACACATGCTCTCTCTCACTCGCTCTCTATCTCTTTCACCCTCTCTCGCTCTTTCGCTCTCTCTCTCTCTCTCACTCGCTCTCTCTGTCTCTCTATCTCTTTCACTCTCTCTATTGCTCACTCGCTCTCTCTCTCTCACTCGCTCTCTCTCGATCGCTCTCTCACTCTTCCTCTCCTGTTCTCTCTCTCTCTTGCTTTCTCTCTCAATCTCACTCATGCTCTCTCACTCACTCACTTTCTCACTCACTCACTCTCTCTCACACTCTCTCTCTCTCTCTCTCTCCCTTCGATGCCAGGCGTGTTGTAGCACAAAAGAGAATATCAGTGTTCAGTGTTTTCTCAGCAGAGCATTTCCTTTTCCAAGCAGAAAATCGGGACGAGATGCCTGCTGTCATTCACTCGTTTGTCTTTAAAGAGATTTTCTAAAGAAGATTTATATTTATTCTCTCAAGCTCGGCTGAGGCTGAAACCCTGGTGGAAGGAATCAGAGAATAAACGCCCTGCAAGACCCGCTCAAGTGCTGAGTCGTACGCATGTGAACATTACCACGGGACATCGGGTCGCATCCCTGCTGTGCTACGGGATTTGTTTTTGAAAATAAATGAAGGCGAATTGTGATGACACACTGTAAAATTTGTCGCGCTACTTCCACCAAGACTAATAACTTAAATATTACATTTAGACATGACTGGATTATTATTACTCGCAGTCAGACATGTGTGAATAAAAAAATGGTCGATAATATAATTATTTTATAAAAAGTTTCTGTCTGTTTCACGTCAGGAATAGATCATATCAGGTTCAAGGAAATCGACAACATCACATGATTATGTTCCCACCCCAACGTTGTTTATTTTCCGATTCAGCAAGCTGCAAAAGGACTTGAAGGGACACCCTGGCCAGGTAACCAATCCGTGGCAGGGCCAGGACAGAAACGAGGGACTAGTCGAACTCAGATTGAGAGTAACTAGTTGAGCTAATGTGAATATCATTGGTGTTCAGGAGGAAACCAGAAGACTTGGAGGAAGCCCCCGTACTAGGGCTACAGTCCGGGCAAGTTTCTATTCCATGGCAGGACTAGGACAGAAATGAGCAACCATTCAAACTCACATTCACACCTAAGGTCAATGTAGAGTAACCAGCTGGCCCAGTGTGCATGTCTTTGGTCAGTGTGAGGATACCAGAGGACTGGAGGACCCTGGACTGGTTCCCAATTCACGGCAGGGCTAGATAGAAACAATCAACTATTCCCACTCACATTCACACCTGAGGGCAATTTAAAGTAGCCAGTCGAGCTAAAGTGCATATCTTTGTTCCTCGGGAGGAAAATGGAGGACTTGGAAGAAACCCATGTACGAGGGCTACAACCTGGGCAATGGTCGCCAATCCATGGCAGGGCTGAGGCAGAAAAGAGCAACCGATCTCATTCACTTTCCCACCGAGCATAGCCAGTTTAACTAAACGTGAATATCTTCAGACCATGGAGGGAAGCTAAAGGACTTGAAGGAAACCCATGCACTAGGTACTGAGAGAGCATGCAAACTGCACACAGAAAAGCCCCAGTCAGCCACAGATGGGGGGGGGGGGGGGTTGCATTCAGGACCTTATTGTTGTCAGGTGACATTGCTAATCGCTATAACACCATGCGACCCAGCAACCCGTAACAATGCCGCATTTGTTTTAGTTGATTAAAGACTAACACGTTGTACCTTTCCTAGTTTATACAGGGATCGCTCACTTTCCGAGGTTCAGGGGTACCGAGACACCCCCCCCCCGCCGATTTCCCTGAAGTAGATTCGACCCCTTTGACAGACATATATGTAAATGTATATGTGTATATAATATCAATAAATACATATTCAACGCTATAAATGCTTATAATAACAATTAAACATTGAAAAATAATGCACGAGATGTAAATAAAATATAAATACACACACATACAGACAGACGGTCAGTGGTGGCCTAGTGGTATAGGTGCTGGATCACTGATCCTAAAATTGGGGGTTCGAGCCCCATTCACCACAGGTTGTCACTGCCCCCCAGTGCAGCTAACTGGGTTATCAAAGGCCTTCATGTCTCTCACTGTCTATGGCAGTGTTTCCCAACCTTTTTGAGCCAAGGCACACCTTTTACATTAGAAAAATCACGAGGCACAACACGGAACAAAAATGATACTGCCCTCTAGCAGAACAGCACTGTTACTACACGCTAAGTGAAATCGGTTAATCTTCCGCGGCACACCTGATGATTTCTCACGGCACACTAATGTGCCGCGGAACAGGGGTTGGGAAACACTGATGTATGGTGTGATGTTCATGTAAAAGAACCGTTGCTTACTTTCGACAAGAGTAGCTGCAAAAGCCATCAGCGTGTTTCCGCCTAGCGATTGCCTGGCGAGCTGACCAGGGTGTACTCTGCCCTCGCCCGATTCGGCTGGGATGGGCACCAGCCTCCCTGCGACCCTAATTAGGATTAAGCGGTTACAGAAAATGAACTGAACTGAACTGATGACACGTACAGACGCGTGCGCACAGACACAGACGCGCACCTCACATAAAAATGTAAGTAGTTTTGTTGAGGGGTTTTGGGTTGTTTTTTGTTTTTGTTTGTTTGGGTTTTTGTTTTTTTTTTTGCATAATTAGCCTTGTTCTGTGGCATTTTCCTTAACTTTTGTCCTTTTGTTCCTTGATTTCCTCATTTTTTGATGAAAATTTTTGAAAAATCCACGATGCATAGTTGCAGAAACTGAAGCATGATGTAGCGAGGGATCACTGTATTTACCCCATTCATTTAAATTCACACAAAATTATCATGAGTGTCATGGTCTTGGATTTCGCTGCACCACACTCGTACATGTCAGCAAATGACAAAGCAACAGGTACCCCCCCCCCCCCTGTATGTTCCATAAAGTTGTCTGAACACGTGTTTTTAAATTACAAGCTCATCTTTAGGTTGATTTCACGCACAGGTTTAAGGCAGCTGAAGGACGTTCATTTCAATGTCTGACCGATTTGGAATTTATTATTTGAATGAAGTGCGGCACAATGGAGTAGTGGTCCTGGGATCGAGTTATGGGCGAGGAGTCACGGAGAGGGCGCTTCTGTGTGGAGTTTCCTGTTGTCCCTGTGTCTGTGTCGGTTTCCTGCGAGTACCCCGGTTTCTTTCCACAGTCCAATAACCATGCACACGAGGTTAACTGACTGTTATAAATTGCCCCTAGATGTGAATGCAAATGTTTTTTTTGTGTGTTGGCCCCGCTATAGTCTGGCGAGCTGTTCAGGGTGCAGCCAGGGTGTAACCCATTCACACTCACATGCACAACTAGGGAAAACTTGCGAGTGGCCCATCGACTTGCATGTCTTTGGTCAATGATGCCTGAGATCGGCCCCTGCCTCCCTGTGACCATAAAAGTGTCAAGCGGAGTGAGTGATGATTAATGATTTCTTGGAGTAATCCCATGATGCACGTGGTCTCGTGTTTCATCAGTTCGTTGCTCTTGTTATTGGTTCCTACAGGCATTTAGTTACAATTTAAGCATTCAAGACAAAGTACAAGCAGCAAGAGCAACATGTTCACAGTTCACATGAACACAGTGTTAGAAAGCAGGCTCCTCGTGCGTTCTTTGGATAGTAATGATCTCACGATTGGATAAAACCATACATGCATTATTAGAGGGCGGATTCTGGGAACCTCTAGACGATTGGACATCTCTGATTTACCTTCTTTTAACTGCACTTCAGCTTCTCAGAAAGGAATAAAGAAAATAAACATAGTTAGTAGGTTAGCATCAAGATTAAAGCCTCCGATTTAATGCCACGGCCGTCCGTGGCTGGGAGTCCATGAAAGCTCTCAGTGGAGGGAGGAACGGCATACGCTCACTTCCCTGTCACTCACAGCGATCGCCAGTCAATCATGGGCGTCTGTGGGCTCATTCGCACAAGGGGCGGATAGCGCTTTCCTTCAAAATGTGTTAGACTGTCCACCAAATACACATGTGCCGCAGTTTGAAAAGAGGCGGGTGGCTAGCATTGCATGTCACAGAAGGGGCGTGTGCATGTTTTCTCCCCTCCCTGGTCAGTAGTGGTCCGTGTGATAGTGAAGGTAATACCTGATGGATGGGTGGGAATTGGATACGACTAAAATTTTTGGAGAAAATGGGGGGAAAAAAGTCCGTGGCTACCCGTACGGCATCATACGGGATTTATTTTTTGCTACTTGTACGGCAATCCTTTTACGCATGTATGTGTGATGATGCGCCACCTACTGGAAATGAGGTTAATCGTTGTGCCGTATGTTTAGCAGACAATACCTGTATAACCCTAACCCCTAACCCCTAACCCTAAACCTGATGAAAATTTATCCCCGACATGGAACGCATGTTCTTCTGTTGCCATTTTGACCACGTGACTGACATCAGCTTGCGTATGTGCGAAGTCTCGTGTTTGAGATGCCGTACGAATAGCAAAACCTCGTAGGAGTACGGTACTGTACGGGTAGTCACTTTGGGGGAAAAAATGATCGAGAGTATCTCAGCCAACTCTAGGTGACCACAGAGTAGATCCTTAACAGCTCACCAGACCATCGGAGGACCAAAACACACACACACACACAATCATTTACATCACTTACAACTAGGGGCAAAAGTAAACCGCCCATTACCCGAATGTGCATGTCTTTGGATGTTGGGAGGAAACCGGGGTACCCAGAGGAAACCCGGGCAAGCACAGAGATTACAAGCAAACGCTA
>CM045744.1:35588975-35608975 GCA_024760905.1 Plotosus lineatus | reverse complement strand
ACATCATTGGACTGTAAGAAGAAACCTGAGTGCCCGAAGGAAACCCACGCAGGAACAGGGGGAGCATGCACTCCACACAGAAGTGCCTGAGCCTGGAACTCGAGCCCAGGACCTTCTTCCTGTGAGGGAGACATTATGACCACTTACATGCTGATGAGGCGGGCAACGATGGCCTGGTGGTAAGATGCTGGATTACCGAGCCCAAGGTTGGGGGTTCAGGCCCCACTGTCAACGGTCGTCACTGCTGTCCCCCCAGTGCAGCTGACTGTGTTATCAAAGGCCGACCATGTCCCTGACTGTCTGTGGTGAGAGGTTCATATAAAAGAACCATTGCTGACTCTTATCAAGAATACCTGCAGAGCTGTCAGGTTGTTTCTGACCTGCGATGGCCTGGCAAGCTGTCCAGGGTGTACTCTGCCCTTGCCAAGAGTCGGCTGAGATGGGCACCAGCCTCCCAACGACCCTAATTAGGATTGAACAGTTCAGAAAATGAATGAATGAATGTACTGATGAGGTCTGTCTAGCAACTGAATCATACAATACAGCTTATAGAAAGTTTTTCATAGACGAACACTTTCAAAGGACCAATCTGGTGCATACTTTAATTCCCCGCCCACCTCAATATACTAGAATATATTGGTGCCCGCTTCCTGATTACTTTCTTTTACTGTATATGTTGTTTGTCTTTGTATTATTTGTCTAAAAAGGCAAATGACACACTCAGGGCCTATTAGCTCGTTAGCACATTAGCTTGTTAGCACATTAGCTTGTTAGCACATTAGCTTGTTAGCTTCCCCAGGCAGTGCAGCTCCTAAACTCTGCGTATCCTTATTTACTTTGTATGGGCACAAATATTATAAACTAAATAATCCTCGAACCCAATGGTTTTAAGGCAATGATTAGATGGCCAGGTAAGCATTATTAGGGTTGGAGCCATAGTCTCGGGTAAGGTATTCTGACGTTGGCCCCAATTTGAGAAGCGGCAGGTCGTTGGCATAGTAGTTAGTATGTACGCGTCCTAGCAAGACGGTCCTGGGTTCGGGTCTCAGGCTCAAGTGTTTTTCTGTCTGGAGTTTGCATGTTCTCCCTGTGCTTGCTTGGGCTTCTTCCGAGCTCTCCAATTTCCTCCTGCTGTCCAATGACATGCCCATTATACTATAACTGGCTTTTTAAAATTGACTCTATATGTGAGTGTGAGTGGCAGTGTGTGTGTGTGTGTGTGTGTGTGTGTGTGTGTGTGTGTGTTTGTGTGTGTGTTGCCCTGGCAAGTTGTTCAAGGTGTGTCCTGTGTTCGCACAGTGTTGGTTGAGACAGGCTCCAGCCTCCCTGCGATCCTGGTAGAAGTAAGCGGTTCGGTGAATTGAGGAGTGGTGTACTGTACTGAGAACGGACATGACTGACAACGAGAAAATGAATACTGACTGTATTTCTTTGATTGCGGCCAGGTTTTAAATCGCCCTGTTCACGGAGTTCACGCCTCAATGAATTCAAGCTAAACACATTGTACGTGAAATTGTTTTTGAATGATTCAGATTACAGAAGAGAAAAGAAATAAGGCCATTTTCTTCAAGCATAATTGCATAACTAATAATCCCCAGATCATATTTGTAATTTTTAAAATGCTGCATCCCCTCAGCAGCAGGATGTTCCTCGGCGTGTAATTGATTTTTTTTTTTAAATAAAAGAGCGGTTGACTAAATGCAGGTTGCATTTCACAAGGCGTCGTCACTGTGGCTGTATTGATTTTCCAAACATTATATTTTCCAGTCAGAATATTTTGAAAAGGACGACACAGTGATCGACACTTTCATCTCACAGCAAGAAGGTTCTGGGTTCGATTCCCAGCTCAAGGCGTTGCTGTGCGGAGGACAGTACGCCTATTCTCCCTGTGCTTGTCTGGGTTTCCTCTGGGTGGTCCGGTTTCCTCCTACAGTTCAAAAACATTCACAGTAACCTAATTGGCTGCTCTGAATCACCCCTAAGCTGTGAGTGTGAGAATGAATGGTTGTACAGAAAACCCTTGTTTTTTGCAATGGTTCCGTTCCGTCCGTTCCCGCGGATCATGAAAATCTGCGAGTTATTGACGCGGTTTTAAAACCCTATGTATGATATTACATGCGCTAAAATATGCTTCATAAAAACACATTCTATAGACAGTCTTACTCATTAATACAGTAATAATTAAGTAAAAACGTATTAATTTTGTACTGTGATAATATTTATTAACGAATAAAGCACTTAGGCTCCTTACCAGAAGCTAAAGAAGATGCAGGGCGTTTGAGTTACATCATAGTGCTTAAATAATCATTCAAAAAAACCGTCATGTTGATGACATGTGTGCAAAGGAGAGAAAAAAAAAAGGTGTACACATCATCTGCAACCAATCAGCACGAGGGAGAAACAAAAGCTCTCAGCCATTGGTTAAATTTGAATCACGTGCTAGTTACGTGACAGGGTTTGTCGCCAATGCGTGAGTATGCGGGGGCGCGAGCCTTGAACCGCGAATGGTCAAGGGTCTACTGTATGCGTGTTGGCCAGTGGCTGTCCAGGGTGAACCCTGCCCCCACCCAGAGTCAGCTGAAGATGGGTGCCAGCCTCCCCGCGACCCTAATTAGTATTAAGCAGCTTAGAAAATGAACGGATGACTGAATATTCGAGAAATATGTTGTAAATTTCATCCAGGTCTTACCTCCTTGATCCTCTTCGGTGAGCAGAGCTGTACAGATCCATTACTCGAGAAAAAAAAAAAAAAAAAAACAACCTTTGGAGGGGGGGGGGGCTATAATAATAATAATAATAATAATAATAATAATAATAATAATAAAACTGACCTCAGTTGAACCAATCAGATTAGGCTATTTAGGTCAGTGCTGTGTTTTGGAAGATGCGGTTCACTTACTTCCCATGGACACCCTGGTGTGTTGTTTTTGCCTGGGATTAAGTCAGGGTGAGGCTGTGTCAGGGGTTTTGTGGAATGGATGGCACTTCCTTGGAGACCGAGCCTGTCCCTCTTTCTACACCACCCATGTATTCATGTTATTTATGACTGGGTACTGAAAGAAGTTGGGGTCGTACTGAGTTCATGACCTATGACATTCTTTTCTTCAACCCTCAAGGGGCACATAAACATGATGGGCCATTTGAATTAACAACCACTGAGTTAATCAGTTTGCTCTCTTTATGAGATGCGAAGAAATGAAGACGTTAGATAATTGGGGTGAAGTCGTTGGAGCATATAAGTTCTCCTGACCCCCACTTCATCTGTGCTTCGCCACACAAGCTGCTTTGTGGTGAAGTGACTCCAGTAAGCCATAGACACTGAAATAGTTTTCACTGATCAGATCTTTTAAACCAGGAATGAATGTACTGTACTGTACAGTACAATGTTTATATTTTTGTTAATCAGGAAAGACTCCCCTCTTGTGGCAGACTGGGTGTGTTGCAGACTGTTTTTCAGCCCTTGCATAATAAATAGATTATAAGGTATAATTATTATGAGTCAGCATATTCATCATCATTTATACTTGATTAACTAGAAAAATATTCCAAGAAGGAAAAAAAAAAAAAGTTGGAAAGTGTGAACCACTTCCAGGTAGGCTAGGTCAAATTACCATACACTTACAATTAGAGGCCTATAGAGGGCGATGCAACTTCACATTAAATCTTCACTCATGGTCAATATTCTGCTCTCTGATGTTTTACTTTGAAGTTAATTATCAGGTTAATGTAATTTCATAAAATAATACAGTCTATAAAGAATTTATATTTATATGTGGGATTTATACACAATGTATTTACAAGGTATATCTGGTAATAAAATGAAGTAAATAACAGGATAAACCTCCATGTCTCTCAACTGTCTGAGAAGCATGTAAAAGAACCATTACTGATCTTCATCAATAGTAGGCTGTATAGCCGTTAGCATGTTTCTGCCCTGCATTGGCCGGGTGAACTGTCAAGGGTGTATTCTGCCCTCACACAGAGTCGACTGCGATGTGCACCAGCCTTCCCTTGACTTCCCTAATTCATTCACTCATTCATTCATTCATTCATTTCCTAAACTGCTTAATTCTAATTAGGGTCGTGGGGAGGCTGGCACCCATCTCAGCCGATCATGGGCGAGGGCGGGGTACACCCTGGATAGCTCACCAGGCCATCGCGTGGCTGACCCTAATTGAATCAAGCCTAATTGGAAAATGAATGAATGAATGAACAGTATAACCGATGCGGGATGCACAGTGGCGCAGAGTTTAGCACGTCCACCTCACAGCAAAAAGTTCTGGATTCGGGTGTTTCTGTATAAATTTTGGATGTCTTTCCTGCGCTTGCATGCATTTCCTCTACTTCGGTTGCCTCGTACAGTCCAAAGACGTGCACATTAGGTGAACTGGGGCAGTGGTGGCCTGGTATAAGGTGCTGGATCACTGATACCAAGGTTGGGGTTTAAGCCCCACTCTCAACAATTTGTTACCGTCCCCTCAGTGCATAGGGCAGTGGTGGTTTGGTTGTAAAGGTGCTGGATCACTGATCTCAAGGTTGGGGGTTCAAGCCCCACTCTCTGCGGGTTGTCACTGCTTCTCCCCCCAGTGCAGCCAACCGGGTTATCAAAGGCCGGCCATGTCTCTCACTGCCTATGGTGAGAGGTTCATAATCAAAGAACCATTGCTGACTTTCGACAAGAGTAGCTGCATAGCCGTCATCATGTTTCTGCCCTGCGATGGCCTGGTGAGCTGTAATGGGTGCCAGCTTCCTCCACGTCCATAATTAGGATTAAGCGTTTACAGAAATGAATGAATGAATTAGGTGAACTGGTGGTTCCCTTAGAATAAGTTTGAATGGTTGTCTCATCGACTACCTCACTGACCGTCCACAGTACGTGTGGCTGCGCGGCTGTGAGTCAAAGGTGGCAGTCTGCAGCATGGGGGTACCCCAGGGCACCGTCCTCTCACCCTTCCTTTTCACTATTTACACCTTGGACTTCACCTACAACACAGACAGCTGCCACCTCCAGAAGTTTGCCGACGACTCCGCCATCGTGGGCCGCGTGTCAGAGGGGAACGAGCTGGAGTACCGGTCGGTCATCGTCGACTTTGTGGACTGGTGTGAGCGCAACCACCTGTGCTTGAACACTAGAAAGACGAAGGAGATGGTGGTCGATTTCAGGAGAAATGCTCTAACACACACACACACACACACACACACACACACACACTCACTGGTGAACATCCAGGGACAGGACATTGAGACAGGTTCACGTACCTGGGCGTTCACCTCAACAATAAACTGGACTGGTCCCACAACACCAATGCCCTGTACAAGAAGGGCCAGAGTCGCCTCCACCTTCTGAAGAGTCTTAGGTCCTTCAGAGTATGCAGACCTCGGCTCAGGACATTTTATGACTCTGTGGTAGCCTGTGCAATCCTCTACGCTGTCATCTGCTGGGCCCCGGGCAGCACAGAGCAGGACAGAAAGAGACCGAACAAGCTGGTCAGGAGGGCCAGCGCTGTCCTAGGCTGCCCACTGGACTCTGTGGAAGAGGTGGGTGAGAGGAGGATGGTAGCCAAGCTCACATCCATTATGGACAACAGCTCTCACCCACTGCACCAGACTGTAGAGAAGCTGAGCAGCTCCTTCAGTGGACGACTGAGACATCCTCAGTGCAGGAAGGAGCGCTACCGCAGGTCTTTCATCCCCACCGCTGTCAGACTGTACAACGCCACTTTGTAACTGTCTGTGAAAATACCGGTTATGTGCAATAAAAACCCCGTGCACTTTCATCAACCACATCGACCCCACTGACTGTGAACTATATCAATCCATCTACTCCGCCCTCAGATACATGTACACTTAAATATCAGCCAGTCTAAAAAGTTTTTTTTATTGTATATTACTTTTATACTATTTATGTATCTATTTATTTACTTATATAATATATATGTATATATGTATGTGTGTATGTATGTATGTATGTATGTATGTATATATATTACATATTATATATCATATATCATCTTATCTTATATGGTGGCCCTGCAGTTGTCTGGCAAGCTATTCAGGGTGTACCCTGCCTTTGCTCTGTCTTGGCTGAAAGTGAGTGGATGAGGGCGTGAGTAAATTAAAATACACCAAATATTAGTGAGGGCATGCTTACAGTATAAATGCTGTAAATAACAAGTACAGTATACGCGCAGAACCCGGCAACTGTGCAGCTTGTTACTGGAAGTGAATATATAATGTTTTTTTTTTCTCTATTGTTGATAATATCCACTGCAGACTGCCGAAATAGCTCAGTGCTGTCCAACGTTACTTCTCCATATCGACTGTTTATCCACACTTGGATAGACATGTCTTTCAGCATGATAATGCACCAAGGCACAAGGTATGCATCATTACTGAATGCTTCCAGGAACATTCCGGCAACTTTGCTTTGCTTCAGTGGTCTGAACTGTCCCCAAATCTCACCCTTATCGAAAATCTTTGCGATGAGGTTGAATGACCTGCTCTCAGCAAAACAGCTGTGCAGAGACAGAAATAATTTGATAATATTTTAAAAATATATCAACTATAAAATACACACTACTATTCACCAGTTTCATATTTATTCTCATGAATTATTATGAAATACAGGAAATTTCTATTCGACGAAGGTCTTGAGTTCGAGTCCTGGTTCACTGTGGCGTTTGCATATGCTTGCGTGGGTTTCCTCCAGGGTTCTCTGGTTTCCTCCCATACTCCAAAGACATGCGTATTGAGCTAATTGGTTGTTCCAAATTACTCTGAGGTGTGAGTGTGAGCATTACAAGTTGGGTGTGTTGCGATGGTCTGGGTAGCTTTCCAGGATGAAGCCTGCTTGGCTGAAATAGGCTCTAGCCTCCATGCGATCCTAGTAGGAGTAATAGGTGGTTTGGCAAATGAATGAGTGAGTTACAGTATAGTGATGAAAAGTCCCGGCAGTGTTAGTAAACACTAGTTTCAGTAACACTGGTATGAATTGTTGATCTTGGATTATTGACTATAGGGTTACGTATATTACACATATCACGTGTTTTTGATGATATGACTTTAATGCTATAAGAAAACATTTATTTAAGACCAAAAATAAACACATTGAACAAAAAAAAAAAATTAGCTGGAAAAGATAAGGCATTTTGGCTTAGTGTATCCTCTGAGCGTGTCACACCGCAGCTGATCCACTTTCTTAGCACAGTATGTAGTACTGTATAGGTGGCACAGTGGTGTAGTGGTTAGCACATCCGCCTCACAGCAAGAAGGTCCTGGGTTCGATTCCCAGCCTGTCCGTTTCTGTGTGGAGTTTACACGTTCTCCCCGTGCTTGCGTGGGTTTCCACCGTGTACTCCAGTTTTCTCCATCAATCCAAAAACATGCACAGTAGGTTAGTTAGCTGTTTCAAATCACCCCTAAGAGTGAGTGTGAATGGTTGTGTGAGTGTTGGCCCTGCGTTGGCCTGACAAGCTGTCCATGGTGTGTTCTGCCTTCAGAGTCGACTGAGATAGGCACCAGCCTCCGCGTGACCCTAATTAGGATTATGCGGTTCAGAAAATGAATGAATGATGAGTACTTAGTATAGAAGTATCTGCACTATTTTTATTGCCATGCTATGATATCACAGATATTTTAATTATAATTATTCATTCATTCATTTGTTTTATAAGCCGCATAATCTCACTCTCAAACCTCGGGGTGATTTGGAACAGATGATTAGTGTACTGTGCCTGTTTTTGGACTTTAGGAGGAAACCCCGAGTACTCAGAGGAATCCCACACAAGCATGTGAAACCCACGAAACCAGGACCTTCTTGTTGTGAGGCGTACGTGCTAACCAGTGCACCGCCGTGCCGCCTTTCATTATCCACTCTATGATTATTTTATATGTCCATGAATGTTGAAATGAAGCCACTGTTCCTTGTTGCAAGTTTTTGGATATCATGCACTGAAACAGTCAATTCTGTGCCTTTAATGTGTATGTTTCACTTCGCCAACTTTTCCACTTTATGGAGTGCATCGTCATTCATTCTTTCAGCTTCAGCACCAACATTATTCCAGTCAGGATCACTGGGGATTTCGAGCTGATCTTAGGAATACTGGGTGCAGAATAGGTGAACACACACCATGCACACACAGGCACACACGTGAAAACAAATACACATACAAGCTTAAAAGGAGAACGTTCACAAGCCTGAACGTTATATCTGCCATTATCAGTTCATTCTGGCTGAATACAAACATTCCGTGGAGAAACCACACCCACTAACAGACTTGGTATCGTTTAGTCACCTGTTTTACATCTTGTTTTGGTTCTGTGTCGGTTTACAGTAACAATAACAAGAAGAGGAACGATCCTCCTTGTACATGCAGGATAACTTCTATAGAAATAAAAAAGGGAATGTTTTTATTGACATATTCCTGCAGGGGGCATGAACACTCATGTACAGTACAGGAGTAAGCAAATGGTTTCAGAAAGACATTGTGGTTATAATAATAAAAAACAAAATAGGAGGAACAATTAGAAAACATCCATAAAACAATCAGAAATAGCTCATTGGTAGAAAAATTGAGCTCAACCAAGACACTCTTCTTTTTGTTGTGGTTGTGGAGAGGTTGGAGCCTATCTCAGCCAACACGGGTAAACACTGGGTACACCCTGAGCAGTTTGTCAGACCATTTCAAGGCTAGCACACACACACACACACACACACACACACACACACACACGCACCCACACACACACACACACACACACACACACACATCCAGGGTCAATCTGTAACTGCCAAATAGCTGAATAAGCATGCCTTTGGACTGTAGGAGGACACAGGAGTACCTGAAGGAAACCCACACCATCATGGGGAGAACATACAAACTCCACTCAGAAACCCCCTGCCAAGCCCGTGACTCAAACCAAGGACCTTCTTACTGCTAGGTGGATGTGTTGACTACTACATCAACATGCCACCCTCTTCTAATATTCTTATTAGTAAATGTTTACTTCATAATGGAACTTAAAAATAAGTGCGGCACAATGGCGTAGTGATTAGCATTTCCGTCTTGCAGCAAGAAGGTCCTGGGTCGATTCTGAGTTCAGGCGTTTCTGTGTAGTTTGCATGTTCTCCCCGTGCTTACGTGGGTTTGCATTGGGTACTCTGGTTTCCTCCTACAATCCAAAAACATGCACAGTTGGTTAATTGACTGTTCCTAATCTCCCCAGGGTGTGACAGTCAGTATGAATGATTGTGTGAGTGCTTGTCTTGCGATGGCCTGGGGTACTGTCCAGAGTGTACCCCGGCCTCGTGCAGAGTCAGATGAGATGGGTGCCAGCCTCCTAACGGCCCTAATTAGGATGAAGCGGTTCAGAAAATGACTGAATGAATGGAAATTAAATTGCGGGAAGGTATGGTGGCGCAGTGGTCAGCACGTCCACTTCACACCAAGAAGGTGTGGGGTGCGAGTCCTGAGCTCGATGGGGATTTCATTGTTCTCCCAATGCTTGATTGGGTCTCTTCTGGGTACTCCAGTTTCTCCGATTATCCAAACACACTGTGCACTGTGGTAATTTATTCATTCATTCATTTTCTGAACTGCTTCATCCTAATTAGGGTCTCAGGGAGGCTGGGGCCCATCTCAGCCAACTCTGGGCGATGGCTAATTTACTGTTCCGAATTTCCCGTAGGCTACTGAAAATGTGAATTGTTGTGTGTTTGTTCCTGTAATGGTCTGTCAGGCTGTCAGGGGTGTACTCCGCCTTTGCCCAGAGATGGCTGAGATAGGCTTCTGCCTCCCTGTGACCCTGAGAGGATGAAGCACCTCAGCAAATGAATAAACACCAATGGTGATGTATGTAGACGTGTTTTTTTTCTCTCTCTCTCTCTCTCTCTCTCTCTGTCTCTCTCTCTCTCTCTCTCTTTCTCACTCACACACACACACACACGCACACACACACACACACACACACACACACACACACACACACACATGACTTGCCTTGATCGATTAATTCGGGAATGTCACGTGTTAAAAGGCCACAGGTTCCCGTTCATGTCACGTCACACGCGACTTTGAAATGAACGCTGCCTGCGCGCAGATGGCGGCTATTCATCGCACGCACGCACGCCCGGTGCCTCTGACGTCACGGCATTCATCAGTGCGCGAGATGAATGACTCCCCTGCCTGAGGACACGAGACTCATGAGTTTAGGGATCGCAGGTTTCCGAAAAGGCCACGTGCAATTAAGAGGCAGTGGGAAGAAATTAGAGGCCGCACATATGCACCGATTACTGGGTCACGGCTTTTCGCACGCATTGCGTTTGTGTGTTATAAATGTCTCTTAAATGGCTGTAGAATTGCTTCCATGCTGATCCAGGCTCAAGTGCAGTGCTGTTAACTTTATTTATTGCTACCATAAGACTTTCTATAGCTGGAGGGCATCGAATAATTTTGGAAACTCACTTCAAGACTAAATAAACATCTTTCTTCATTCACTCATTCATTTATTTTCCAAGATGCTTCATCCTAATTCGGGTCACGGGAGGTTGGCGCCTATGTAGGCCGACTCTGGGCGAAATCGGGCTTGAAATGCATACTTTTGGATTGTGGGAGGAAACCAGGGCACCCCGAGGAGAGACATCCAAACTCCACACAGAAAGGCCTGGGAATCAAACCAAGGACCTTCGTGCTGTGAGGCATGCGTGCTAACCATTTAACCCCATTCTCTGTAAATGCTCCCTCAGTCATTTCCCAAATCCTTCCTCGGCCTATCTCAGCCAATCACCCTGAACAGCTCACACTGGTCACATGACCAACACAAACAACCATTCACATTCACATTCACACCTAGGAAATCTGAGTCAACCAGTCAGTGTGCATTGTGGTGGAAACCCTTATCCAGAGTGATTCACATTTTTATGTTTTTTTTTACACAACTGAGCAGTTAAAGGTTAAGGGCCATACTCAAGAGCCCACAGTGGCAGTTAGGTGGTACTCGGGCTTCAACTGCTGACCTTCTGATTAGTAACTCAGAGCCTAAACCATTGAGCCATTACTGCTCAGGAAGTACACACTCCATACAGAAACGCAAGTACCCGCCCCTCCAATCCCTCACCCCAACACAGGACTCGAACCCAGGACCTTCTTTTTGTGAGATGGACATGTTAACATCGACGCTAACATGTCGCCCTGTTCCGTAAACAATACCATTTTTTGTAATATGCCAAGTCCTGCACACTCAAAAGTGGCAAACTTGACCTTTACTTGGAAGTGTTGTGCTGCACTGAAGGGCTCACCCTTCAGACATTTAATCCTCAGAAAGAAAGAAAAAAAAACGTGGATGTAGCCTTGTCGCTTTTAAAAGGATTTACAATCCATACATGGACCATGACCCCCAGTGCAGCTAACTGGGTTATCAAAGGCCAGCCATGTCGCTTGCTGTCTGTGGAAGATGCATGTAAAAGAACCAATGCTGTTGTTTGTAAGGAACAGGCTATTGGTTTGCCGTCAGCATGTTTCCGCCCTGCGATTGTCCGATGAGCTGTCCAGGGTTTAATTTGCCCTTTCCCAGACTTGGCTGAGATGGGTGCCAGAGCCCCGTGACTCTAATTAGGATTAAGCGGTTCAGAAAAATTAATGAATGAATTTAAAGTGTTCAAGGATGCACGGACATACAGGGATCGCTCACTTTCCGCGGTTAATGGGGACCGAGATCCCCCCACAACCGCCAAATTCCGAAAAGTAGGATTGACCCCCCCCCCCCCCCCTCGACCGACGTACACATACATTAATGCAGCCGCGAGGGGGGAGGCACAAACCAGTGTCTCTTCCATACAGCGGTCCCAAGCCCGGATAAATACAGGAAGGGCAACCGGCGTAAAACAATTGCCAAATAAAATATGCGAATCACAAGAAAGAATGTCATACCGGCTCGGTCGAGGCCCGGGTTAACAACGACCGCCATCAGTGCTGTTAACCAACAGGGTGCTGGTGGAAATTGGACTACTGTTGGTCGAAGCCATCCAAGAAGGAGAGGCGGGAGGTGTGTCCGTAGGCAGAGAGAGAGAAGAGGAAAGGCCTGAGCCTAGGACTGAAAGTAGAGACTTTGAATGTTAGAACTATGGCAGGAAAAGGTAGAGAGCTGGCTGAGATGATGCAGAGGAGGAACGTGTACATACTGTGTGTTCAGGATACCAGGTGGAAAGGTAGCAAGGCTAGAAGCTTAAACCCTACTCCTAGCTTCATCTTGAAGGAGGAGTTTGTCAGGAATGTTCTAGAAGTGAAAGAGTGTCAGACAGAGTGATGAGTCTCAAGTTAGAAATTGAAGGTGTGATGTTCAATGTTGTTAGTGCTTATGCCCCACAGACAGGATGTGAGCGAGAAGAGAAGGAGAGATTCTGGAGTGAGTTAGATGAAGTGATGCAAAGTACCCCCAGAGGTGAAAGAGTGGTCATTGGGGCAGACTTCAATGGACATGTTGGTGCAGGAAACAGAGGGGACGAGGAAGTGATGGGCAAGTTTTGTATCCAGGACAGGAACGCAGAAGGACAGATGTTGGTAGATTTTGCAAAATGATGGAAATGGCTGTGGTAAATACTTTCTTCCAGAAAACAGGAGCATAGGGTGACTTATAAAAGCGGACGCTGATGGTGAGGAAGGTGAAGAAGGCAAAGGCAGAGCAGAAGACAAAGTGGTTGAAGCTGAAAAAGGAAGAGTGTCACGTTGTCTTCAAGGAGGAGTTGAAACAGGCTTTGGGTGGTCAGGAAGTGCTTCCAGATGACTGGACAACTACAGCTAATGTGATCAGGGAGACAGGTAGGAGAATACTTGGTGTGTCATCTGGAAGGAGAGGAGATAAAGAGACTTGGTGGTGGAATGAGAAAGTGCAGGAGTGCGTACAAAGGAAGAGGTTAGCTAAGAAGAAGTGGGACATTGGAAGGACCGAAGAGAGTAAACAGGAGTACAGGGAGACACAGCATATGGTGAAGGTAGTGGTGTCAAAGGCCAAACAGAGGGCGTATGATGACTTGTATGCTCGGTTGGAAAGTAAAGCAGGAGAAAATGATTTATACAGAATGTCACAGCAGAGAAATAGAGATGGGAATGACGTGCAGCAAGTTAGAGTGATTAAAGACAGAGAGGGAAATGTATTGAAAGATGACAGAAGTGTGCTGGGAAGATGGAAAGAGTATTTTGAAGAGCTGATGAATGAGGAAAATGAGAGAGAAAAAAGAGTAGAAGAGGTGACCGTCGAGGACATGGAAGTAGCAAAGATTAGTAAGGGTGAAGTGAGGAGGGCAGTGAAGAGGATGAAGAATGGAAAGGCAGTTGGTCCTGATGACATACCGGTGGAGGTATCGAAGTGTCTAGCAGAGGTATCAGTAGATTTCCTGAGCAGAACATTCAACAAGGTCTTAGAGAGTGAGAGGATGCCAGAGGAATGCAGGAGAAGTGTGATGGTGCCCATTTTTAAGAAATGTGCAGAGTGTGGGGTGCAGAGTTGTGTCAACTACAGAGGAATAAAGTTGATAAGCCATACGATGAAGTTATGGGAAAGAATAGTGGAAGCTAGACTAAGGGCAGAGGTCATCATTTGTGAACAACAGTTTGGTTTCATGCCAAGAAAGAGCACCACAGATGCAGTGTTTGCCTTGAGGATGATAAAAGAGAAGTACAGAGAAAGTAAGAGGGAGCTGCATTGTGCCTTTGTGGATCTGGAGAAAGCATATGACAGGGTGCCGAGAGAGGAACTGTGGTATTGCAAGAGGAAGTCTGGAGTGGCAGAGAAGTATGTTAGAGTGGTGCAGGACATGTATGAGAGATGTAAGACAGTGGTGAGGTGTGCTGTCAGTGTGACAGACGAGTTCAAGGTGGCGGTGGGACTGCATTAAGGGTCAGCTCTGAGCCCCTTCTTGTTTGCTATGGTGATGGACAGGCTGACAGACGAGGTTAGACAAGATTCCCCATAGACTATGATGTTTGCAGATGACATTGTGATCTGTAGTGAGAGCAGAGAACAAGTGCAGGAAAATCTAGAGAGGTGGAGGTATGCCCTGGAAAGGAGGGGAATGAAGGTTAGCCTCAGTAAGACAGAATACATGTGTATGAATTACAAGGACCAAAGAGGAACAGTGATGTTACAGGGAGCAGAGATAAGGAAGGTGGAGGATTTTAAGTACTTAGGCTCAACAATCCATAGTGGAGAGTGTGGAAAAGAGGTTAAGAAGCATGTGCAGGCAGGTTGGAATGGTTGGAGAAAAGTGTCCGGTGTGATGTGTGATAGGAGGGTATTGGCAAGAATGAAAGGAAACGTGTATAAGACGGTGTTGAGGCGAGCGATGTTGTATTGTTTAGAAACAGTGGCCCTGGGGAAAAGACAGGTGGCAGAGCTGGAGGTAGCAGAGATGAAAATGTTGAGGTTCTCTCTGGGAGTATCGAGGATGGATAGGATCAGGAATGAGCACATCAGAGGGACAGCACATGTAAGACGTTTTGGAGACAAAGTCAGAGAAGCTAGATTGACATGGTTTGGACATGGACAGAGGAGGGATAGTGAGTATATTGGTAGTAGGATGCTGAGGTTGGAACTACCAGGCAGAAGGCCTAGAGGAAAACCAAAGAGACGATTCATGGATGTGGTGAAGGAGGACATGAAGGTAGTTGGTGTAAGAGAAGAACATGCAAAGGATAGGGTGAGATGGAGGCAGATGATTCGCTGTGGCGAGCCCTGAAGGGAAAAGCCGAAAGGAAAAGAAGAAGAAGACATACATTTTTATGTGAGGTGCGCATCTGTGTGTGTGATGCGCTTGCTCACACTCAGATGCACACCTCACATAAAAATGTAAGTAGTTTTGTTGGGAGGTTTTGGGTTGTTTATTGTTTTTTTTTTTTTTTTTTTTTTTGTTTTTTTTTTCCATAATTGGCCTTGTTTTTGTGGCATTTTCCTTAACTTTTTCCCCTATTCTCCCTTAATTTCCTTATTTTTTTAATTTGATGAATATTTAAAAAAAACAACATAACTGCGATGCAGTGAAGCTGCATGAATTGAAGTCCGAAGTAGTGAGGGATCCCTGTATACACACACACACAGAAACGCACCTCACATAATTTTGTTGCGTTGTTTTTTATTTTTGTTTTTGTTTAATTTTTTTTTTGCATAATGCCTTGTTTTGCGGCATTTTCCTTAATTTCCTTATTTTGAAATTTTTCGATGAATATTTTTGAAAAACCCGCCATGCATTTGAAGCCGCATGAACTGAAGCACGAAGTAGCGAGGGATCACTGTACTGGCTTTTTCAGGATTGCAGGTGTGGTTAATCTCCTTTAATTCTCACCAAAGCTTTATTCTTTATGTGTGTACAATCTATATGTCGAATGTTGTGTCTTCATTCATAGTGCATTTATTTTTCCATTTGCTTCATAGAAATGAAAGGTATAATAACTTCATAGCCCATGGGGTGGACAGTAGATTTCCAAAATGGCCGAGAGTAGATTAAACCTCCACGCTGAATCGTTAGCGTGGTGCGTATTTGGTGTGTGAGCGTTAATACATGCATGGGTCCAGTGTGTACAGATGGTCTGAGCGTGAGCCTGAATAAGGCCGAGTCTATCCGGCCTCTCTCAATATGCGAGTTAATGAGAACAGACTGACTTTCCTTTTTTTTCCCCCTCTACTTTCCCTTTCTTCTCTCTCTCTCTCTCTCTCTCTCTCTCTCTCTCTCTCTCTCTCTCTCTCTATCTCTATCTCTCTGTCTTCCTCTCACCCCTCTCAATCTATTTCCATCTGTTTGGAGACAAAGGGCTGTGAGCCAGCTCCAGCCTGGGTCCCTGCTGGTGAAGTAGGCAGGCATAATGCGGTCCATCCCGGGGGCCACATTTCAACACATGGATCTGCCTTTGTGTCTTTCTGCTTGTATGCCACACACAACACACACGCACGCACGAACCCATGCTTTACAACAACAACACACCTCTGATGGCTATGAAGAGCAAGAGAAAAGGAAAATAAAGGAGAGTGGGGGTGAGGGGGTTCAAGGCATGGAGGACTGAGCACACTTATAATGAAGGTGCACAGACAGGAGAAGTACACCCCCCCTGTCCCCCACCCCCGTCCCCCGCTTTCTACCCTCCGACCCCTCCTGCCTTGCACTGAGATGCTTTCTCCAGACCTGTGGACATATGGCTGCTTGTTGTCATGTTTTCTCCTCTAGTAAGAAGACAAGACGCTCCCCGTTGGAACAAAGGGGGAAATGTGTCTGTTGGCCCTTCTCAGGTTTTTACACCAGTCCACCTGAATGAATGAGAGTACACGGGACCCCCCCCCCCCAAAAAAATAAAAAAATAAATAAATAAAGGAGACAATGGTGATTATAGTTGTGGGTCCGTCTGTACACTCTCTGACATATGGTCACTTGTAGGCCTTTGCCATTACATAATCCGCGGTGAAAAGAGGTGCAATATGGCTCTTTCACACACACACACACACACACACACACACACACACACACACACACTCTTGCTTTGGCCACACTGGCAGATTGCTACTGCCCACAGCAGGGCTACAGCTGGCAGGGGCTTTGGGTTGGACTACACACAGAAGATGAGAAGGAATGGAAGGAATAGACGTATGGGCTGAACGCACATCGCCAAATGAGGGTGCATAGGAAAGTAAGCATGGACAGTGAAAAGCAGAAACATGTTTGAGTGCTGATTGATTACTGCAATCAACTGCAAATGAGAGGTTATATATCACCAGAGTCATTGCTTAATCATTGTTTGTGCAGTATACACACTTTATTTTCATTTAAAAGGTCTAATATTCTAAACTCGCCTCATTTCTAGCGTTTCATCCAGCACTCGAGATCTGAAAACTGAGCAGTGACACAATGTTGGATGCTGTTTATTGTCTGGGGATTGACCTTGGACACGGAAAGTGCTCATCTTTTCAGCCGTTTATGCCACATATGGTGGCTTACAAAGGAAGAATTACAGCTGAATTTCCTTTACTTTACCTGGAGTAACGGCTGAAATAAATAAAAAATAAACGATCGAATGGAAACCCAGGTCTCACTTTGCCAAATGACTTTACGGTACACGATTTTCAGCCTTCTGGGGTGGAAGAGGTGAGATTTATGGATGTGGTGAAGGAGGACATGAAGGTAGTTGGTGGAAGAGAAGAAGATGCAGAGGATAGGGTGAGATGAAGGCAGATGATTCACTGTGGTGACCCCTGAAGGGAACAGCCGAAAGAAAAAGAAGAAGAAGAGGGGTCAACCTGGCAGTACAGTGATCCCTCGCTACTTCGTCTTTCAGTTTCTGCGGCTTCAGTGCATTGCGAGTTTTTCAAAAATATTCATCGAAAAAGCCGCAAAACATGGCCAATTATGCAAAAAAAAAAAAACAACCCAACAAAACCACTTACATTTTTATGTGAGGTGCGCAGCTGAGTGTGTGCGTGCACGTCTGTATGTGTGTGTATTTAGATTTTATTTACATCTTATGCATTACTTTTGAATGTTTAATTGTTATTATAAGCATTTATAGCATTGAATATGTATTTATTGATATTATATACACATATACATGTACGTATACGTCCGTCAGGGTGGTTGCTCCTACTTCGCAGAAATCGGCGGTTGCAGCGGGGTCTCGGTCCCCCATTAACCGCGGAAAGTGAGAAATCCCTGTACACCATAAGTGGACTGGTGTGTTGTTCAGGGTGTCTGCTGCCATCACCTAGAGTCAGCTGAGATAGGCTCCAGCCTCTACACAACTCTAATGGGAAATAAGTTGTTTGGAAAATGAATGAATGGATGAATGGATGTTGAATTGAGACGCTATCTTGCGTTCCATCAGGGCGTGGATTCCATGAATGAAAACTTGGTCATATTGAAAGTGGGTCAAATGTTGGACAAATCCATTCATTCATTCCTTCGTTTTCTAAGCCGCTTAATTCTAATTAGGGTAGCGTGGAGGCTGGCACGCTCTGGACAGCTTGCCAGGCCATTGCAAGGCCAGCATACACACAACCATTTACACTCACACTCACATCTAGAGGTGATTTGGAACAACCAATTAGCTTAACTGTGCCTGCTTTTGGATTGTGTGAGGAAAATGGAGTACCTGGAGGAAACCTACACAAGAACATGGAGAACATGGAGAACATGGAGAACATGTACACTTATTAGGCCAATTATACCACTGTGAGCATAGTTGAATTGATCATGGGATACATGGCTTACTAAATGTCATCAGAGATGTCCCTGACATTTACTTCCGATTGACATGTTCAGGATGCAGTGCGGTCTTCATGGCGTGATGGGGACTAACCATCTAACTCTAGCTATCTGTCTGAAATGTAGCATCCCAGATGAAATTATCACCTCTGGCTCCTTCTGTTGTGTGTATTTTTATTACTTGATTTACATATTCTAATATTTGTTGTGCAGTACGCCAAGCTTATATTCACGTCCTGGGACAACTTCATCATCATCATCATCATCATCATCATCATCATCATCGTCGTCGTCGTCGTCATTATCCTCATCATCATTTTCTGGAACTGCTGAATCCTAATTATGGTCATAGGGAAACTGGCGCCCATCCCAGCCAACTCCGGGTGAGGGCAGAGTACACCGTGGACAACTCGCCAGGCCATCGCAGGGCAGAAACGTGCTGATGGCTTTGCAGGTACTTTTGTCAAAAGTCAGCAATGGTTCTTTTACATGAACCTCTCAGCATAGACAGTGAGAGACATGACCGGCCTTTGATAACCCAGTTAGTTAGCTGCCCTGGGGGGGGAAACCTGTGGAGAATAGGGCTTGAACCGCCAACATTAGGATCAGTGATCCAGCACCTTACCCCCAGGTAGTGCCAACTTCGAACAGTTAATTAGCCTAATGCGCATGTCTTTGGACTGTGGGAGGAAACCAGAGGAAAGCTACCATACACTAGCATTTGGAGAACATGTAAACTTCACACAGATATGCCTGGGACTCGAAACCGGGAAATGTACTACTTCACCACCGTGCTGCCCCCATCATATGTAGCCATAACCACATGGTTAGAGAAACAGCTTTGGACCCAAAAGAATGCTGGTTCGAATCCTGAACTCGTAATAAAAATGTGTCTAACTGTGCCGTCCCTTGCTCGACCTTCATGGCTGAAGTGCTCTTAAACAACGCACCTCACCCCAGCTACTCTCCAATGTGTGTGGCGGCCCAGTGCTCCAAGTGTGTGTGTATGTGTGTGTGTGTGTGTGTGTGTGTGTGTGTGTGTGTGTGTGTGTGTGTGTGTGTGTGTGTGTGTGTATACTCTCTGCTAATTGGTTTAAATTCCTATGCAATAAATTCCCCTCTGAGATGAATACAATACAGTGATCCCTCACGACTTCATGTTTCAGTTCCTGCGGTTTCAGTGCATCGTGGGTTTTTCAAAAATATTCATCGAAAAATTAAAAAATAAGTAAATTCAGGAAGAATAAAGGAAAAAAATTCAGTAAAATGTCACAAAACAAGGCCAATTATGCAAAAAAAAAAAAAAAACCCAACAAACTACTTACATTTTTATGGGAGGTTCTCGCGTCTGTATGTGTGTGTATTTATATTTTATTTACATCTTATGCATTATTTTTGAATGTTTAATTGTTATTATAAGCATTTATAGCGTTGAATATGTATTTATTGATATTATATACACATATACATGTACGTATATGTCAGTCAGGGCGGGTCGACCCTACTTTGTCGAAATCGGTGGTTGCGGGGTGGGTGGGGATTTCTCGGTCCCCATTACCCGGGGAAAGTAAGGGATTCCTATATAACAAAATGAAAATGTATAAATAAATAAATACATAAAAACAAAATCACCTGTAGATGTGAGTGTGTGTATATATGACCGGGTATGTGTGTTGGCCCTGTGATGGACTGGGGAGCTGCCAAGGGTGTACCTCACCGTCACTCAATGTCGGCTGACATAGACTCCAACCTTTCTGTCGCCAGA
>CM045744.1:35548975-35586475 GCA_024760905.1 Plotosus lineatus | reverse complement strand
TGTGTGTGTGTGTGTGTGTGTGTGTGTGTGTGTGTGTGACAGAGAGAGAGAGAGAGAGAGAGAGAGAGCGAGTAAGAAAGTGACTGAGAGAGAGGAAGAAACAGAATAAAAAAACTTTCTCACTCGTTTACACGCCAAACAGTTTCCAGACCATTGCAGGGCAAACACACACACTTTTGCACAACTATTCACACTCACACCTCGGGACAATTTTGAACATCTAATTAACCGTACATGTCTTTGGAGCAGCGGATCTACTCCGAGCTCTCCTCGGATGCTAGAGCTTCTCACCATATCTCTAAGGGAGAACTCCGCCACCCGGCGAAGGAAGCTCATTTCAGCCACTTGTATCCGTGATCTTGTTCTTTCGGTCACTACCTAAAACTCATGACCACTGGTGAGGGTTGATACTTAAACCGAGATACTTAAACTCCTCCACTTGGGGCAGGACCTCATTCCCGACCCGGAGGGTGCATTCCACCCTTGTCCGACTGAGAACCATGGCCTCGGACTTGGAGGTGCTGATTTTCATCCCGGCTGCTTCGCACTCGACTGTAAATCGCTCCAATGAGAATTTCTAGGCGCAGCCGTGGTGTTGAGAGGGTCTGGTTTGGTGGCCACTGGACCTCGTCTCTGCTGTGCCTAGAAATTCTGTCCATAAAATTCTGAACAGAATCGGTGACAAAGGACAGCAGATAGTAGATCCACTGCTCCTCCGCATTGAGAGGGACCAGCTGAGGTGGCTCGGGCATCTGGTCAGAATGCCTCCCGGACGCCTCCCTGGTGTGGTGTTTCGGGCATGTCCAACCGGGAAGGGACCCCGAGGTTGACCTAGAATACGCGAGAGGGACTATGTCTCTCGGCTTGTCTGGGACCGCCTCGGTGTCCCCCCCCCGGAAGAGCTGGAGGAAGTGGCTGGGGAGAGGGACGTCTGGACCTCTTTGCTCAGGTTGCTGCCCCTGCGACCCAACCCTGGACTTAGCGGAAGAAGATGAGTGAGTGATGAGTGTCTTTGGACTATAGGAGGAAACCGAAGTACCAGGAGTAAACCCGGGCAAATGTGGAGAGAAAACACAAACACCACACAAAAACATCTATGAACCCCGGACCTTCTTGCTGTGAGGCGGATGTCCAAATCATTGCTCCGCCCAAAAAAAATAAATGACAAAACAATACTGGCGTTTTCTTCTGTGCTTGTATAGTCTGTTTACATGAGCGAGAGAGAGAGAGAGAGAGAGACAGAGAGAGAGATTTCCTTTTGGCTTTCCCCCTTTATTAGGGGTCGCCACAGCGAATGATTCGCACGTTTGATTTGGCGTAGGATCTCCTTTTTACGTCGGATGCCCTTCCTGACACAACCCTTTAGCAAGGGACAGAAACACGTTGACGGCTTTGCAGCCAAAAAAAAAAACTAGATTGGACATTACTGTTTCAATTCTGAAATGGGGCCATCTGAGTGAGATCACCTTTCTCACCTTTTCACCAATCCCACTTCAGAATTGAAACAATCGAATAATCCAGTAAGGGCTGATCTAGTTTTGGTCTTTTCTTTTGATGATCATTGATTGGTCGAAACAGGTGGAAGGTGTGGCTACTGTTTGGTTGAAGTGAAAACCTGCACCCACACCGGCCATTTGTGGATAAGATTGGAGACCCCTGGCCTAGAGGAAGACCAAAGAGGAGATTGATGGATGTGGTGAAGAGGGGTATGTAGGTAGTTGGTGTAAGAGTAGAAGATGCAGATGATAGGATGAGATGGAGGCAGATGATTCGCTCTGGCGACCCCTGAAGGGAACAGCCGAAAGGAAAAGAAGAAGATTGGACTGTATGTGTGATAATAAAATTGCAAACAGGTTTTTGGCACCAGGCCTAAAGCTTCAGGCTAAAAGCTTTGGGTGGTCTTGAGATAACCCGGGCTCACGCCGGCATGATAGTAAGATCATGGCAATTATCAACGGTACCTCCAGAATCACAGGTCATAAAACGTGTTTGTTTTTTTTTTTGGCTTCATTTTATTAGCGATATTTGTAAAACGTACATTCTGGAGAGTCGTTGAATAATCAAAGAGGCCAGAAGGTAATGAATTTCATATTTCAGAACAACGCACCACATCAACAGCTATGCCAATAACATCAATAATTCTCTGCTGACTTATCAACGCTCTCGGACCTTTAGAACTCCATGGACTTATTACAACTTCAGCTTGAACATATAATGAAGAGCCGTTGTTTGTGCCTTCTACGTCTCTGCAAACTTCAGAGGCCATTCGAATAGCTTCTCCTCCTACATGTTCTGGAGAACTTTGCATGGGCGATAGGAACTTTCATCTGGTATGTTTTCTCTTCAAACTTTGTGTGCTACACTTTTCTATGTCCAAACCTTCCAACCCTTTTGATGTAGTGACTCCAAACATGCCTCAGCATTGTGGGATTTCTAGGCAGGATGCCAGCAGTGCTGTTTGTAATGTAAATGCCTGACCCAAACATTGTTAAAGTCTTTAGGAGTTTCTCAGGAGCGGTGTTCAAGCCCTGCAGTAGACAGGGGACCTGTTCAGGGTTCCCATGCCTTTCACTTGAAGTTAAATAGGACTGATATTTACTAGGGCTGCAGAGAGAACCAGCATACCCAAGTAAGCCCAGGGAGAACATGCAAACTCCACACAGAATCTCACCTCACTGAGCCTGAAACTTGAACCCGGAATCCTGCCGTGAGGCGGCTGTGCTAACTACTACACCACCGTGTCTTCCTGCTTCAGATACATGTCATAGATAATAGATGAATAAGTGGTGTGATGTTGGATCATTCAATTATCTTCAGTGAGTGATTAAACTGAGGCAACATGGTGGCATAGTGGTTAGCACGTCTGCCTCACGCAGGCCTGGGTGCGATTCCCAGTCTGGGCGTTTCTGTGTGGAGTTTGCATGTTGTTCATGTGCTTGTTTGGGTTTCCTCTGGGTATTCTGGTTTCCTCCAATGGTCCAAAAACATGCACAGTTGGCTAATTGGTGAGTGCTTAAACCTGGGTGGAGCTGCAGTGGCTCCAGAAATAAAACTTCGGACCACCGGGTCTAAGACTGGCGACTAAGGTGGGCTACTTCAGATGAACTCTCACAACTACCCGGACTTTAACCTTAATAGTCATCCTGTACACAGATGAAAATGTTGAGGTTCTCTTTGGGAGTAACGAGGATGGATAGGATCAGGAATGAGAACGTCAGAGGGACAGCACATGTAAGATGTTTTGGAGACAAAGTCAGAGAGGCTAGATTGAGATGGTTTGGACATGTACAGAGGAGGCATAGTGAGTATATTGGTAGTAGGATGCTGAGGTTGGAACTACCAGGCAGAAGGCCTAGAGGAAGACCAAAGAGAAGATTTATGGATGTGGTGAAGGCGGACATGAAGGTAGTTGGTGTAAGAGAAGAAGATGCAGAGGATAGGGTGAGATGGAGGCAGATGATTCGCTGTGGCGACCCCTGAAGGGAACAGCCGAAAGGAAAAGAAGAAGTCATCCTGTATACGTTCCTGAACATCCTGAACAGTAAGAAGAAACCAGAGATGGGCATATCAATGTCCACAAAAATACTGGTTCAGAAAATGAACGAATGATGAATGAATAACACAATGATAGAATTTGGCTTTCGTATAATATACGATATTATATATGTTTGGTCTCGGATGGTGTTATCCAACAACCATGGCAAAATAAAATTCGTTTTCTGTAACCGCTTAATCCTAATTATGGTCACAGGGAGGCTGGTTGCCCGTCTCGGCCGACTCTGGGCAAGGGCAGCGTATACACCCTGGACGGCTCGCCAGGCCATTGCAGGGTTGAAACACATGTTGACCGTGTCAAAAGTCAGCAATGGTTCCTTTACATGGACCTCACACCACAGACAGTGAGAGACATGGGCGGCCTTTGATAACCGAGTTAGTCCACTGGGGGACAATAATATTATAATCACAAAATATGAAATTAAAGAATTTGATGGTGAGGATATACAGTACAGTATTTTTATTTTGAAGACTTGGCCTTTTTTTCATTACCAAATATGAATTTATTAGTTTGTTGTGAGAAATTGACCTCAATTCTTGAAACCAGACGGCCATTTTCTTACCAGCAATGGAAATGGATATTGATATGCGGCTTTCAAAATGTCCAACGTCAATGATCCAAAATGTTGGCTTGTTGAAAAATATCAAGAGTTTGGTGATGGCTTTTCAGAAACAAGAAATATTCGGAATAAATAATAAACATATTTATCGACTTATATTTCTACATGTGTATGAAACGTCAGTGGGGGGGTGGGGGGTGGGGTTGGGGGTGGGGAGGGGTCATGACTATTAATGAATTGTGGAATTGGGATGACGAAAGTCGGAACCCTTCAAATTTGTTTATTATTTATTCACTTGTGTATTTTTTTCTGAGCGTATAATTGTTTTCTATCGGGTATTGCATATATTATTATTTAGTGACATATTCCTTTTTAATGAAACCAAAAAGGCCTTTCAAGGTGGCAGTGGTGGCGCGGTGGTAAAGGTGCTGGATCACCGATCCTAAGGTTGGGGGCTCAAGCCCCACTCTCCATGTGTTGTCATGGTTGCCTCGCCCCCCCCAACCCAGTGCACCTACTGGGTTATCAAAGACCGGCCGTGTCTCTCAATGTCTATGGTGTGAGGTTCATGTAAAAGAACCATAGTCGCATAGCCGTCAGCATGTTTCCGCCCTGCGATGACCTGGCGAGCCGTCCAGGGTGTACTCTGCCCTCGCCCAGGGACGGCTGGGATGGCCACCAGCCTCCCTGCGACCTGAATTAGGATTAAGTGGTTACAGAAAATAAATGAATGAATGAAGTCCTTTCACGGTTGACAAGATAAATGATGGATTATTGGAAGCTGCACACAGATACATCACCACACGTCTGGACTCGGAGACAGTGCTGCTACTCTTAAAGTCTGCTTCCCTCCTGATTATCCCACCATGTTTACATCCGTGTTGCATAATCTCCATCAAATATTTATTATCTTTTATAATAATAAAAGGTAAACAATCCGAAGGTAACCATCCATAACACTGATTTAGATGCAACACACCTGAGATGTCTATAGCTTATAAAATGTCAATTTAATTCATGGAAACATTTAGGAATCTTTTAACAGGATAGATGACAGAGGACTCTTTCATACACATAAATTTCCATCTTCCTGTGTGTGTGTGTGTGTGTGTGTGTGTGTGTGTGTGTGTGTGTTTCCCACGGGAGGTGCCAGACGGCCAGTAATTTGGTTGTCTTGGCTCGTCTGGAGTAACACCTGCCCCCTCTCTGGGGAAATGGCCTTTCAGCCAAGAGGGAGGAAGACAAGGAGCAAACACTTGCAGGGTAAAAAAAAAAAAAAAAAAAAAAAAATATATATAATAATAATAAAATAAAGTCACACTATGCATCTAAATCTCAATGACTGACCACTTGGTCCATGGTGGTGTTTTATGGAAGTGATTTCAGGTTTGGAACAGAACATGAAACGGGACTAAAGGCAGTAACATCCACCAGAGATGATTAGTGGTTCCTCCAGAGACTTAAATAAAATGAAGCACAAATAAATTAATAAATTGACCTACAAATGTTGACTATTTTTGCTCACATCCTTTGCAGATCAGGAGCTCCAGCAAAAAATTGTGTCACCCTGGTGTCTTATTTAAAAAAAAAAAAAAAAAAAAAAAAAAAAGGCAGGACACATTTAGCAATTTCTCTTAGTGTTGTTTTATTTAAAAAAAACACCCCACCAGTAAAATAGGAAAAAAAATGTCTTTGTTTAAAAACCAGCTGTCACAGCAACTCTACTACAAAATATGTGCATAAAGCAATAAAGGGCAAGACCCTGAAAAGACAAGAATTCTTTGGATAGCAGATGTTTTCCCCGTTTTTAAATAACATTGAATTATTATTATTATTATTATTATTATTATTATTATTATTATTATTATTAATTATTATTATCATCATCATCAGTTACAGAAATCAAAAAATTTCAAACTGCAATAAGTAAAACACCAAAGAACCAAAAAAAAACCAAAAAACCACAAACAACAACAACAACAACAACAACAACAACAAGACTTTCCATGTTATATTTTGTCAAAACAGGAAGTCCTGAACTCCTCCAACTAAATCAACATATCACATCAACCAAGAAAATAATTACTGCAGGAAAATGTGAATTGTAGAACAATAACACATTCTTTTTCTTTTTTATTTTCTTTTCTTCTTCTTCTTTTTTTTTTTCAATTTTGCTTTAATAGCTGAGATAGCAGCCTTAACAGTGTCACTGAACTACTTCAGAGTTGAGAATGCAGGGAAAACAAAATCTGATTTCATTTCTTTTCTTTTCAGAAGCCTAATCTCTATTTTCCATCACAAAATATATAAAAAATAAACAAACACCAAAAAGTGCAGTCATAGCCTATCGTGTTTTTTTTATTTATTTACGTGTGTGTGTGTGTGTGTGTGTGTGTGTGTGTGTGTGTGCATTTGTACGTCACAGTCTAACACATAATATGGTAACATCATGTACAAGATACATTACAAACAGCCAGCATTATTATTATTATTATTATTATTATTATACATATGAAAATAAGAATTAAACATATATACTGTATATATAAATAAATAAATAGAAACAAGTGCAAATGAAAATAAATAAATAAATAAATAGATAAATAAATAAATAGATAAATAAATAGACAGATAGATAGATAGTTTTAAGTGGCACTTGTACATACTTTTTGAATTTGTTATTTTATTGGAATAAAACCCGACGTGTTCGATCTATACAAGGCAGTTCAATGGAGCTGTCAGTCAAGTTCATATTCAATCTCAGTGCAACTGGTGTTCCCTATCCTGCTCTGTCCTCTTGTCTACACTGCTGTTAGATTCTTCAAGTGCTTTTTAAAGTCCCTTTTTTCGGCGTGATTGCATCTCTATTTGGATGTCCAGCCTCCAGCAGGGACCCAGTCTGTTTTTAAATGGTGTAAAACCAGCTCTTGGAGCTCTCACCATATGTTTAAAGGGGCAAAGAGGCTCAAATAAAACCATAAACATGATCATTACCCTAATATCTAAAGTCTGCCTAACACTTTCTGATTGGTTATGGATTGAGTAGGTATAACTTTACCTAATCTATAGCAAAAAAAAAAAAAAAAATCTCAATTTCTATACGTATTCTGTCCGTCGGTTATCCCGACTAAACGTCCAGCACGTGATTCAGGTATGAAATATAACAGATCGCCAGTCTGAGGATCTCGATCTTGGAGAGTTTTTTGTCTGGTGGCAGGGTGGGCAGCAGTTTGCGTAGCTCGCCGAACGCCACGTTGAAAGCCTCGACGCGGATGCGCTCTCGAGTCGCGTGCGCGGAGCGGTACTTGGCCGTCGCGCGCCTGCGCCGTCGCTTCTCCTCGCGCGTGAGTGGCTGCGGATTGAGAGCTTTGGCTTTCCCTTCCGCGTCCGTGTTCAGCTCCTCGGACATGCAGCCGGCCTTCATGTCACTCAGCACACTTTCAGCATCCGAGTGACTCCATGGCAACTCCGCATCCGTCTGGTCAGGGCTCAGCATCATTTTTCAGCCCTTTCCCTCCCCTCCCCCCGTTGTGAGTTACAGGACCTGAAAGAGAGCACGCAGAGGATGAGATATTATCAGAGAAGTTTAGAAGTAGTAGAGCTAAACAAACATGGCTCGATATTTATTTATTTTTTATTTATTTTTTTTTTTACATAATAAAAGTTGGCTGTCTCATTTAATGTGTGTATACAGTATACACAGATCTATAAAACACATGATTTAAAAATATCATAAATAATAATAAATGTTCTGGGTTGTTTCATTCATGGAAATCCTACAGAAACTCTCACATGTTTTATGAAATATAAAATGAACCGCCCAAAATATTCATATTTTATGAATTTAATAGTTTTGGGGGTTTAGCAGTTGGTCAATATGTATGAGTTTTAGTGCCAGAAGGGTTCGGGTTCGAGTTTCAGCATTGTCAGTGCAGGGTTTTTTGGGAAAGACCCATAACCATATTTAGACCAATTTATCCTCACAAATTCTATAAAGAGGTGAGGAGGACATGTCAAAGATGTCCCTTTTCAAAACTACCTGTTGAGCGCTCCTTGGGGAGAAATGCTCCAAACAAACACACAATTTTTAAAGAATTAATTATAGATTATAATTAAGAGTTCTTGACTCCTCCCCCCTAATAATAGAGAATCTGTTAGGATTGTACCAGACCCCTTGAAGGTTCCCTTAAACAGGAGAGAAAAAAAAAAAAAAGATCTGAAGGTTTTTAGTGAATTCTGCAATTCTGTCCTTTTTTTTTTTTTTTTTTTTTTTTTTTGAATAGAAATATAAACATCACATCAAAGTTCGGAATAAACATTCAGCTCCAATCAAGTGAAATAAATAATTCACAGTTAATCTGAAACATTCAAAGTCTTGATCACTTTTCAAGAGATTTATATCCAATGCCTTTTTTTTATATCTTCAATCTCTCACCGTTATTTTTAACCTCACAGCTTTCTATCAAATAAATTACAATAAATACACATTGAGAGTTTTTAATGCATGTCATGAATGGCAATGGATGCATGTACTGTATTGTTAAATGAAATCATTGCAAATATGATAATTTTTGGGGTCGTATTCCGTAATTAAAATCATCCATCTGTCACGCGATATAACACTTGGCGCGTGCTGCGTACGTGACGGGACAAAACGGAACCGGAATAATAAAGAGGTTCAAAAGGTTAACATCTGTTCGAGGAACTTTGGGTTTTTTCGATCAGCATCAATTCTCAAAGCGTGTTTGTGTTTTGAATGTCTGATCTAAAACTCCATGACTGCATGCTGCAGATTGTAAATGTCAAAATATGTAAACAAAACAAGGCAAAACAAAAACAAACAAACAACCCCCCCACCCCCTCAAAAAATGAAATAAAATAAAAACAAAACAACAAAACAAAACACACCCACCATGTTTTCTGAACTCTTTGTGGAATATATATATATATATATATATATATATATATATATATATATATATATATATATATATATATATATACATACACACACACATATATATATATATATATATATATATATATATGTGTGTGTGTATGTATATATATATATATATATATATATATATATATATATATATATATATACAACAATATGCTTTGTAATGATTTCACTGAATATATATATATATATATAGATATATATATATATATGTGTGTGTGTATATATACAGTGATATTATTACAAAGCATATTGTTGTTGTTGTTGTTGTTGTTGTTGCCATTTAAAAAGATTAATTGAAATCAAACATCAGAAAATATAATTGATTAATTGTGCATATAGTATTATAGGTTTATTATAAGCTAATTTATCCAGATGTTGATGTTAACATGAAGGATGATTTTTCTACACGTGACTCGTTTTACTTGTCATTTGTAAACAAAAGAATGAGTAAAATAATTTTTTTTTAAATGACAGCCTTTTAATCATGAAAAAACTGAACAAGAAAAAAAAAATCTATAATTTGAAAACTTTTTCAAGATGTTCCATCACTTGTTATAAACATTAAAAATATTATTTATAAAAACGTTTTCTATAAAAACAAAACAAAAAAAGTTTGTAAGCGTATTTCTTTTTGTGGGTGGAAGGAAAAATTAAGAATTAAAAGTCGTTGAATTATTTAGTGCTGTTTCATTGTGTAGAACAAGTCTAAAATAATCTTAACACGTATCTAGAAATAGGAGGAAGCGAAGCAAAAACATTTCTCTAGTTCAACCAACCGTTTTATCCTGACAGGTCCTAAAAGAAGGAAAAAAAAAAAAAAAAAAAAAAAAAAAAAGTCCGTATGGCCTGGAAGTCCTCACTCCAACTCTTTCCTCTAGTCGTGGGTCGTTCTCTGAATTTTTTTATGCAACATCCTTTTTGCACATCACTTCATTGACTCACTGACACTGATTAAAAAAACAAACAAACAAACAAATACAAAAAAAAACCCCAGAAAGCTGCAAAACTATCTTTAGTGTCTGTTGTATCTGTCTCTGTGGTCTATATTCGTATAGATTAGTCGATCCGATGATTTCTCCAGCAGTAATCGACTTTTTCTTATGGAATAGATTCAATAATCGTGACGTCTCGTGACCCCCCGGCTTCAGACAATGGAGATGGTGCAGGCGATAAGATGATGAGGAAAGTGCTGAAATGCTTTATCTCCTCCTGGATGAGATGGCGATCACAATCACCAAATGCCAACAGAGTAAACAGTCCTCGAATCCAATATCATATCAGCTGAAATTTCTCTTCCTTTCTCGGCTGGTTCAGCAGTGCGCTTCCTGTGTCAGTGTCTCCCCCCCAAAAAACATACCGGAATAAAAACACACTTCCCGGTGAAACACTGTCCCGATTGACGGGAGATGGAATATATTCGTGGGGCGGTATTGTCTAACACCGCCCCTTCTTCTAGTACACCTCCCTCACTTCTCCACCCCCCTCTCTACCTCCCTCTTTCTTTCTCTCTCTCTCTCTCTCTCTCTCTCTCTCTCTCTCCCCCCTCTGTATCCCTCTCACCCCCCCCAGAGGTTCAAGCACAAGGATGCTGAATGTGGAGGGGGAAAAAAAAATCTCGCAGCATATTTCTGAAAAGTCACTTGATCTTAATTTACTCAGAAAAAAACTTGCAGGATTTAATGTAAAAAAAAAAAAAAAAAAAAAAAAATCTTCAGCTGTTTTGTCAGGAAGAGGATGAGGGAGTGAAAACTTTATCACACTCCGAATACTGCACTCAGAATTTGTGCTTGTTACTGGATTTTATTCGTCCATTCATTCGTTTACTGAACCGCTTAATCCTAATTCGGGTCATGGTCACAACAAGTAGGTCTTGGGTTTGATTCCCATCTAGGGGCTTTTACATGTGGAAGTTTACATGTGCTTTGCCATATGCTTTGCTTGGGTTTGCGCCGGCTTTATTCCAGTTTCCTCCCATAGGGGCAGCGGTGGCCTGGTGGTAAAAGGTGCCGGATTGCTGATCCTAAGGTTGTGGATTTGAAGCCCACTCTCCTCAAGGTTGTCACCCCCCCCCCCCCCCCCCCAGTGCAGCTAACTGGGTTAGCAAAGGCGGGCCATGTCTCTCACTGTCTATGGCGAGAGGTTCATGTAAAAGAACCATTGCTGACTTTCGTAAAGAGTAGCTGCATAACCATCAGTGTGTTTTTGCCCCTTGCAAAAAAAGAGTTGTGTCAGGAAGGGCATCTGATGTGAAAACCCGATGGCAAATCAAATATATGTGAATCAGATGATTCGCTGTGGCGACCTCTGAAAAAGGGAAAAAGATGAACGACTCCAGTTTCCTCCCACAGTCCACAAACATACAGTAGGCAAACTGGCTGTTCTAAATTGTCCCTCCTAGGTGTGAGAGTGAGTGCGAATAGTCGTTTTTGTGTTTTCGCTGTGACAGAAAAGTGTCCGGTGTGATGTGTGATAGGAAGGTATCGGCAAGAATGAAAGGAAAAGTGTACAAGACGGTAATAAGACCAGCGATGTTGTATGGGTTAGAAACAGTGGCGCTGAGGAAAAGACAGGAGGCAGAGCTGGAGGTAGCAGAGATGATAATGTTGAGGTTCTCTCTGGGAGTAACGAGGATGGATAGGATCAGGAATGAGTACATCAGAGGGACAGCACATGTTAGAGGTTTTGGAGACAAAGTCAGAGAAGCTAGATTGAGATGGTTTGGACATGTACAGAGGAGGGATAGTGAGTATATTGGTAGTAGGATGCTGAGGTTGGAACTACCAGGCAGAAGGCCTAGAGGAAGACCAAAGAGAAGATTTATGGGTGTGGTGAAGGAGGACATGAAGGTCGTTGGTGTAAGAAAAGAAGATGCAGAGGATAGGGTGAGATGGAGGCAGATGATTCGCTGTGGCGACCCCTGAAGGGAAAAGCCGAAAGGAAAAGAAGAAGAAGAAGAAGAATCCTGGCGAGCTTTCCAGGGCGTACCCAGCCCTTGCTTCGTGTCAGCTGAGATTATAGGCACCAATCTCCGCAGGACCTGAATTAGGTTGTTTGAAAAATAAATGGATGAATATAATGAATGAAATGAAGGTTTTAAGTTTCAATCCCACGCTGGGGCATTTCTCTATGAAGTTTGCATGATCTGCTCTTGATTGTGAATGTTTCGACCGGTTACTCCAATTTCCTCCAACAGTCCGAAGACATGCATATGAGGAAACTGCCTTCGCTCAGAGTTGGCTGACATAGACTCCATCCTCCCTGTGACTCTAATAGGTTTAGATGGTCCAGTAAATGGATAGATGGATGGATGGATGAATGAATAAACAAATAAAATTAAACTTTCAGTTGAAAGGTACCTATTAAAGATATGATGGTGCCATGATAGTGTTCAATAAATATTATTTGGCGCGTCGATTTCTGAGAGATAATTTAACATGCAGATCAGATGAAGAAATACAATAGTTTCATACCATGTCAGGAAACACAAGGCATGGTCTACATTTATTAATCACATCAAAACAATGAATTTTTCCTTTTTTGTATTTTCGTATCGTTAAAAACAAAACGTTTGCTGCAAACACACAATTTGAGGACCGGAATGATATTTAATTTGAAATGAGGCTTTGGAACCTTAAAGCTCAATATGGATTTAAAGCAGTGCTTCTCAAACAGTGGAGCGCGTATTGTGCCGGGGGGGGGGGGGATACCGGGTGGAGCGCGGATGACCCTGGGGCACATGCATTTTTGGAATAGTGTACGAGAATTAGGTGTAATTGCACCTCCACTCCAGTAGTTGGCAGTGGTGCTCTCATCATCGCGCTACGGTGTAGCGTTTTTTTCGCTCAAGCAAACGATATGAAGTGCAGTAAACAACCCCTCAAGAAACAACACGGAAAAATTTCTAACAGGAACGAAGAGAAAGGTGGAGAGAGATGGAGATATTGAGACATAAATAAGTCGAATGAGTTTATATAAGGATGTATTTTTTATTTCAGGCACATTGGTGCACTTTAAATCTTTTTTCTCTTACAGATTAAAAAAAATGTAAATGAAGTTTTTCTTTATTGTAAGTTGAACTATATTTATTTCTTCTTTTGTTTTTAATGTTACTAAAGATACAATGTTATGCAGAGGTGTACTCATAACAATTTTACAGACAAATAATACTATTTATAGTTGCTCGTGGGGTGGTGGTGGGGGAGGGGCGTGAAATGTTTTTTTTTTTCCTAGGGGGGGCGCCACAGAAAATACAGTAATTGAGAAGCACTGATTTAATGACATATATTTATGCATTTATTAATTAATGTTCTAAATAGGATCATTGGAAGGCTGCTGCCAATCTTAATTGACCCTGGGCACACCTTGGACAGCTGGTCAGACCATTGCAGGGTCAATACACATACAACCATTCACACCCACTCTCACAGCGAGGGGCGATTTGGAACAGCCAATTAGCCTACTCTTCACGTCTTTGGGCTGTGGGAAGAAATCAGAGTACCCAGAGGTAACCTACGCAAACACAAAGAATGTGAAAATCAGTTTGAACTAAAATGGGCTGACACATAAAGGTAATAAACAATAATTCTAGGAATACTTAAATTAATATTTTCTTGTGGGGGGGGCAGTCATGGCCCGGCGGTAGGGTGTTGGCTTAGTATGAAGATCGGGGGGGGGGATCAAACCCCATTATGACTTACGCTAGAGTAGACTGCATTGCCATCAACGTGTTTCCGCCCTGTGATGGCCTGGCGACTTATCCACGGTATACGCGTCCCTCACCTAGAGTCGGCTGAGATGGGTTTCAGCCTTCCCATGACCCTAATATGGATTAAGTGGCTCAGAAAATAATGAATGAATGAATTTCTAATTGGGTTCATGACCACAGTGGACTCAACGAAGATTTTTCCCAGCTTCTTACACTATTTCTTACAAAAGAAGAATAAAAATTGTCCGTTGATTCAGTTGATAAACTGAATATAAACGATACTGCAAGTGTTCATTTAAGACTTGGGTGCCTTAACCATCCACATCGATAATATTTATTAATTAACTCAATGATTGTTTCCTTATAAGGCCAAGTTGAAAGTCTTTGACCATATATGGAAGTTGCCTGACCTCTATTGGGTGGGTCGTGCTACATCGGGCACCGTGCATGAGAAGTGTACGATTTCTGCAGAATCTCAGAACGGCCGCATCGGGCGCATGTCATTCTGGTAAACATGTGTTGTGGCCAACTCGGGTGTGGTTGATATATAAGATGATGAATTTCCTTTAAAGTTTTGGACTATATATCACAGATATGACAACTTGGAAAAACAAGTTGCTTTCTATTGTGTTTCAAACAATCAGCTTCTTTCAACTTCCGGCAACAAACTCAGCCTTCAACGAGAGCAATATCCCAAACTCCAGCTGCAAACATCAGCAAACGCATATAGGCCATATAGGTATATTTATTCCATTTGTAAGTTGTTCTGTGTTTCACTCGAGAACACTCGTCTTCTTTTCCAACCTAAATCTTTCCACATCACCGCATCAGTGATTCTTGTGTATGCTTGGCATCCAAGCAGCAGCCTGGCAGCAATTGGATCTGTAGCCTGACCCTGGTGTTACCCTTCCTCTGCTCCACATCCCACCCAGGGAGTGCAGTAGGTCTAGGTCATGGCCATGGAAGTATGTTCCTGTGCCTGTGGTGGTGGTCAAGGAGTGTGTCGTGGCAACCGACCGTGCTTAACGAGCTGATTAAAATGATGAGGGAGGCTCCGCTGAGGTATTGTGGCCCTGAGCCACTTCATGGGGAGTGTCTGTCTCTATACGTTTTGGTGTGTGTGTGTGTGTGTGTGTGTGTGTGTGTGTGTGTGTGTGTTTGCCTGTCTGGGGTGAGGGTTAGTAAAGCCTTCTTTCCAGCAGAGCGAATCAGGGGAGAGTGGAGAGGTTTAGGCCTCAGGGCTGACAGGGGAACATCAGAGGGTTGGACAGAAGGATAAAAAGGAAAGAGGGAGTGGGTGATTGACGGACAAGTCACATTCAGCCCTGAGTCAAGAAAGATGTGACTTTTTCGGGGATGCAAAGTGTATGCATGTGTGAGTTGGCGGGATTGGAGACCTGTCAGAAGAGAGGATGGATGCTACACTGACAGCGAGCACACATGGGGTCACTCTAATTGTGTCGTGTCAGAAGGGGCAGGCAGAAAGTACCAAACCTGAGAGTCCAACTCCAGGCGGCTTGTTTCAGACTATGGCAATTATAGTCCAGAAACCAAGGACATGGCTCACACCTTGAAAGGTCACAAACAGATCACTGACCCATGCTTTGAATTAGACAGACATATCAGTGTGGGATTTTTTTTTTCCACATTCAGGACTTCAATTCTTGTCCCAAACAATCGCTGGAGTCATACACTTGCCTGTATCCATATACTGTACAGTGGTACCTCACCTTATGAAATTAATCCGTTCCAGAGCCTTTTTTTGGAACCTGGATTTTTCGTAAATGGAACTGCATTTTACATGTAAAATGTGTGATTCGTCCCAAGGCCCCAATACTACCCCCTAAACCCTTTAAAAAATGATAAAAGTATACCTTTTAAGGTCTCCTTCTGCTTCAATATCGTACCAATGGTAGACGGGTTTGGCCATATTCCTTTGCGATATCACTCAACCGCATGCCACGAGCCCGCTTCTTCTTTTCACTCACACCAGGAATCACACGCGCGTGTGTGTGTGTGTGTGTGTGTGTGTGTGTGTGTGTGTGTGTGTGTGTGTGCGCGTGCACGTGCGTGTGTTGACCATGTCCTCTTAGCAGAGTTATAATCTTACAAAAGTTTATGCAAGGTGAAAAGCCAAAAGATAACGTTGCAATAAGCACACTCAAAAAACTCATGAAACAACAGTCGCTCTGTCCTTTACACGAAAAGCATCATGGGTTCTCCATAATAGCCAGTGGGAGAGAGCTGCGTCATCCCTCCTAGCCAATGGGAGGCCAGCGGGGCGGGATGTTGGGAGATAGCCAATGAGAGGGAGCTGCGTCATCCCTCCTAGCCAATGGGAGGCCAGTGGGGCGGGATGTTGGAAGATAGTCATTGGGAAACAGCTCGTGCATTGTTTGAATGATTGAATGGCACGTTTTGATGTTTAAATGGCGCGTTTGTTGTTCGCAGGGCGCGATTCGTAAGGAGAACTTGTTTCTTCTACAGAGACAAAAATTTTGGAAAATGTTTTTCGTAACCTGGATTTTTCATTTGCTGGGACTATCGGAAAGTGAGGTATCACTGTACAGGGATCCCTCACTTTCCGCGGTTAATTGGGACCGAGAACCCCATGTGACCACCGAATTCCGCGAAGTAGGATCATCCCCCCCAACTCTCCCCCCAGACCTACTGATGTATATGTACATGTATATGTGTACATAATATCAATAAATACATATTCAACGCTATTAATGCTTAGAATAACAATTAAACATTAAAGAATATAAATACACACTCATACAGATGGTATTGCATGAGAAGAAGACACACATACAGACGCGTGAGCACGCAGGTGCGTGTGCACACATTCAGATGCGCACTTCAGATAAATGTAAGTAGTTTTGATGGGAGGTTTTGGATTGTTTTTTGTTTTTTTTTTACATAATTGGCCTTGTTTTTGCAGCAGTTTCCTTAACTTTTCCCCTATTCTTCCTTATTTATTAATTTGATGACTATTTAAAAAAACACGTGATGCACTGAAGCCACATGAATTGAAGCAAGAAGTAGCGAGGGATCCCTGTATATATATATATATTTAATGTTTTGAAAGCTTTGAGTGATAGAAGTTGGTAAGACTTGTTCAAAGCCCTCAAAACTCTGGGAAGTGTCCTCATGGTTCCACCTGCCTCCCGCGTCACTTTCTGGGTCCCCTGAGCACCAAGATAGATGGGATTAAGGGATCAGAACATGTGGGTGAAGTAACCATTGGGACTGTGAAACCAGAGTGAGGCGGATCTTTCCCTAATTCATTCTTAAAACTCTGACACGGTGCCATGCACTGAAGTAGTTCAGGAACAGCTGGGCAGGAGCTGGATTTCACATCTGTTGGGAAAGAATAATTGAAAACTGAGTGATAATGTAGTGTCAACCATTGAGGATGTGTCCAAGCTCTTGGTTTGGATCTTCACACTCCATAGTTGAATTTAAGACTTGTCAATGAGTCTGCAGCCAGTCGGAAATTACTCCAGAGTACATATCACACTTTTATTTCTACCCCAAGCTATTAAGCACTGTTTTGTATTTGTGTATTACAACTTGGCACCTTCGCCGTCTCTGTTCATTGCTTCTGGCACTGTTTGTGTGTGTGTGTGTGTGTGTGTGTGTGTGTGTGTGGCAGGCAGCTTCGACAATGACTCTGGAGCTGGCCAGTAGTGAACAGGAGGTGTGGGAGTGCGAGCAGGGGCCGGTAGTCCCAAGTGAAAATGTGGCCATCTCCAAGCCTTCTGCACCATCTGTAGTCCCAGCAGGGATCCCCCGCCCTCATGCACAAGTACATACATACAGCCAGACGTGCACACACTTGCACATGGAGGTATATATAAAGGCATATTGTGATTGTTAGTGATTTGCTGGTGCTCAGTAAAACAAATCTGTGTATTACATTTTTCCATTTTTGTCTAACAGCTTAGCAGTTTGCGCATTTTTATTGGTGGAGTTGTTAAATGTTTACAATACCTGGGCAAAAGGTCTATTCCTTATAGCCCCATTCCTTCATGAAAATGACCGTAAAACCGCATCAACATTGCGAATGCGAGGAAAACTATACATAATGGGGGTATCACATCAGTAGATATATACAGTAAATTACTCAAACTGGATAAAAAGGTACACTGGTTAATTTGTGTGTGTGTGTGTGTGTGTGTGTGTGTGTGTGTGTGTGTGTGTGTGTGAGAGAGAGAGAGAGAGAGAGAGAGAGAGAGAGAGAGAGAGAGAGAGAGCACATTATTTCATTTACTGAACCATTTAAACCTACTAGGCTCATGGAGAGACTGTTGCGCAGTAGTGGCCTGATAATATATATGGTGCTGGATAGCTGATCCTAAGGTTGGGAGTTCGAGTCCCACTCTTCACAAGGCTGTCAGTGTCCCCCAGTGCAGCGAACTGGGTTATCAAAGGTCAGCCATGTCTCTCACTGTCTATGGTGAGAGGTTCATGTAAAAGAACCATTGCCGACTTTCGTAAAGAGTAGCTGCAAAGCCATCCGCGTGCTTCTGCCCCTTGCTAAAGGGTTGTGTCAGGAACGACATCCGACATAAAAACCTATGCCAAATCGAATATGCCAATCAGATGCCTTGCTGTGCCGACCTCTGAAAAAGGGAGAAAGCTGGAAAGAAGAAGAAGATGGCTCATGGAGAGGCTGGAGCCTATCTCAGCTGACTGTAGCCAAAACACCCCCTGCAGGACAAGCACATATACAACCACTCACTCTCACTGTTATACCCCCGTTTCACTGGACTACGGCATGCAAGGATCGTAGTGGAAAGGTGCGGAACGCAGTCTGTGGAAGAGCTTCAGCATTTTTACACTGAAAATGGGTGCAAATTCTATGGAAAAGTGGAAATTCTTACACTCTCGGAACGTTCACAGCATGTGCAGAACAGGTGCGGCAAAGTACGCCAAAGTGACGCCACGGAACACTCACGGAATTTTTTTCTGTGAATGTGCTTTTGAACATGTTCCAAAGCACGTTCACAGAATATTTTGGCCTGCCGGAAGCATACGGAAGTGGAGGAAGACTTGAGGAATAACTACGGAATGACACGGAATGACACGGAATGACGCGGAATGACATGGAAGATAAGGGAATAATTGCGGAACGTTTGCGGATGACAACATTTTTGCTTCCGTAAGTCTGCCGTGCTCCAGGGAAATGGGGGGTGTTTGGGGCAGTAGAACAGACACTCAGTTTAATGTGCCCCTTTGGACTTGAGGAAACCAGAGTACCCAGAGGATATGTACACACACACACACACACACACACACACACACACACACACACACACACACACACACACACACACACACACACACGCTCATACATATATGATTATGTGTTTATGCATGGCGCGCTGTACTGGCATGAAGTCCAGAGCCACTCATGCCTCACAGTCACTATTCCCATGAGAAACAGAATTTCAGAAATTTCAGAAACCCCTATTAACCAAATTACAGGGTTGACGTCTCATTCAAGGTGTTCGCTGTTCCTGGGATGTTACTACTACAGAAGATAGGCTGTATTTTGTGTTTTATTCTGTCCTTGTTGGTGCGATATGAGTAACGGCACATTCTGGCTCTGCTAATCTATTACTAGGATAACACCTTATATCCGTAATCCTATTACCAGAAAATCACTACATAACAAAATTTAAACTGTCGTGACTCGTTCTTGTATAAAAGCTCACACTAGCTGGACTTTTTTTACTGTTTATTTGATGTAGGAACTCATTCGTTCATTTTCTGAACTGCTTACTCCTTAATTAGGGTAACGAGGAGGCTGGTGCCAATCTCAGCCAACTCTGGGTGAGGGAGGGGTACACCCTGGACAGCTCGCCACGCTATCGTAGGGCTAACATTCACACAACCATCCACACCTATGGGAGATTTGGAACAGCCAATTAACCTACTGTGCATGTTTTTGGACTGCGGGAGGAAACCGGAGTCCCCGAGGGAAACCCACGCAAGCACGGTGAGAACCTGCAAACTCCACACAGAAACGCCTAAGCTGGGAATTGAACCCAGGACCTTCTTGCTATGAGGCGGACGTGCTAATCACTACACCACCGTGCTGCCCCTCGCGCCCAATGCAGGGCTCCAAAGTGTGTAATGGTTTAAAAAAGAGAGAGAAAAAAAAGAAAAATTCAGAAAACTTTTTTGGTTTGTCGTGAGGAACAATCCTCCAGAATACCAACTAACTTAGTGCTATTTCTCTAAACCAATGATCCCCAACCTTTTAATCACTGCAGACCAGTCAACGCTTAACAATTTTACCTCGGGCGGGTGGGGGTTGGGGGGGGTCATAGATTGTTTACATTTTAAATATAATTTATTTATATATATATATATATATATATATATATATATATATATATATATATATAAAACATTATTATTATTATTATTATTATTATTTTTATTATTATTAATACAGTACTAATAAACACTCCTCTGTTCACACACTGTCCCCTTGTGGCTCAATTTTAGCGCTCCCATTTTATCGCTCAAATGATCAACAGGTAACCGACATAATCCGGTCATTTTCCAGAATATAAGATTTTTCAAAAATAAAGATCGTTCAGTCTCAGATAATAAATAAAACGGAAATAATTAATTATTTCTTCTGTGGTCCCGGTACCAATTGAGCCGCAGACCGGTACCGGTCCGCGGCCCAGTGGTTGGGGACCCCTGCTCTAAACTATTTTAAATTAAGAATGTACTATTCATTCATTCATTCATTCATTCATTCATTTTCTGAGCCGTTTAATCCTAATTATGGTCGCGGGAAAGCTGTCATCCATCTCAGCCGACTCCGGGCAAGGGCGTGGTACACCCTGGACAGCTTGCCAGGCCGTCGCAGTTTTAAGAACGTGTATCATTCATTAATTTACATTTTCAAGAATCTAAAAGCAATCATAAAAATGCAATTCATTTTACATTTGACAAAAAAAAAAAAAAATTCCTCTCACCAGATAACAGCACACATAGGTAACGTCTCACAGGCATAAATAATTTAACAGAATAACAATTACAATTAAGATTGATGTCTGTTTTTTTTCCAATGATGTATGCCAAAGAACATCGGATAGATAGAAATCAAAGCATAGAGCGATGTGCACTCGACAGAAACAGCTCCTCGCAATTACATGTTGAAGTTGCATTGGATCCAGACGCTAGCTTTGAATTCTTGGCTTGTATAGCGAGAACAAAGCCAACAAAGATAGGGTGAGACACGCAGACAGACAAAGATGTTAAAGCATCAGTTGGATGGGGAACAGAGTCAGGTGAGAAGAAGCCCCATTAGCTAGCTAGTGAGTCAGGTATGTGCAGATGTCTCGAGCATCTGGGTGCAACAACACCTGATCTCCATTCTCCGTTGCTTGCTAATGCTTCTGCCAGAAGAATGTTCTGCTTCTTTCTCCCTTTCTCTCATACTCGCGTCTCAATCCAGTGCTTCTGTCTATCATTAATCCCTTTTATCATTTTATTCCATCCACCCGATACCAATAACCCTCACTCAACCAGGTTCAATTTCGATAGTCTTTCAATCAGTGCTTTTCAAAAGGCTTTCGAGTCTTGGCACACTCAAACCTCTTAACTCTTTTCCACCTCACCCTGGGTCACTGCTCATGCTGCTTCTCTTCATTTAACTCTCTCTCGCTCTCTCTCTCTCGCTCTCGCTTCCTCCTCTACCACCTCTTGGCCTGTGTTTGTATGGCAGTGTGGCCCGGCTTTGCTCGGCTTTTAAAATCGTTCCTCTTTTGCTCCTCCAGCTGGCTGATGGGTTCATTAGACTGACAACCATGCCAGGACTCTACAATGCCCCAGTAAAACCACAAGGGTGTGTGTGTGTGTGTGTGTGTGTGTGTGTGTGTGTGTGTGTGTGTGTGTAATTTGCAGACCCCTCACAGCTCCCTTGGCATCCACCTGGTGCTGGGATGAGCATCCAGGGTGACCACATGGTAGTATATGGAGTGGGGGAGGCCATTTTGGGTGGACTTGGATTTGAGTGTCTCTGCTTTAATGAACTTGTTTGTGCATTGGCTCATTCATTAGCTCCTGAATTACAAGAATCCAACCAGCCTCTTGGCACTCAGATGGCCTGTTTGACTGCAAACCGGATGGCTGCATGGCACTGGCAGTGGATGCTCTGTTCTGATTTGATATGTCCTTCGATGCAAATAAAACGGCAAGGGATAGAATGGGCAATGAGGTACTGTACAAGCCAAACAAGACAAACCTAAGATTGCTTCACTTGGACACTGTGTGTGTTTGTATGTGTGTGTGTGTGTGTGTGTGGTGTGTGTGTTTGAGAGAGAGAGAGAGAGAGAGAGAGAGAGAGCATATCAGAGCACGGGACTCCAGACGTAATTGCAAGCTTGGTCTTTAACCTTAATGAACATGTGCAGAAAGTGTACACTCACTGCAAAAAGTATGTCTGGAAGTCTTTTGCTTGATATGGTGCGGTGAGGTTGACAGCTGGTGAGGCACTGACTCTTTAAGAGTCAGATTTACAAATACAAATGAACTCAAAAGAGAATATTATTCATCATTTGATTGACAACAGACCTCTCTACCAAATAGAGAAACAATGACACGATTAGTACAATGTTTGATCTCCTTCTTCTGCCCCCCCCATTTCCCCCCCCAGGGGTCACTACAGTAAATCATCTGATTCGCATAGGTTTTTACATCGGACGCCCTTCCTGACACAACCCTATAGCAATGGGCGGAAACACACTGACTCTTTACGAAGGTCAGCAATGGTTCTTTGACATGAACCTCACACCATAGACAGTGAGAGACATGGCCGGCCTTTGATAACCCATTTAGCTGCACTGGGGGGACACTGACAACCTTGTGGAGAGTGGGACTCGAATCCCCAATCTTAGGATCAATGATCCAGCGATCTTTATCACCAGGCCATCACTGCCCCTAGTGTTTGATGTGGGGTGTAATATAATCCCGGATCACATTTCCTTCTACTTTAGTAGCTTTATTAGCTTTTAAAATAAATGAAATTCTTTTCAGGCAACACGCTGTGTTTTATATCTCATATCAGCATTCTTTACACAAGCATGTGACGCATATTTCTTTTGAGGTTAAAATTTAATCGAACTGCGTTGGTCTTCCTTTAGTTTTTACTTCTCGGTTACATTAAAAGTCTAGATTTGTGAATCTTTTCATCTTGGAAATGTAAAAGTTAATTTCTATAAGGTGGATTGTAAAGGAAATATAACAACAAACGAAGAAGACTGTAGGCAGCGTAAGAATCTGTGGGCTCACAAGCGCCCTCTGCCATGAGTCAGGGGTACCGTTTGCCTCACCAAGGAACTTTTTTTACTGGGGTTTATGATCAATCTGCAGCCGAAACATGTTACAGAAATACATTGTATACATTATCCACATTATGAAAAGGCAGAGCATAAGCATCTCATTTGCGATATATAGAGGGACAACAACACACTATTGCAGCGCATACCAGCGCAGTTTGTGAGCGACACAATCCACTGAGTGGTACATCAAAACACCGCTTCACCGCACAGCTTCGCCCTGAATCTGAATGGGACACGTGGAAATTCTGCTATTCTTTATTGAAAAAAAAAAATTAATATTGGATGAGGACAGTAAAAAGCTTTGTAATACAGTGGTACCTTACCTTACGATAGTCCCAGCAAATGAAAAATCCAGGTTACGAAAAAAATTTTCCAAAATTTTTTATCTCTGTATACGAAACAAGTTCTCTTTACGAAACGTGTCAAACACGCCATTCAAACGTGCCATTCAAACATTAAAACGCGCCATTCAAACATTCAAACAATGCACGAGCTGCTCTCCCATCAATGACATTCAAACATGACACAGCAACCTCCCATTGACTATCTTCCAACATCCCGCCCCACTGGCCTTCTATTGGCTAGGAGGGATGACGCAGCTCCCTCCCGTTGGCTATCTCACAACATCCCGCCCCACTGGCCTCCCATTGGCTAGGAGGGATGACGCAGCTCCCTCCCATTGGCTATTATAGAGCTGCATCCCCCATAATGCTTTTCATGTAAAGAACAGAGTTACTGTTGTTTCATGACTCTCTTGCTTTATTTTTTGACTCAGGCTTTTAACCTTCGATAAACATTTGTAAGATTATAACTGCTAAGAAGACATGATCAACACATGCACGCGTGCACACACACATGCACACACACACACACACACACACACACACACACACACACACACACACACACTCTCGTGTGATTTCTGGTGCGAGTGAAAAGAAGAAGCGTGCTTATGGAATGCGGTTGAGTGATATCGCAAAGAAATATGGCCAAACCCGTCTACCATCGGTACGATATTGAAGAAGAAGGAGGTCTTAAAAGGTGTGCTTTTATAATCTTTAAAGGGTTTAGGGGTAGTATTGGTGCCTTGGAACGAATCACACGTTTTACATGTAAAATGCGGTTCAAATTACGAAAAATACAGGTTAATAAAAAGGCGCTGGAACGGATTCATTTCATAAGGTGAGGTACCACTGTACATACCAGCTGACAAATAATAACATTTATTCTATTTTATGATTAACTTTTTTTTATTTTTCCGAGATTTACAGGGGAGGCTCTGTCTCCCCTGAATGCACGTCACTGAGTATGTTGAATCAGGAGGTGTTGTTAACACTGTGAAAACATGGGGATTGGAGCAAAGTAATGTAATGTGATAGCAGACAGCTCTATTCTGGAGGAGCCTCAGGAGATACTTCACTCTGTTCCTGCCTGACAGCCAGCGCTACAAAAAACATGGCCGTACACCTGAGTGTGTCTACATGTAAGTAATGCAGTTAAGGCTGATTCATTATTGGAGCAGTGGGCCAATCTGTGTAATACTGTATATAATTATCCGACTGAGTTGCTTAGAAATGGCTGTTTATAGAAATTATAATAGTCAGCAAAGGCTATAATGATGAGGTATGAACATCATCAATTTCCTCTTTCACTGTGATTTTCAGTGTCAGCAATTCATTAAATTTAATTACATTACATTACATTATACTACGGTTCTGTGGAATTCTTAAATCTGATTGGTCAGATGTTGATTCATTTTCCATGATAGAAGCTGTAACAGTAATTTGGCAGCAAGCCAAAGTACAAGTTTAGATGAATATTTTCATTGTAATCTCCTATTATTTCTACAGTGTCAACTTGCAAGGGGATATAAGAGGAGTGGATGCTTTTCAATAATTAATTTGAAAATATTATTGTTCATATGGAAAGCGATGATTATTAAAGGTAATCTCTGGTAAATTTGTGTTACTGGCTCTTTAAAATGATGGTCTAGTGGTATAGGGCGCTGGATCGCTGATCCAAAGGTTGGGGGTTCGAGTCCTACTCTCCACAAGGTTGTCACTGTCCCCCCCAGTGCAGCTAACTGGGTTATCAAAGGTGGGACATGTCTCTCACTGTCCATGGTGAGAGGCATGTAAAAGAACCATTGCTGACTTTCGTAAAGAGTAGCTGCAAAGTCATCAGCGTGTTTCTGTCCCTTGCTAAAAAGGGTTGTGACAAGAAGGACAGCTGACGTAAAAACCTCTGCCAAATCAAACGGGCGAATCAGATGATTCGCTGTGGCGACTCCCGAGTAAAAGGGAAAAAGCCGAAAGGAAGACAGACAGCTCTTTAAAATGATCACATATGATGTCAGCGGTCCCTTCCTTTCTTCCAGTCCTTGCCCCTTGTCAAAGTAAGGGCGAGTGCTGAAAAAATGGACATACTCAAAGACATGCCTTTCTTTCTCATTGGCTGTTCCAGCCTGGTAATGACACAAGCTCGTTGGATTGGGTGGGCTATGAATGTAAGTTTTACGGTTTCCATAAGACTCCTCCTCCCTATCTGGTTCAAATGGGTAACCAATTATACCCATCTCATTTGAAATTGCTAGCCATAGTTGCTTCTTGAACACTTTTTATTCATCTAAAATGTTACTCACTGAATAAATCTGATTTTTTAATTTACATTGTACAATCCCACCCAATGAGTTCATGTAACCTCCGGAGAAAAAACAACTGTTAACCATTGGTTCAACGGTCGCTAGTAATTCTGTTAAATAAATTTATCCCATGTTGTGCTTTTTATGGTAATTTCTCTTAAAATAACCATCTGCATCACTTAAACGTATTATATACCCACCAATTATGTTGTAAGGATAACCAATACAAGTATCCTTTAACACACTGTATGCAAATTTCTAGTGTCAGTCAGAGGTAAAACTGACACTTTTCAATCTTGACTATCTTAACTCCTTGACTGGCATATTTCAATTCGGTAATATCCTTGCCCCCCATTCTTTACAAAAGTGCTCCAGATCGCAAAGATGTCCGTGTGCAGGGCCTTCTTCTTGGAACCTGGTGTGGCCGTTTCAAAAATTTCTTTTGGTAAATTGGTAAATTGGAGGTTCGTTCTGGGGCATTGTCATACTGAAAGGTGAAGTTCCTATTTAATTTAACTTCTCAGCAGATGCCTGAAGATTTGAGGAAAAATATACTGAAATTTGGAACTGCACATGATACCCTTTACTTTTATAGCCGAAGAGAAACAGTCCCACAGTATCATGCTGCCACCACCATGCTTCGCTCTGTGTACGGTGTTCTTTTGGTGATGTGTGGTGCTGCTTTTTTTTTTTTTTTAATTTTAATAAAACCCACCTTTAGGAATTATAGCTAAAAAATTCAAACATGGTCTTGTCACACATGAAATTTAAACCCTCTTACCATGAGGCAACAATGCCCCGTGTCCTTTATGCTACCTAATTGTTCATTATTATCTTATAACAGAACACGCTATCATATTTTATTCCGAGCTTACATTTGGTTCATTGGGATGTGCAGTATCATTTTGTTGTTTGAAATGGTCCCTGTTTGATAAAATTGTGTTGTTTCATTGTCAACATTCAGGTACACCAAAAAAAAAAAAAAAAAAAAATCACAAATATCACGGCTAATACAAGACAGCCAATGTAATATCAGCTTACTAACAATTTTCTCAGAATGATATTTCTATCAAGATGTTTTCTTCATCTTTCTTTTTTAATGAAACACTAGCTACCTAGTTCTTCCTTCTTTGATCATAAACAGAATAATGTACAGAACAATGAGCTACACAGAAAGCACAGTGACGTGCCAATTTCATTCTACAGGAAATTATGTGTGTGTTGGTCTGTCCGCGAGTACACACTCCGTCTGAGTAAGCTATTACCTTGCATTCATTCATTTATTCATTCATTCATTCATTTTCTGACTCGCTTAATCCTAATTATGGTCGTGGGGAGGATGGCTCACCATTCCATCACAGGGCAGAATCATGCTGCTGGTTATGCAGCCTACTCTTGACAAAAGTAAGCAATGGTTCTTTTACAGCCTTTCATTATAGACATTGAGAGAAGTGGCTGGCCTTTGATAACCCAGTTTGCTGCATTGGGGGACAGCATTGACAACCCGTTGATAGAAGGGCTTGAACCCCGACCTTGGAAGCAGTAATCCAGTACCCAACCACCGGGCCATCACTGCCCCTATTACCATTCATGTGAGCTATATATTGTCCATGTTATTATTACTAGACATCTGAGATCTTATGGAAATTGTTCTAAAGTAAAGTAATATTACTTTATCATCATTATGCTTACATTGACAGAAACTTTCCAAATTGGTCCAAAGCCTTCATCAGATCATTGGAAGTTTGTCTTCAAGTTAGGTAGAGCATGCGTGAGTCCAAAAACTTGGAAGAGGTATGTTTTTAAATCTGAATTTCTCCACTAGTAATTAATGTCATGACAGTAGTAATTCATCATCAGTTCACTTTCTGTAACTGCTTAATCCTAACTAGGGTCACGGGGAGGCTGGCGCCCATCCCAGTCGACTGTGGGCGAGGGCAGAGTATACCCCGGACAACTCGCCAGGCCATTGCAGGGCGGAAACACGCTGACGGCTTTGCAGCCTACTCTCCACGAAAGTCAGCAATGGTTCTTTTACATTCTCCACACCATAGACAGTGAGAGACATGGCCGGCCTTTGATAACCCAGTTAGCAGCACTGGGGGACAGTGACAACCTTGTGGATAGTGGGACTCGAACCCCCAACTTTTGGATCAGCAATCCAGCGACCCTATACCACTAGACCACCAGTCCCCTGACCGTATTAATATTAGTGATATTATTAGCATAAACCCGCCATTCAGGTAATGTAACAAAATCTAAAGTTAGGCTCTATAATATAGCAACATTTACAGCATTTGGCAGACACTCCTATCCAGAGCGACTTACAATTATAGTTTTTTTCAACTGACCAATTGCGGGTGAAGGGCCTTGCTCAAGGGCCCATCAGTGGTGATAGTGGAGATTGAACCACTGAGCTTTCCACGGAAGCACATGGAAGATGAGGGAATAATTGTGGAACGTCTTGTTGCTTCCGTGAGTCTCCCGTGCTCCAGTGAAATGCGTGTACAAGCCACCATTGCCTCTACAACGAGGATCTGACATTAGATATGCCAGTTGGTGCCACGTGAAAGGTCAGTGAAGGCGGGTCTTTGCTCCATCAGTCATTCATTCATTAATTTGTTCATTTGCCCAACAGCTTAACACTACCATGGTTGCAGAAAGACTGGAGCCTATCTCAGACATGCTTGAATGAAAGCAGAGTGCACAATGAACAGCTTACCAGGCCATCGCAGGGCCAACACAGACACAATGATTTACACTCACACTTTACACCTGGAGGCAGTTTAGTACAGCTACTTATACATATATTTAAACAGTGGGGGGAAATGTAGGGGAGGATAGGATCAGAAATGAGTACATCAGAGTGACAGCACATGTTAGATGTTTTGGAGACAAAGTCAGAGAGGCTAGATTGAGATGGTTTGGACATGTACAGAGGATGGATAGTGAGTATATTGGTATTTTGGTATGATGATGCTGAGGTTGGAACTACCAGGCAGAAGGCCTAGAGGAAGACCAAAGAGGAGATTTATGGATGTGGTGAAGGAGGACATGAAGGTAGTTGGAGTAAGAGAAGAAGATGCAGAGGATAGGGTGAGATGGAGGCCGATGATTCGCTGTGGCGACCCCTGAAGAGAACAGCCGAAAGGAAAAGAACAAGAAGAAAAAGGGAGGAAACCGGAGTGCATAGTGGAAAGGCACGCAAGCACAGGTAGAATAAGTGGAACAAATTCCACACAGAAAGGACATTCTTACTCTGAGGTGGACAAACTAACCATCACACAGTATCCTTATTACCTAAAACTCACTCAGTGTCAAGGATCAACGATGGACGTCGAGTCCAGCCATTTGCTTTCGTTGTAGTTCTATCGTTAGAGAATTTTTATTGTATGACTTTCTATTTTTTTGCAGGCAGGTTGGGATGGTTGGAGAAAAGTATCCGGTGTGATGTGTGATAGGAAGTTATCGGCAAGAATGAAAGGAAAAGTGTACAAGACGGTGTTGAGGCCAGCGATGTCGTATGGTTTAGAAACAGTGGACAGGAGGCAGAGCTGGAGGTAGCAGAGATGAAAATGTTGAGGTTCTCTTTGGGAGTAACGAGGATGGATAGGATCAGGAATGAGTCTATCAGAGGGACAGCACATGTAAGACGTTTTGGAGACAAAGTCAGAGAGGCTAGATTGACATGGTTTGGACATGTACAGAGGAGGGATAGTGAGTAGGTAGTAGGATTCTGAGGTTGGAACTACCAGGCAGAAGGCCTAGAGGAAGACCAAAGAGAAGATTTATGGATGTGGTGAAGGAGGACATGAAGGTCGTTGGTGTAAGAGAAGAAGATGCAGATCATAGGGTGAGATGGAGGCAGATGATTTGCTGTGGCGACTCCTGAAGGGAACAGCCAAAAGGAGAAGAAGAAGAAGAAGAAGATCTGGCATTATAGTACATGCTTCTGACTTTTATACATATTCTATACTTGATGGTACTGTCCATGTTGATGAATGTTTAATTAACTTACAATTGGAAACAAGTCTATTTTTATCCCCTAATTTACAATCAACAATAATTTTTGAACCTCAAGGTAAATATATACCTTTTTTAGCGCCATAAAGCTACATATCCATGGTTCATACACCGAATAAGTATTGTACAGGTTACTGCTCAAGCGACACACGGTCATATAATAAAGTAATTTATTCTCCGAGAGTATGCTATGCTAAATGTTGGTTTCTAAATGTCAATGGACGCTATCATCATACGAGTGTATATACTCAGTGATTTAACTCAGTGTTTGTTGTGTGCCCTTGTTCCAGGTATAGCAGCAGCCTGTAATGAGCAGCGCTAAACTAATGAACCTGCACAGCGGAAGTGACCATAAACATAACGATGCTAATCAGCATAACTCTAAAACCAACAACCAGAACCATGCTGCTGATGATTGTAATTATCTCTCTCTCTCTCTCTCTCGCTCTCTCTCTGTCTCTCTCTCTCTCTGACATCCAACATATACGCATACACACGTCCCTTACTTTCATATGTCTTTTTCAAATCTACCATTTATACGCCCACATCTGTGTGTCAAACCCCCCCCCCCCTCCTCCTCCCTCCTCCTCCGTACATGCACGTTCCTCTGGTCCTTCAGGGTCAGAATCTTTTGCAGTGGTCCTCAGGTGCAGCTTAATGTGAATGGAGAGAAAGCAAGATGATAAAATGTTCTGGAGAAAGTTAAAGTGATGGTTATCTGAGCGGAACAGGGCAGACTTGTGAAAAGAGGGAAGGGGTGAAACAGCGAAGGTGAGGAACAGCAAAATAATAAATAAAAAAAAAAAATGCTGTGCCTCAGATATAAGCGTGACAAAAGGAACTCAGAAGTGGAGAGATGTGAGAAGAGAAGGGAGGAGTGAAGAGGAAAAGATGAGAAGAGAAGAGAGGAGAAGAGAAGGGCAGGAGGGCAGCTTTGTGTGTCCCCCATCTCTCCCCCCCCCTCCAGTGTGTGTGTGTGTGTGTTACCCCTGGGACTGCCCCGGCCTGGCTCGGCCTGTACGCCATCTGCTGCATAATGTAACGGGATGGAACCCCAAATCCTTCATTTACACTCTCTGCCTGTCATCTGAGTACTTGTGTGTGTGTGTGTGTGTGTGTGTGTGTGTGTGTGTGTGTGTGTGTGTATGTGAGTGAGTGGGTGTGTGGGTGGGTGGGTGTGCAAGTGTATTATGTTGCATATGTGAGGTACTCAACATTCAGTGGAGACTTCTTTCCTCTATTTTATGACATCACTCATGCAGCACTGATTTCCTTCCTAAAAGTGTGTTTTGGACACACACACACACACACACACACACACACACACACACACACACACACATGCTCGCATGCACATGTACACACACACACATTCATGCATACTTATTAAAACCCTACTTGGCGTTGATAACCGTAGGTGTGGTGAGTCGTCCCCTGTATTCCCCTGGGTCTGCTGAATTCGGCCATCTGTTTTTCTACTAATAACATTTTGCGCTCGCCTTCCTTTTATCCTCATCTCTTCTTTCTCTCTATTTGATTTCCTTCACACCATTTTACATACCTCTTTAGAACTACCAATTACATTATCTAAGCATAATCTTCTATTTGTTTATTTGCTGTTGTTTAGCGCTGGCTTCAAAGCTTCTTCACGCCTAGCTTAGCGTTAGCATTGTGGTGGTGGTGTGTATGTATGTATGTGTGTATATATATATATATATATATATATATATATATATATATATATATATATATATATATATATATATACATATATGTCTGTCTGTCTGTCTTCCATTCGGCTTTTTCCCTTTTACTCGGGAGTCGCCACAGCGAATCATCTAATTCGCACGTTTGATTTGGCAGAGGTTTTTACGTCGGATGCCTTTCTTGTCACAACCCTTTTAGCAAGGGACAGAAACACGCTGATGACTTTGCAGCTACTCTTTACGAAAGTCAGCAATGGTTCTTTTACATGCCTCTCACCATAGACAGTGACAGACATGGCCTCGCTTTGATAACCCAGTTTGCTGCACTGGGGATATATATACATACATATATATATATATATATATATATATATATATATATATATATATATATATATATATATATATATATATATATATATATATATATATATATATATATATATATACACCACGATATATTGATCTATTGATATATTTCTCTCTCTCCTGTTTCATGGACCCTCATAGCTGAACCCGAGAAATAGTAGGATTTTTTTTATTCAATAATTTTATTTAAGCCACTTAATCTTAATTGGGGCCGACTCTGGGCAAATGTAAGGTACACCCCGGATAACTCACCAGGTTGACGAAGGGCCAACACACACACAGAAACACACACACAGAAACACACACACACACACACACACAGTCACCACTAGGATATTTGACAGTTAACTAGCTTACTGTGCATGTTTTTGGACTGTATGGGAGAAACCGGAGTACCCCGCGGAAACCCATTCAAACATGGGAAGAACATGTGGACTCCACACAGAAACACTGTGAGACGAACATGCTATCCACTGCGCAACCGTGCCAACGGATAAGATATGATTACACTTTTATCAATTGTTTGTTATTTATTCATTCATTCTCTGAACCGATTAATCTTAATTCGGGTTGCAGGGAGGCTGGCGCCCACCTGAACCGAGTCCAGGCAAGAGCGGGGTACACCCTGGACAGCTCGCCAGGCCATCGCAGGGGTAACACTCACACAACCATTCACACCTAGATGAGATTTGTCATGTTTTTGTACATGTTTTTTGGACTGTGGAAGGAAACTTGAGTACCCAGAGGAAACCCACGCAAGCACGAGGAGAACATGCAAACTCCACGCAGAAACGCCCGAGCTGGGAATCAAACCCAGGCCTTCTTGCTGTGAAACGGATGTGCTAACCACTACGCCACTGTGCGGCCGGTTTGCTATATCAATTAAAATAAAAGGTATTTTTGAATTGATCATTTGATTAAATATATCAGAGGTTTGTAGTTTTGTAGTGATCTCATCTGTCAATGTCAGAACGTCATTCAAAATAGGGAAAACTAAAAAATTGTATATTTATGGAAGACGTTTTTATTTAGAGCCCTTATCCAACGTCACAATTATTCGTTTTAAATACATTGGCGCAATTAAGGGCTTTGCTCATGGGCCCAACAATGGCAGTAGTACTTGAACGGCTGATCTTTGGGTCAGTAATCCAGAACCTTCCCCACTGATCTACCCCTGCCCTTCACTGATGTAATGTAATCTGTAAATGGTTCAGTCCAGGAATTTTTCCAACTCTCACAATGTTAAAAATCCTTCAAAACCCTCCTGGATCCGATTCCAGATCACACACAGATTTATTCCGTTCTTTGGTAGCCCAAGACCTCACAGTCGCAGCCATGCATTCGAACGACCTTTTGGTCTGATATTGGCAGCATATGACAGCAGGGATTTGAACTCTAACCCAACTGAATTGAGTAGGGTGCCCTAGTGATTTAAGCCAGGTGCCAATCTTATCTATAGAATTAGGTAAAGGTAAACTCTGCTGGGCTTTTTACACCCGAGCCTAGTGGCTCATCAGGCCGGTACTTATCCCTGGTTTCCGTAGCGTGAAGCTACCAGGAGTTGAACTCCTCCTGGATGGGACGCTAGTTACATCGCAGGTTACCTTCCCAGTATATTTTTACTGGAACCTATTTATACTGCTGGGTGAACAGAGGCACACTTGTGGTTAAGACCTTGCCCAGGACTCTTAGCCAAGTGGGGGTCTAACTGGGGTTTGAACACACAACCTCCTGATCATGAGCACAGCACCCTAACCACTATGCCACCCACCCCACTAGGTATAGAATTAGGGATGTGAGAACATGGAGTCATCCCCAACTCATATTTGGTTAAAATTTCATGGAAACCATCCATTTGTGGTGTGGTGGTTAGCACTACTGCCTCACAGCAAGAAGGTCCTAAATTCAAGCCTCATGTTTGAAAATGGTGTTGCTGCGTATGTTTGCATTCTCTCCCCATGCTTGCTTCAGTTTCCTCCAGGTACACTGGTTCCTTCCTACAGACAAAGACATGCACATGAGGCGAATTGACACTTCCACATCACCCCCTATGGGGCCGATGGTGTAGTGGTGAGGGCGTTGTACTCATGGTTGGGAGGTTGTGTGTTCAAATTCCAATTAGACCCCCACTGTGCAAAGACCCCTGAGCAAGATCTCAACCACAAGTGTGCCTCTGTTCACCCAGCTGTATAAATGGGTACCGGTAAAAATATACTGGGAAGATAACCTGCGTTGGACTAGCGTCATCCAGGAGGAGTTGAACTCCTAGTCACTCCATGCTATGGAAACCGGGGATAAGCACCGGTCTGATGAGCCGCTAGGTCTGAGTGTAAAAAGCCCAACGGACTTTACCTTACCTTACATCACTTCTAGATGTGAATGAAAGCATGAATGACTGTGTGTGTTGGTCAGCAAGAGTCAGCTGTGTTGAGGTCCAGCCTCCCTGTGACCCTAGTACCGTTAAGCAGTTTGGATGACTACCACTAAAGTAACGTTATTACGTTAAAAGTTTCGTAGTTATGTAATGTAATACGTACGATGTAACATTTGTTAACGTTAACTTTTGGCATACATTTTATGTCGGATGCCCTTCCTGACACAACCATCTGCATTTATCTGGGCTTGGGACCGGTGTGAGGAAGAACACTGGCTTTTGCCCCCCTCACGGCTGCATTATTATTACATTCTACTTTTTTTTTTTTTACGTATGCTTGTACGTATGTACATGTATGATTTGTACATTGTAATACGTACATTGTTGTACAGTTACGTTGTTTACATTCTACTTTTCATTTACGAACATGTTACATTGTTAGTAGTAGTAGTAGTAGTAACGGATGACTCAGGAAGATAATTATTTCGGGTCTGGGATGTTAAACGAATTTTCATATTCAATAGTTTGATTGCTTATCAGGGTCACAGGGGAAGCTGGAGTCAATCCCAGGCTATCATGAAGCTAACAGCAATTCACACTTACAGGCAATTTAGACCAGCCAGGTGACCAAATATAGACTGAAACCTCATGCAAACACCAGACAGAAAGGCTCTTTTGAACTCAGAACCTTCTCATTGTTCTCATTTGCTAATCAGTTTGCTTTCCGCACAGGCTAATTACAACATAATCAAAATTCTGTGGAACGGATATACTTTTTTTGAGTTTGTTTTAGCACACTGACTCTGTGGGCGGCACAGTAGAGTTCTGGTTAGCATGTCCACCTTATAGGAAGAAAGTTCCGGGCTTGGCGAGACCCTTTCTGTGTGGAGTATACATGCACTACCCATACTTGTTTGGGTTTCCTCCCACAGTCCAAAGACATGCACATTAGGCTAATTGGCTGTTCCCAATCACCCCAAATGTAAGTGTGAAGAATTGTGTTCGTATTGGACCAACGGTGGACTGGTGTGCTGTTCACGGTGTACCCTGTTCTTACCCAGAGTTGGTTTCGGATAGCCCCCATCCTACCAATGACCCTAATGGGATTAGTTTGGCAAATGAGTGAGTGACTGATTGACAAAAACAATTACAGAGAAAAACATCCAAGTTTGAGATTGTTCATCATGTTATTAGATGTTAGATGTTGTGAGATGTTGTTAGATGTTGAATATAAAGAGTCACTTCCAAATCCTCATCCTAAGGATTGCCCTGACAGTTGTTACGGGAACTGGTCCTTGAATCTATCACCAGGTACAAGGAAATACGTCACTCCCTCCATGACCAGGAAACACACACACAGTTTAGCCTGCAGTCTACACAGCTGTGAGGAGTCATGCTTGGGGTGGGCATAGGGACCAGAGTATTCAGACCACCAATGGGGAATGAGTTCCCATCTTCATACAAAGATACTACCCCAAAACCACACCCCCAAAACACCCTAAGGTTTGAAATGTAAAATATTCATTCATTCATTCATTTTCTGTAACCGCTTAACACTAATTAAGGTCACAGGAAGGCCGGCACCCATCCCAGCCGACTCCGGGCAAGGGCAGAGGACACCCTGGACAGCTCGCCAGACCATCGCAGGGCGGAAACACGCTGATGGCTATCAAGCTACTCTTGTCGAAAGTCAGCAATGGTTCTTTTTCATGAACCTCTCACCATAGATAGTGAGAGACATGGCCGGCCTTTGATAACCCAGTTAGCTGCCCTGGAGGGGCAGTGACAACCCATTGAGAGTAGGGCTTGAACCCCCAACCTTAGGATCAGTGATCCATCACCTTTACCACCAGGACACCACTGGGGGTACATATACAGTGGTACCTTGACTTATGAGTGTCTTTTATAACGAATTTTCCATGATATGAGCTTCAATCCCACCAAAAATCTGCCCCATCCAACGAGCAAAATTTTTGATTTATGAGCTCTGCTGAGGAAATGGCCTTTCTGGACCGATTAGCCTTGTATTCTTCCGCATGTATTTCTCCGTGCTCCGGGAATGCCTTGTGCAGTGCTTATCAATTATTTTCTGTGAAGCCCCCTATAGGAAGAAACCTCCCCCCCCCAGCCCCAGTGCGCCGCACGCCACCATGCACTTCATATCGTTTGCTCAGTGCTTTTTCCCTACATCATAGGGAACACAATGAGAGCGCCACTGCCACCTAGTGTAGAGGATGCGCAATTATCCTTAATTCTACTACAGTATGGCAAAAAAGCATGTTCCCCAGAGTCATATGTGCCTCCCCTGGCATCACACTGCCCCAATATTTGAGAATCACAGGCCTTGTGGGAGCTCACCACGAGCCTTTCCTCACTGGCATTCGTAGCATGCAATTCTAATCCTCCTCCTCCTCTGTTACGCAGCACCTCGTGCCTGCCCACGTGACATTACGTTAGTTGACTTATTGGTTATTCTTGTTTTATTATTTATTATTATTATTAAATATGTATTGTTTTTACATGTTTATATTTAATATATTAGGTCAAATATATGTGTTTGTGTCAGGCTCTTCCCTTCAGGGGTCGCCACAGCGAATCATCTGCCTCCATCTCACCCTATACTCTGTATCTTCGACTCGTATGCCAACTACCTTCATGTCCTCCTTCACCACATCCATAAATCTTCTCTTTGGTCTTCCTCTAGGCCTTCTGCCTGGTAGTTCCAACCTCAGCATCCTGCTATCAATATACTCACTATTCCTCCTCTGTGCATGTCCAAACCATCTCAATCTAGCCTCTCTGACTTTGTCTCCAAAACATCTAACATGTGCTGTCCCTCTGATGTACTCATTCCTGATCCTTTCCATCTTCATTACTCCCAAAGAGAACCTCACCATTTTCATCTCTGCTACCTCCAGTTCTGCCTCCTGTCTTCTCCTCAATGCCACTTATGGTATTATTTCTAAACCATATATAAACAGTATATATGTATATATATATACATATATATATATATATATATATATATATATATATATATATATATATATATATATATATATATATATATATATATATATATATATAGAGAGAGAGAGAGAGAGAGAGAGAGAGAGAGAGGTGCCAGAGTGGCATAGTGCTCAGGCACAATTTTTTCAGGTGTTTCTGTGTGGAGTTTGCATGTTCACCTTATGCTGGGTTTCCTCCAGATTCTCCAGTTTCTTCACAAC
>CM045744.1:35538975-35543975 GCA_024760905.1 Plotosus lineatus | reverse complement strand
GTAAGAGCACACAGGTAGACTACATCTTGTGTAGGCGATGTAATTTGAAGGAAGTCAGTGACTGCAAAGTAGTAGTTGGTGAGAGTGTTGCCAAACAGCATAGGATGGTGGTGTGCAGGATGACACTGATGGTGAGAAAGGTGAAAAAGGCAAAGGCAGAGCAGAAGACAAAGTGGTGGAAGCTGAAAAAGGAAGAGTGTCGTGTTGTCTTCAAGGAGGAGTTGAAACAGGCTTTGGGTAGTCAGGAAGTGCTTCCAGAGGACTGGACAACCACAGCCAATGTGATCAGGGAGACCGGTAGGAGAGTACTTGGTGTGTCCTCTGGAAGGAAAGTAGATAAGGAAACTTGGTGGTGGAATGAGGAAGTGCAGGAGTGTGTACAAAAGAAGAGGTTAGCCAAGAAGAAGTGGGACATTGAGAGGACCGAGGAGAGTAAACAGGAGTACAGGGAGACACAGCGTAAGGCGAAGGTAGCAGTGTCAAAGGCCGAACAGAGGGCGTATGATGACTTGTATGATAGGTTGAACAGTAAGGAGGGAGAAAATGATCTATACAGGTTAGCACAGCAGAGAAATAGAGATGGGAAAGACGTGCAGCAAGTTAGAGTGATAAAGGACAGAGAGGGAAATGTATTGACTGATGACAGAAGTGTGCTGGGAAGATGGAAAGAGTACGTTGAAGAGCTGATGAATGAGGAAAATGAGAGAAAAAAGAGTAGAAGGGGTGACCGTTGAGGAGCAGGAAGTAGCAAAGATTAGTAAGGGAGAAGTGAGGAGGGCATTGAAGAGGATGAAGAGTGGAAAGGCAGTTGGCCCTGATGACATACCAGTTGAGGTTTGGAAGTGTCTAGGGGAGGTAGCAGTAGATTTTCTGACAAGAATATTCAACAAGGTCTTAGAAAGTGAGCAGATGCCAGAGGAATGGAGGAGAAGTGTGCTTGTGCCCATTTTTAAGAACAAGGGAGATGTACAGAGTTGTGGCAACTACAGAGGGATAAAGTTGATGAGCCATACAATGAAGCTATGGGAAAGAATAGTGGAAGCAAGACTAAGGGCAGAGGTCAGCATTTGCGAACAACAGTTTGGTTTCATGCCAAGAAAGAGCACCACAGATGCAGTGTTTGCTTTGAGGATGTTAATAGAGAAGTACAGAGAAGGTCAGAAGGAGCTGCATTGTGCCTTTGTGGATCTGGAGAAAGCATATGACAGGGTGCCGAGAGAAGAACTGTGGTATTGTATGAGGAAGTCTGGAGTGACAGAGAAGTATGTTAGAGTGGTGCAGGACATGTATGAGAGATGTAAGACAGTGGTGAGGTGTGCTGTCGGTGTGACAGAAGAGTTCAAGGTGGAGGTGGGACTGCATCAAGGGTCCGCTCTCAGCCCCTTCTTGTTTGCTATGGTGATGGACAGGCTAACAGACGAGGTTAGACAAGAATCTCCATGGACTATGATGTTTGCAGATGACATCGTGATCTGTAGTGAGAGCAGAGACCAAGTGGAGGAAAATCTAGAGAGGTGGAGGTATGCCCTGGAAAGGAGGGGATTGAAGGTTAGTCTTAGTAAGACAGAATACATGTGTGTGAACGACAAGGACCCAAGAGGAACTTTGAGGTTACAGGGGGCAGAGATAAAGAAGGTGGAGGATTTTAAGTACTTAGGCTCAACAATCCAGAGCAATGGAGAGTGTGGAAAAGAGGTGAAGAAGCGCGTGCAGGCAGGTTGGAATAGATGGAGAAAAGTGTTCGGTGTGATGTGTGATAGGAGAGTATCGGCAAGAATGAAGGGAAAAGTGTACAAGATGGTGATGAGGCCAGCAATGTTGTATGGTTTAGAGACAGTGGCCCTGGGGAAAAGGCAGGAGTCAGAGTTGGATGTAGCAGAGATGAAAATGTTGAGGTTCTCTTTGGGAGTAACGAGGATGGATAGGATCAGAAATGAGTAAATCAGAGGGACAGCACATGTTAGATGTTTTGGAGACAAAGTCAGAGAGGCAAGATTGAGATGGTTTGGACATGTACAGAGGAGGGATAGTGAATATATTGGTCGTAGGATGCTGACGTTGGAACTACCAGGCAAAAGGCCCAGAGGAAGACCAAAGAGAAGATTTATGGATGCGGTGAAGGCGGACATGAAGGTCGTTGGAGTAAGAGTAGAAGATGCAGAGGATAGGGAGAGATGGAGGCAGATCATTTGCTGTGGCGACCCCTGAAGGGAACAGCCGAGAGGAAAAGAAGAAGAAGAAACTGCTGAATGCCCAGTTTACCATATACAGGGATCCCTCACTTTCCGCGGTTAACTGGGACCAAGACCTACCTCCGTGACCACCGATTTCTGCGAAGAAGGATTGACCACCCCTGACTGACATATACGTACATAGATATGTGTATATAATATCAACAAATACATATTCAACGCTATAATTGCTTATGATAACAATTAAACATTCAAAAATAATGCATAAGATTTAAATAAAATAGAAATATACACATACAATAGGGCAGTGGTGGCCTAGTGGTATAGGGTGCTGGATCGCTGATCCTATGGTTGGGGGTTCGAGTCCCACTCTCCACAGGGCCCCCAGTGCAGCTAACTGGGTTACCAAAGGCCGGCCATGTCTCTCACTGTCTATGGTGTGAGGTTCATGTAAAAGAACTATTGCTGACTTTCGACAAGAGTAGCTGCATAGCCGTTGGCGTGTTTCAGCCCTGCAATGGCCTGGAGAGCTGTTCAGGGTGTACTCTGCCCTTGCCTGGAGTCAGCTGGGATGGGCACCAGCCTCCCTGTGACCCAAATTAGGATTAAACGGATCCAGAAAATGAACTGAACTGAACCATACAGATGCGCGTGCGCACACTCAGATGCGTACATCACATAAAAATGTAAGTGGTTTTGTTGGGGGGTTTTGGGTTGTTTTTTTTTTTTTGTTTTTTTTGTATAATTGGCTTTGTTTTGCAGCATTTTCCTTAACTTTTTTCCTATTTTTCTTTAATTTCCTTTTTTTGTTGTTTTTTTGATGATGTACTGAAGTCGCAGAAACGGAAGCACGAAGTAGCGAGGGATCACTGTAAATATATGATTATATATACCATATTTGACATAATAAGTGTTCTGCTCCTAAACCCCCCCCCCCCAATGTTGAATAAAATGAGGCGCTCACTGCCTGTAAAATTGAGTTTACATGGTATTTCAAGACCCCCTGCCTCTGCGGAATGTCTATAATGTACATCAGTAACAACACATTTGATTGTTCTGCTGTGCTTTAAAAAACAGGAAAATATTTTGCTGTGTTCGCTTGGTAAATGTCCAACAACCGATGAAACATTAGAAACTGCTACAGCAAAATGATGGGATGCTCTGAATGAATGGAGCAATGAGCCAGATATGGACCTATCAGAAAGTGATGACGAGTATTTTTCACCCGATTCTCCTGCTCACTAACTTCATACGTTCCTTGCCATGTACTTTTGTTTATGTTTGTGTTGATTGGTTCAACTTGCCATGTGCTAAAGTTGACATTCCTGTTGATTGGCTCATTTTATTTGGGAAAATGTTTAAAGGAAATGTTCAAAGGAAATGTTTTAAGAAAATGTTTAAGGAACAGCACCAGGAGGGAAAAGTCTTTTTTTTTTTTTTTAATTATGCTATTTTCTGTTTATTTTCAGCTTTCATGTAAGTAGTTTGGTTGATACCACAAAATGAATAACACAAATACCAGTAAAACTTGTTTGTTGTTCTGCTATTATTCATGTTTTCCACCTTGATGGTAATAAGCACTTACCGTTCCACTCCGTTGGTAACATTTTAATAAGCGCCCACTCACTCCAATTTTTTAAGCGCCCTGGGCACTTATCATGTCAAATACAGTGTGTGTGTGTGTGTGTGTATGTGTGTGTGTGTGTGTGTGTGTATGTATAGAATAATATATAATCTATATATATATATTCTAATTCTATATAATATATATAGAATAATATATAATCACCTGAAGAGAGAGGATGGTTTCACCACCCCTCGAAACAGATCTGTAGTTATAAATGGAGTTTCAATAGAAAGTCTTTGTCCTGTCCTTTTATTTTTAATATATATATATATATATATATATATATATATATATATATATATATATATATATATATATATATATATATATATATATATATATATATATATGTATGTATGTATGTATGTGTGTGTGTGTGTGTGTGTGTGTGTGTTATGGGCTGGTACCCAATCCAGCCAACTATTGGGGAAGACACGACGTACCCTTAACAGCCAAGCAGTCTATTGCCGGGCCGACACATACACAACTATAGACACTCACAATCACACTTAGATGCAATTTGGGATGTTCAATGTATAATGTACATGTCTCTGGATTGTTGAAGGAAACCAGAGTACCATGAGAAAACCAAGGCAAGCATAGGAAAAACATGCAAACTCTACATTAACAGGCCTAGGATTTGAACCCAGACTCTTGGCATGAGGTGAACATGCTAACAACTACACCACACTAACCATCACATACATTCATGAGATTGAATCATGATGATTTTGAGGGGGAACTTGATGAATTTGTGATGATCTTGAGGGAAACTGATGGACTCATGATGGTCATAAAGGAACTTGGTGGATTGAGGATGATCTTCAGGAAGCTTGGTGGAATCATAATGATTTTGAAGGCTCCTTGTGGATTTATTATGATCTTGAGGGAACTTGGTGAATTCATGATTATTACAATGAGTAATGATTTGCTGCCAATCATGACAGGAAGTAGGACTGTAGGACGGCAGAGTAGAGTTTGTAGACCATAACAGACCTTGATGCATCATCATAGGGGATCTTGGTGAACTTGAAAACACAATTTGTTCAAGTTTCATCTCTAATGCACCCAACCTCCTTTTATTTTTTTAAACTCGACTCTTGCTCAAAGTGTGACTATAAATTGTGGCGCTCCATGATTTTTTGAATTGTGCAGGTCATATACATTGTGCATTAATGTAA
>CM045744.1:35518975-35531475 GCA_024760905.1 Plotosus lineatus | reverse complement strand
CTTCATCATATGGCTCATTAACTTTATCCCTCTGTAGTTGCCACAACTCTGCACGTCTCCCTTGTTCTTAAAAATGGGCAAAAGCACACTTCTCCTCCATTCCTCCGGCATCTGCTCACTCTCTAAGACCTTGTTGAATGTTCTTGTCAGAAAATCTACTGCTACCTCTCCGAGACACTTCCATACCTCCATATGTCATCAGGACATCCGTATGTCATCAGGACCAACTTCCAAAAAATGAGGTAAGCAAGAACACACACACACACACACACACACACACACACACACACACACACACACACACACAAACAAAGTAGCACATAATACAGACACACAAGCAAACAATATTAAATAATAATAAATAATAATTTCATATTAAAATAGACAGGCAAGCAAATAAACACATAATCAAACAAAGATGCAAATTCAACATACGTACCTAAAAACAAATGAGAAAAATAACCAACAACAAACAAACAAACAAATTCATAACTTTTCATAGCAACCAAGTATCTGCACGTGGTCACAAATTTCTGACATATTCCTATTTCAGTTCTATTTGGTCCCCAGAAAATTACATAAACATGCCCTCCACACACACACACACACACACACACACACACACACACACACACACACACACACACACACACACACACACACACACACACACACACACACAATTACAGGAACATTACCTAGCAGCTAGCCCTTAAAGGAGCCCTCACTGCCAGCCTGCCATCCATAATTATCTAACACAGTGTGGATGAGCTGTGCTTGTGTATGATTCCGCTAATAAAGTGAGTTAGGTGTGTGTGTGTGTGTGTGTGTGTGTGTGTGAGTGTGTGTGTGTGTGTGTGTGTGTGTGTGTAGGGGGAGAGAAGAGTATGTGTATATCTGGTAAACAACAGCTCACCAGTGTTTACATTACTAAACCGTACAAGCTGCTAGAACATACGCTTGCTGTGAACCTTCTGACAGTTTGCTGTACAACATAAACTCGAGGAATCCTTATAGAGATCACACATTTATTTCCTCATTACTGAAACTTACAGTTCATGGACTCTCTGGGTTGGAGACAAACCTTGATATGTGTTCAATTTGTCTGCATTTCTACACAACTTATAGTAAATAGCGTGCGGTCAAAGTTGTCATTAAATTGGTGCATCTTTCTGGACAAAAGTCCACAACGCGAAACTGGACATGTACACTAACTATGCTTTTTTTTTCCATTGAAAAGTTATAGTGGTAGCTCACTGCAAGGACCCAGAGGTCCAGTTTGGATAGCCTTGAAATGTTTTACACTGTCTGGTAAAAAAAAAAAAAAAAGTTGCATAAGTTAATATTTTCACGGAGGGCATTTATCCTTGATCACAACATGTAATCTCCATGGCATTGTTGCTCCAGTTGCTCCAGTCAAGGCTCAGCAACATGAATACAGTCAGCCCCCTACTTACGAAATTAATCCGTTCCAGTGCCTTTTTTCATAACCTGGAGTTTTCGTAAGTACTAGTAGAGGCGCAATTTATATGTAAAACACATGATTCGTTCCAAGGCTCCCAAGACTACCCCATAAAAATTATAAAAGTACACCAATTTTGTATGAAATATGAGTTAAAAGTAAAAGAAAATTGTTTATCTTTTTTTAAATCTCTCAAACCACCCATGCCACACTTTAAAGTCCAGGGGTTGCTGGTCTGAATAACCCTCACCCCCACCCCCACCTTCCTTCACAAGGTCCTTAAATATGGTGGTTGCATTTTCCGAAATAATCATCGCCGTCACTGTTTCTCCACTTTTAAGGTCTCCTTCTGCTTCAATATCATCACGATTGTAGAGGGGTTTCGGCCATACGCCTTTGCAATTTCACTCAACCACATCCCACTTTCATATTTTTTTATTATCTCCTGCTTCATTTCGATTGATAATGGAGCCCACTTCTTCTTTTCGGTGTCACCGGGAATCACTTTCTTGGGGTCCATGATGGATAATGAAATATAATGCTGCAATGATCACTCAAAAAACTCACGAGCCAACAGTCCTCTTCAGCTCTCCTTCACGCGTGTGACACACAGGAAGTATGAGTACAGGAATGGGTACAGTTCAGCTCCCTCCTGCTAATGCCAGCGGTGCGGGATGTTGGGAAACAGACAATGAGAGAGCAACTCGCACATTGTTTGAATGGCACGTTTGAATTTTTGAATGGCGCGTTTGGCGCTTTTCGTAAGAAGATGGCGAAAATTTAGGAAAATGTTTTTCGTAACCTGCTTTTTTCATATTCAAAGGTTTTCATAAGTAGAGGGCCGACTGTATTCGAAGAAATAATAATCATAAAGTTAGCTGATGAGCTGAATGTACTGAATGTGGCGGGTTATCACATCAATAGGTTTTTCATTCCTGATGGCATGAATATAAAATTCCATCTCAAATAATTAAAGACTGGTTGAGGGAGCATGACGAAGCATCTTTACATGTATTAGAACCCCAGAGTCCTGACCTTAACCCTATTGAAAGTTTTCAGGATGAGCTGGTGAAGACTGTATGGTGTGGTTCAGTTTTTCCCTCCTCAGTTCAAGATGTCGGTGAAAAAAATGAACCCGACAGTGGATGGGAATTAATGTTACGTTGCTTACTTTTGTTGGATTTTGGCTGGGCAGTGTATAATGGAATGAGACGTCGGTGAAAAAAATGAACCCGACAGTGGATGGGAATTAATGTTACTTGGCTGGGCAGTGTATAATGGAATGAGAAATTTTTAAGAGATAATATACTGTACAGTATACTATACGGGAACCGTGTGAACGGATTGGGTTAAAACGTAAAAACAAAAATGCCCCTGAGACAACACGAGGAGGAAACCTTGAGGGGAATCAGACTCAAAGGAGAAACCCATTCTCATTTTGGGAAAACGGTTAAAAATATGGATGCCATATGCCATGCAGCAGCAAATACATAGTTTTGTTAGGGGGTTTTGGGTTGTTTTTTGTTTTTGCTTGTTTGGGGGTATTTTTTTGCATAATTGGCCTTGTTTTGTGGAATGGAATTTTCCTTAACTTTTCACCTATTTTCCCTTAATTTCCCTTTTTTATATTTTTTGATGAATATTTTTGAAAAACCCATGATGCACTGAAGCCACAGGAACTGAAGCATGAAGTAGCGAGGGATCACTGTACGTTATAGCTGATATGGGGGTTAACAATATATATATATATATATATATATATATATATATGTGTGTGTGTGTGTGTGTGTGTGTATATATATATATGTGTGTGTGTGTATATATATATATATATATATATATATATATATATATAATGCATAAATTATAGTTGATATTGATATTAAGATACGACGGCAGCCGTAATCTAATGCTTAACGTTTTGTGAGCGTGGCTGTGGGACCCCCAGTGCCCTAACTGGGCTATCAAAGGCCGGCCATGTCTCTCACTGTCTATGGTGTGAGGTTCATGTAAAAGAACTATTGCTGACTTTCGACAAGAGTAGCTACATCGCCGTCAGTGTGTTTCCGCCCTGTGATGGTCTGGCGAGCTGTCCAGGGTGTACTCGGCCCTCGCCCGGAGTCGGCTGGGATGGACCCCAGCCTCCCCGCAACCCTAAGTTGGATTAAGCGGTTACAGAAGAGAAAATGAATGAATGAATAAATGGCTGTGGGACCTAAAGGTTGCTGGTTCAATTCCTGTACTACCAGGAAAAGTGAGTGATGGTGGTGAGCTACACCTTCAACCTCCACCGTCATGGCTGAAGGGTCCTTCAGCAAAGCACCGAACCCCCAACTACTCTCTGAGTCTCCCCATTGTGTGGCAGTCCACTTCTCCAAGAGTGTTTGTGCTCACTTTTAATGGGTTAAATGCTGACGGAATGTTTCCCTTGCAGGACTAAAACCGTATATTAAATGTACATACACACATATATATATATACTTTGCTTTATTCAGAGTATAAAACCATGAGTATGGTATCAGTTTGGTCGTGCTACTGCCTGAAGCATGACACAGAGTGCAGTTGATAGTATCGGTGTATTTCGTACATGACAGACAGCTATGATGATTGGCACAGACCTCCTCCTCTCTATTCCTCCCCTGTGGGAGAGATGAAGATGGGTTCAACACAATAGGAAAGCTGGTGTTTTGCTGGAGGAGTCCAGGACACAGTTCCACAGCTGCCACCCCTCGTTCCACCCTCACGCTCTCTCTCTCTCTCTCTCTCTCTCTCTCTCTCTCTCTCTCTGTGTGTGTGTGTCCTTGCTTCATCCCTCCATACCTGCGAGCTACACTATCCCTCCACTCCATAATAAAGAATGACAGTTGCTCTGCAGACGGCTCGCACTCGGTAACGAGTCCAGCATTGTCACTCAGTCTTTCTCACCCTCCCACCCCCCATCCTCACCCCCCCACCCCCACCCCACCCTCCACCCGCCAGCGCCTGTATTTCACCCTCTCGTTCTAGTTCCCTCCCTGGAAATGTAGAAATAAAGAAGGATATACCCAGGTGGCTTTGGTTTCCAGATGCAAAGGACTAGGGAGGGACCGCAATTGTATGACTTATGAGCATTTAATTGTTTTTATTCATGAGCTGTGTGACTGATAGGATGGGAAATGAAACTCTCTAATTGACCCATGATATGAGGCCTTGTCCCCGCAGGACTGACTGTGCCATTGTAAAAGTGAAATATTCAAACGAGTTTTCCCAGCAGGTGCTTTTATATGGGCTTTCCACAAGGAAAACCCAGTATAGAAGGTTGTCATTAAATAACAGAATGCGGGTTCAAGAGAAACACGGGCTATGGATGGATAATAATGGATATACTGTATTTGAACAAATATCCAAAACCATAACAATAGCCCGATATTTAGAGCATTTATAGCATAATTGTATTATTTTATAGGCTGGAAGTGTCAAATTTTTACAAAAACATTAGCCTTCTTTCATAAAATTGATTTCTGTGCTATGAAAGGGAGGATATTGTGCTTTCCAACTTTTTTGACCAATGAGATTGCTGTATTAGATGATGCCAGACATGACAATGGAGTCTATAACAATGACAGTGGAGAATATAGTAGAGTATTGGACCAATTGATTAGCTGGCCTTCCCCTACTGCCCACTTACATAGAGCCCCCCCAGCCAATATTGGCCTGCCTCTCAGCTCACTAAGCGTGGGGCTACCAGTTGTTGAAAGGTGACCAATCAGAGCAGAGTATGTACTTCTTTTTCGTTTCCTTTAGGCTGTTCCCTTTCAGGGGTCGCCACAGTGAATCAGCTGCCTCCATCTTCATGGAAGTCATATTAATGATTCGCATTTTTGATTTGGCGTAGGTTTTTACGTCGGATGCCCTTCCTGACACAACCCTATAGCAAGGGACAGAAACACGTTGACGGTTATGCAGCTCCTCTTTACGAAAGTCAGCAATGGTTCTTTTACATGAACCTCTCACCAGAGAGAGTGAGAGACATGGTCGGCCTTTGATAACCCAGTTAGCTGCACTGGGGGGGGGACAGTGACAACCTTGTGGAGAGTGGGACTCGAACCTACAACCCTAGGATCAGCTATTCAGCACCCTTTACCACCAGGTCACTACTGCCTAGAGCAGAGTATGCACATATTGCGGAAAAACATAAATCGGAGGAGGAAGTCAAACAAACCATCCAGTACGGACATACAGTACTCAAAATTAACGGAACACATAATCAACTCATAAAAGGGAGTCATGAGTCAAGAACTGTGGAGTTTTTTAGATTAGGTGTGTACCTTCGACAGCTCGATAGAGCAGCATCACATTGACGGCAAAGCAGCCCAGTATTTTTCGAAAGCGAGAAATGGTTCCTTTACATGCATCTCACCACAGACAATAAGAGACTGGCCTTTTATAACCCAGTTACAATATAAAGTATTTATAAGTTAATTAATGATACTTTTTTCACTGCTGATGCTACGAGCAGCCATGCTGTTTTGAGGTCACTTGGTGAACTTGAGAAGATTGTGCTGTATTGTATTGCATTGAGTCAAGGACACGAATTCAGAGTCAAAATATTCATCCATTCATTCCTTTTCTGAACCACATAATCCTAATTAGGGTCGCGGGGAGGCTGGTGCCCATATTGGCTGACTCTGGGCGAAGGGCAGAGTACACCCTGGGCGGCTCACCAGGCCATCACAGGGCAGAAACATGCTGACGGCTATGCATTTACGCTTGACGAAAGTCAGGAATGGTTCTTTTACATGAACCTCACCCAATAAACAGTGAGAGACATGGCCAGCCTTTGACAACCCAGTTAGCTGCACTGGGGGAGGTTGAATTAAAACATTTTTTTCTTTTTGATTATGGTTATAAGTTCCAATCCCAGCACTGCTAAATGCACTGAGAAGACGTTTAATATTCTCCTGCCCAGTTGCCTCCAGTTTCTATTGTAATTTGGTCCAAATTGATAGTACGCCTCACGGAACGGTTGTGTCTTGGTTTGCACAGCTGAATCATAGCAAGAAGGCCTGGGCTCAATTCCCAGCTTGAGTGTTTCTGTGTGGAGTTTGCATGCTCTCACCGTGCTTCCATGAGTTTCCTCAAGATACTCCAGTTTACGCCGACAGTCTAAAAAACATGCACAGAAGGCTAATTGGCTGCTCCAAATCACCCCTAGGTGACCCCTAGGTGACCTTAGGTGAATAGTTGTATGAGTGTTGGCCGTGCGGTGGCCTGGCAAGGCGTCCAGGGTGTACCCCCACCATCACCCAGAGTCGGGTGAGATCGGCACCAGCCTCCCCGCGACCTTAATCAGTATAAATAATGAATGACCTATGACACCTATCATTTGATATACAATTGCTGCTGTTTGCATTAAATACGGTCTACAACTCTGCTGATATTAATTAACTGTACTTTTTACAACACTTTTGCAGAGTAAGGCAACTGGTCAATTTAAGAATCAGTCAATGTTTACTTGGAATGAAGGGTCTAATCTATAAAATTTGGGAAAATGGAAAGAACTTCTTCTTCGCCGGGTGGCGGGGTTCTCCCTTAGAGATAGAATGGCGCCAACTGATCAGTACAAGTTCTTCTCCGTGAACATGGACTACTCCAAACTCAAGAAGAATCGTCCAGACTTCTAAATCCTCTGTGAGAAGCTCCGCCATCCGGGGAGACCTCGGAGTAGATCCGCTGCTCCTCCGCATTGAGAGGGGCCAGTTGAGGTGGCTCGGACATCTGGTCAGAATGCCCCCCGGATGCCTCCCTGGTGTGGTGTTCCGGGCATGTCCAACCGGGAAGAGACCCCGGGGTCGACCTAGAACACGCTGGAGGGACTATGTCTCTCGGCTTGTCTGGGACCGTCTCGGTGTCCCCCCGGGAGAGTTGGAGGAAGTAGCTCGGGAGAGGGATGTCTGGACCTCTTTGCTAACGTTGCTGCCCCCGCGGCCCGACCCTGGACTAAGCGGAAGAAGATGATGATGATGATGATGGAAAGAACTTGGTGTTGCGGTGATGAGGATTGTTTGATAAAGATGACGAAGGCTTTGCCTGTCATGCCGATTCTCTCTCTGCTGCTCATCTCCCTGCCAATCCCTTATTCCCCATGTAATCCGGCACATGAACCGTAATTAAAACTCAAGTGGAAAAAACCTTAACGATTAAGGTAAGCGTGAATGAGAAGGGGGAGGAGGAGGAAAAAAAGCGCAACGCAATGGGTTCCAGCAGAGCACATATCTGATACCATTAAGCAGCATCTCCCTAAAGAGCCAGCAAGCCTGTTTGTCAGCTGCTGCCTCTGCATGCTTTATTAAAAATCCCATCCGCTTCAATTAACGACGACTACCAAACACTTTAACTCTGCTTTAATCCCATCAAGTTGTTTAAACAGGCGTCACTGTGGATGGCTTTTTAGGATGGCTCTTTTTTTTTTCCGTAAAATGGAGAGTGGGGATTCATCTGGATCCACTTCTAGAGAATGTCAAGTCCTTGTGTTTGTTCATGTTGTTATTTGTGACTTCCTGTGGGCAACTTCCTGTCCCACGTGTTACATATGGAAGGAGAGGGGATGACAGTTGCCATGGCTTTGCTCACTGTGGGGGAATGGCGTGGCGCTGACAGGAGAGAAAAGGTGTAAATTGGGTGAGGCTGGGCGCAGCACCACAAGTGTGAGCCCAGCGAGCTTTCAATAGTAAAATGCATTTTCTCTCACTCTCAAAACCCGAGAGACAAACGGTGAGAACGTGTCAGAGTAAGACAGAGAGGGAGAGACTATGAGAAAAATATGATGGCGCGTGATGGTTAAGTGGAGCGTTTACGAACGAGCATTAGTGGGCCTTGAAATGGAAAGTTGCACTCTGAGATTCAAAAGAAGATACACAGAAATGCAAGACTTGGCACGCGGCACTCGCGAGTTAACAAACTTTGGGCTGTAAATATAAACAGCATCCGCCTGCTTTGATTTGATATTAATTAATTTGCTGAGGGTGAAATAGGCAAAGCTCTAGCAACAGAAGTGCGATTTAACGGAGAGCAGGTGTGCCTTGCCCTTCATCATCACAGCTCCCTGGCCCCTTTAATTATGCGCAGTACTACACACTGCCATCAGGAGGCCAGTTGCAGTTGATGTATTTTTAATCAGAGCTGTTAGCATCAGTGATGGATGTCCATTGACTCAGCCTCTGCACGGAGAGAGGTGGGATGGGGGGTATGGGGGTGGGGGAGGTGGGGGTGAGGGGGGGTGGTCTGAGTTATCATGGCCTCGCGCCCACTTTTTTTTTTTTTTTTTTTTTTTTTTACACGCATGCATTCTTGCTTGCAGGACGACACGGCAGATGTTGCTTCCACCTGCATTGCTCCGTTTTCTACCTATTCAAGCAAAATTCATCGACTTGCAATTTTTTGTTGTTGTTGTTGTTGTTTCAGTAAATAAAGTTTATAAAAATAACTACTTCTCAATGGTTATGTTTTCGTACATGTTGGATGGTAAGGGTTTCTGGGAGCTCGCTGTATTTACATCTTAGCTCTGAGGTTTGAGAGAAACTTTGAAAGGCTGCTGGTTTGGAGAAGTTAAAAGGCGAGTTTCTTGTGAAAGGGAACAGTATGTAAAGCTCATTTTTAGGGGGTTGGTCCTCTGGGAGACGATAATGTGCATCCATCTGGCTCGAAGCTCAGAAGCGAGGTGTCGGCGTTTTGTCCTGTATCGGGTACAGCAGTGCCCATAGGGCAATATTCAGAGGCTTGCTTTGTAACTCCCTCGCCCATCCCCCAGCACCTCGGGCTTTGGTTGCTACTGTATTGTCGGGTTGTATGGGGCATTACTTTCAATTAGCACAATACATATCACATATGTATTTGGATCATTTTATCTCGACGCAAATACTTTCAGTTTGCTTTGCAGGGTCCTAAATATTATTTCGTATAAATAAGATTCTATGATATTAGAAACTACACTTTGCCCATTGTGTATTATTCCTTCATTCATTTTCTAAGCCGCTTCATCCTAATTAGGGTCATGGGGAGGCTGGCACCCACCTCAGCCGACTATGGGCGAGGGACACCCTGGACAGTGCGTCAGGTTATAACTCACACAACCACCCACACTCACATCTAGAGGTGACTTGAAACAGCCAGTCAGTCTGCTGTGCATGTTTTTGGATGGAAACCTGAGTACCTGGAGGAAACCCATGCAAACCTGGAGAGAAGATGTAAACTCCACACAGAAATACCGAGCCGGGACCTGAACCCAGGACCTTCTTGCTATGAGGCAAACGTTCTCAGTACTATGCCACTATGCCACCATGCTGCCCCTGTTGTATATTATACGTGGTTAAAGTACATACATCACTATGGAGTGTTTTCTCAGTGTGGTGATCATCACGTAAGAGAAAAAACTCACAAGTTAAATTTTTGATGATCATTTTGATTTTGTTTTCTATTAAGGGATGCTATGCAATTAAAGATTGTTGTGTTTGCTCCTCCCATTGTCATCATTACTATTAAATGTGTTGATGGATCTCTAAAATTTGATAAGCATTGGCACAGTGATTTTGATTGGAAACCTGCCTACAGTTACGACTACATATACAATTTCGTTATGATTATATGATGCCATGTTTCTGTTATGTCCTATTTTCATTTTCACCAAGTTGCCATTACACAGGTTTTTCCATTATGTATTTTTTTTCCATTAACCCTGCTTTCATTATACAGTTTTTCCAATACACCTTCACTCTAGTCAGGTCTCCATTGCCTTTTGCACAAAATAGATTTATATATATATATCGCGGTACCCCCCCCCCAAATAATTGAATTAAAAAATATGAAAATTAAGGAAGAATAGGGGGAAAAGTTGAGGAAAAATGCCACAAAAACAAAGCCAATTATGCAAAAAAAAACCCTCCAAACAAACAAAAACAAAAAACAACCCAAAACCCCCCAACAAAACTACTTATATTCCTATGTGAGATGCGCATCTGAGTGTGTGTGTCATTTATATTTTATTTACATCTTGTGCATTATTTTTGAATGTTTAATTTTTATTATAAGCATTTATAGCATTTAATATGTATTTATAGATATTATATACATATATACTTGTACATATACGTCAGTCAGGGGGGTCGATCCTACTTCGCGGAATTAGGCCATCGCAGGGGGATCTCGGTCCCAATTGACCACAGAAAATGAGGGATATATATATATATATATATATATATATATATATATATATATATATACAGTGATCCCTTGTTACTTCGTGCTTCAGTTCCTGCGGCTTCAGTGCATTGCGAGTTTTTCAAAAATATACACTGAAAAATAAAAGAATAAGGAAATTAAGGAAAAATAGGGTAAAAAAAGTTAAGGAAAATGCCACAAGGTTGCTAACGACTCGGGTTTGGTTGACTCAGCTCTGAAATCTTGCAAGCTGATTGGTCGAGACGAATTTCCCAGCATCGGGGCATCCCAGCATCCATGTGAAATGCTGTTGGTGTATGGACATACTACATAACTCTCTGTGTTGTTTATTACAGTGATATTTGTTTGTGCGAAATAAGTGTTTCTGACGCCCTTGAAAATGGCCCCTATACGTCCTCCTCCTTTTAAATCTTCCTCTGAACCAAAGAAGAAGTAGAAGATGATGACGGGAAGAGAAAGTGCCATTATTAGACATGATTAAGGAAGGCCGTAGCTATGCGGTCGAAGCATGCCATTATAGCATTTCAGTAAGTGAGTAGAGCCTAAGTAAAATTACATTAAAAGTTCTAAAAATGTACAATTACACATATGTATTTTATTTTATTTATGTATTATTTACATCTTATTATTTTTGAATGTCTAATTGTTATTATAAGCATTTATAGGGTTGAATATGTATTTATTGATATTATATACACATATACATGTACATATATGTCAGTCAAGGGGGTTCGATCCTACTTCGCAGAAATTCGGCGTTCGTGGAGGGATATCGGTCCCCATTAACTGCAATATATATAAAAACCATCATGTTCAAGTTTCATTACTTTTTTTGTCCATTAGTGAGGCGGCGGTGGCTTGGTGGTAGGGTGCAGGCCTACTGACCTGAAGGGTGGTTGGTTCAGGCCCCACTATCATCAAGTTATCACTGCTGTAACCTACAGTGCAGATAACTGGGTTACTGTTTGTGGTGAGAGGCAAGTAAAAACATTTCTGTTATTCATACAGAGTATGCCAATGGGTTGCCGTCAGCATGTTTTTACTGTGGGAGGAAACCGGAGTACCTGGAGGAAACCCAAGCACGCATGCAGAAGAAGTGCAAACAACACACAGAAATGCCCCATCAATGGTATTGATGTTTAATAAATTTATAACTGTAGCTATTTTGCATTGTTGGATAAAAAGCTGACAGCAAATACACAGAAAATCACATTTTATATATATATATATATATATATATATATATATATATATATATATATATATATATATATAAAATGGAACCTCAACTTATGAAAGACAAGCAAACAAAAAAAATCCAGGTTACGAAAAACATTTTCCTAAAATTGTTGTCTCTGGATACGAAACAAGTTCATGTTACGAAAGCGCCATCTCAAAAATTCAAACAATGCGCAAGTTGCTCTCCCAACATACTCTCTCACATTGATCTCCCAACATCCCACCCTGCTGGCCTCCCATTGGCTAGGAGGGATGACGCAGCTCCCTTCCATTGGCTATCTCCCAACATCCCGCCCCGCTGGCCTCCCATTGGCTAGGAGGGATGACACATCTCCCTCCCATTGGCTATTATGGAGCTGCATCTCCCATAATGCTTTTTGTGTAAAGGACAGAGTTACTGTTGTCGCCCTTCTATGTTGTTTCATGAGTTTTTCGAGTGTGCTCATTGCAACTTTATTTTTTGTCTCAGGCTTTTAACCTTCCATAAACATTTGTGCGCGCGTGTGATTCCCAGTGCGAGTGAAAATAAGAAGTGGGCTCGTGGAATGCGGTTGAGTGATATCGCAAAGGAATATCCAAACCT
>CM045744.1:35441475-35516475 GCA_024760905.1 Plotosus lineatus | reverse complement strand
CATCCATCTGTCCATCCATCCACCTATGTTCCTGTCTGTCTGTCTGTCTGTCTATGTATCTGTCTGTCTGACCATTCATCTGTCCATCTCTCCATCCATACATTCACCTACCTTATTGTCTGTCTGTCTGTTTGTCTGTTTATCTATATATCTATCTATTTATCTGTCCATCTGACCATCCATCTGTCGATCTTTTCATCCATTTATCCATCCATCCACCTACCTTCCTGTCTGTCTGTCTATCTATCCATCTATCTACGTATCTGTCCATCTGATCATCCATCTGTCCATCCATCCTACTTCGAGTTAGCTGCACTGGGGGTGGTAGTGGTGGTGGTGGTGGTGGTGGTGGTGGTGGTGGTGGTGGTGGTGGTGATGGTGGTGGTGTGACAACCCACTGATAGTGTTGCTTGAACCCCTGACTGTTGGATCACCAGTCCAGCACTCTACCACTGGACACCACTGCATCCAATTTTTTTCCAGATTCTGAATATAAGAAGTGAACAGCAAGACAGTCAGTTGTGGAAGTTGTTAAAAGCAAAAAAAAAAAATTATCAGGCTGAGTGACTTTGACAAAGATCACACTGAGTTAGTTAAACAACTGTCTATTCATCTTCAAAGAGCAGGCTTTGTAGAGGAATCCAGGTATTTGTTGTTAAATACCTAGTCTACTAAAGGTGAGGCAAGGAAGGACAACGAGTAAACTGATAAGAGTATCATGTCCAAGATTCACCGTGATCTGAACCTACAGAAGAGTTACTGCAGCACAAACTGCTGAAAGTTTTAATGAGGGATATAATAAAAACAACAATGTGTCAGAACACACAAGACTTTTTTGTAGCTTACATTGTTTGAATATATATACATATATATGTATATATGTATGTATGTATGTATGTATGTATGTATGTATGTGTATATACTAGTACACTATATCCCCAGTGCAGCTATCTGGACTATCAAAGGCCGGCCATGTCTCTCACTGTGTATGGTGTGAGGCATAAAAAAGAACCATTGCTGACCTTTGGCAAGAGTAGCTCCATAGCCGTCAGCGTGGTTCTGCCCTGCAATGGCCTGGCAAGCTGTCCAGGGTGTACTCTGCCCTTGCCCAGAGTTGGCTGGGATGGGCGCCAGCCTCCCCATGACCCTAATTAGGATTAAGCGGTTACAGAAAATAAACTGATATATATATATATATATATATATATATATATATATATATATATATATATATATATATATATATATATATATATATATATATATACAGGAATCCCTCACTTTCTATGGTTAATGGGGACTGACACCCCCTCGCGACCATTTTCATGAAGTAGGATCGACCCTCCCTGACTGGCGTATAGGTACATGCATACTGTATGTGTATATAATGTCAATGAATACATATTCAACGCTATGAATGCTTATAATAACAAATAAACGTTCAAAAACAATGCATAAGATGGAAATAAAATATAAATACATACACATACAGACGCGCACGCAAACCTCACATAAAACTGTAAGTAGTTTTGTTGGGGTCGTTTGGATTGTTTTTTGCTTGTTTTTGTTTGTTTGTTTGTTTGTTTTTTTTGCATAATTGGCATTTTCCTTAACTTTTTTCCTATTTTTCCTTAAATTCCTTATTTTTTAGTTTTCAATGAATACTGTATTTTTGAAAAACCTGCGATGCACTAAAGCTTCAGAAACTGAAGCACGAAGTAGCAAGGAATCACTTTATATATTATATGTTATATATACACATATATATAATCACATAAACTAGCAGTTAGAAATAATTAAACTGTCGCTATTTTACTTAAAAAAATAAAACTCCTCGAACAAATGAAGCGTCAGTGTGGCCCTGCATTGTTTCTTGATACTGATTTATCCCGTAATAGATCACATAATAATCCACCATGGTGACCTCGAGGGTGCATGTGCAGTTTTTTCCCTGTTAAAAAAGGATCACAGATTTTATCGCCTCAACCTCAAGTGTAATTTTTACAGAGTTGGATCCTTGCATGTGAAATTGTAAAGACATGAGGGGAAAATGTGTCGTGTCTCTGTTGCTGTTTTTTTTTTTTTTTTTACACACCCCCCCCGCTGACGTGCTCCTGATTTATCTGTGCACGGTGATGCGACTAATTCGTGCCGCATCTGTTGTGGTTTCACGCTGCTGTCACGTATTGTTTTGGTTTGTTTTTGTTTTTTTTCCTCATGGGCCCCAAACTCAAGCAACCGCCTTGATCATGAACACTGAGCTATGTTAAATTCACCTTTAATGGTGTGCTTTTTTTGCCTCCTTTAGGCCGTCTCAGATCAAACCCGAATGCACCTGCACTTTTTTTTTTTTTTTTTGCATCTGCCACTCCCTCGAGACCTGTAAAAATTGACTCCCTGGCTTCCTCCACGAGGCAATTATGGGCCATCTGTTCCCGACTCGGTAGTTCCAGCTCGTTTTGTTTCTGCGATTGTTCCTATAATGTTATATGCTCTGAATTAGAATTAGGGGGGAAAAAAGTTCACGTGAAGGGGGAGGATTTAATTTGACTACCTTGACAGTCCTTCTGCTGCTTGTGAAGATATGAGAAAGTGAGCTCTGCATTCAAAATTTAAAAAGACTGAAACCATTTATCCGTCCTTCAAGGCACATCCTTGGTATTTTTGGAATTACAACTAGGCCTATTAGCCTACCTAACCTGCACTGCCTATCTGTGGCGTCTAACAATTCATTTTGCATGACCCCCTTGGCATTAGGCATAATATTTGTTTGCCCCGTTGCCTCATTGTTCACTGTCAAAGACGTAAGGCAATAAGGCAACATGTTTATTGAATCGTCAGCGGTGCAGGTGCTTGGGAAAGATTATTTGAAACAAGACAATAATCTGGAAAACAATACTCAAAATTGGCCATGGCAAGCAAATATTCGCAGTAATTGCCCCTATGCAATATCCAATAAACGTGAGGCGAATTTCTTCAATTGTACTAGCTTTGCTTTTCTGCTTGCTGGAACATTTATCTTGCATTACGTATATAAAGATGTAGACAGCAGTAACATTTCGTTGTCGGTAACAGAAGGAAGATGATGTGCTTTATAGATGGTGGGAAGAGTGTCAGGCGCGTGTGATGGACAGATGCAGAGGAAAAAATGAGGTTAGGGGTCAGCACCATAGCATGAGGATAGGAAGACATGGAAAGTGAAAGTGGATACCATGGGGGTAGGTTTGACGAAAGCTCGTCGTGAAACACTTTAATGTATGTGTGATATATATATATATATATATATATATATATATATATATATATATATATATATATATTTATATATATATATATATATATATAGAGAGAGAGAGAGAGAGAGAGAGAGAGAGAGGATTTTCTGAGTAGATCCTTCCGTAGGAGAGTGCTCAATACTTTTTGGTAGAGCAAATAACAAAAATAAAAGGACAGGACAAAGACTTTCTGTTGAAACTCCATTTATCACTACAGATCTGTTTCGAGGGGTGGTGAAACCATCCTCTCTCTTCAGGTGATTATAGAAGAAGATTCTTCTATTATCTATTATAGATTCTCTATAATCACCTGAAGAGAGAGGATGGTTTCACCACCCCTCGAAACAGATCTGTAGTGATAAATGGAGTTTCAATAGAAAGTCTTTGTCCTGTCCTTTTATTTTTGTTTATATATATATATATGTGTGTGTGTGTGTGTGTGTGTGATCCCTCACTACTTTGAGCCTCAGTTTCTGCGGCTTCAGTGCATCGTGAGTTTTAACAAAAATATTAATTGAAAAATACAAAAATAAGGAAATTAAGGAAAAATAGGGGGAAAAGTTAAGGAAAATGCCACAAAACAAGACCAATTATGCAACAACAACAAAAAAAAAGCCCAAACAAAAAAAAAACAAAAACAACCCAAAACCCCCCAACAAATCTATTTACATTGTTACGTGAGGTGCGCATTTATTTTTGAATGTTTAATTGTTATTATTAGCATTTATAGCATTGAATATGTATTTATTGATATTATATACACATATACATGTACGTATACGTCAATCGGGGGGGGGGGGGGGTCAATCCTACAGTGGAGGGTCTCGGTCCCCATTAACCGCGGAAAGTGAGGGATCAAAATTCTAAAGAGGAAGACGACTACACCTGATCTTATCTCATTCATTCATTCATTTGCTAAACCGTTTAACCTTCATTAGGGTCGCAGGGAGGCTGGAGCCTATCTTAGCTGACTCTGTTTGAATTTGAGGTACAATCTAAACAGCTCACCAGTCTATTCCAGGGCCAATACCCAAACCCAACCATTCACACTGACATCTAGGAGCAATTTAGAACTGGGCTGTTGGAAGAAACAAGGGTTCCCAGAGGAAACCCATACAAGCACAGGGGAGAACATGTGAGCGCCACATAGAAAGACGATTTGGAGTCGAATCCAGGATGTTCTTGGTGTGAGGTGGACATGCTAACCACTACGTCACCGTGACACCACCACCCCCCTTCCCCCTCCCCCCTGATCTGATCTCCTTTCAGAAAGTGTGTCCTCAATGCTTTCTCACTCACTCACCAAGATCAGTGATCGATGACATCATCTCAATTTCCACAATCAATATTAAAACAACTTTCACTTTTAATTTTAACAGACAACCTTAAACACACCAATATACCACCGTTGCTACATGTAGTAACTTCTTGAAGTTGTATTTTATAATTTGCACTTTGATTACCAGGTTTTGCAAGAAGAAATTATGTGACACTAATCATCTACTTTCAAGTTGCGCGGTGTAATATATCAGAGATCATTATTTCTGTTTAATAAGTGGTGAGCTTAGTTTTGCTCCCAGCTATTGGACCATATGCTGCACATCAAGACTTGAGGTTAGTTTGTGATTTTTTTTTTTTTTTTTTGATCCTGCCATATGTACATGGAAACTATTACACTCGAACTGAACACCCTTTCAGCACATTTAAAACTTACAATAATATTCACTTATGAGAGCGTAAAGATTTATCTTTCTGTATCACCTAGAGAAGATTCCCTTTGAAATCCATCATTACTGTCGTGTCTAGTCTGAGATCTCAAATCTATATCGGGATTTGTCGAAAGAAGCCTTGGGATCATTTCTATTGTAAAAAGCACTATACAAATAAAATTTAATTGAATTAATGTGGAATATTTGTCACCTGCTGAATATAAAAGCATTTTTCTAATACAAGGATACCTCACTTACAGCGGTAAATTGGGACCGAGATCCCCACGTGACCATCGAAATCCGCGAAGTAGGCTCAACACCCGCCCCAACCCCCCACGACTGATGTATACGTAAATGTACATGTGTATATAATATATAATAGCAATAAATACATATTCAATGCAATAAATGGTCATAATAACAATTAAACATTCAAAAATAATGCATAAGATGTAAATAAAATATAAATACAGTACACACACATACAGACACGCACCTCACATAACAATGTAAATTGTTTAGTTGGGGGGTTTTGGGTTGTTTTTTGTTTGTTTGTTTGGGTTTTTTTCTTTTTTTTTGCATAATTGGTCTTGTTTTGCAGCATTTTCCTTAACTTCCTTATTTTTTTATTTTTAAACATTAAAAAATAATGCATAAGATGTAAATAAAATATAAATACACACACATACAAATGTGTGCACGCGCACGTAAATGTGCGCCTCACAACAATGTAACGAGTTTTGATGGGAGGTTTTGGGTTGTTTTTTTGATTTGTGTTGGATTAGGTTTTTGTTTTTTTGTTTTTTGCATAATTGGCCTTGTTTTTGTGGCATTTTCCTTAACTTTTTCCCTATTCTTCCTTAATTTCCTTATTTTTTAATTTAATGAATTTTTATTTCTTTTATTTAAAAAAAATATGATGCACTGAAGCCGCATGAATTGAAGCGCGAAGTAGCGAGGGACCCCTGTAATATTCTAATGTTCATTTGGTTTGTATTCAGATTATAGATAGTTATCGCATATAAGTTTTTCAATGTTTTTGGATCCTTGTACCCTGCCAGGCCATAAAAAGGTCACTATTTGAATTTGATTAAAAAAAATACTTCTTAAGAGCCTTTGACTGGAGCATTTTTCAAGAGATTATGTTCTGGTATAAATTTGTGATGTGTTGTCTGGAAAAAATGTAACCCACAGAATAGAGTCTTGTTTGTTAAACATGTCAGATGTACTATCCTGTGGTCAGGGAGAGAATGCTACTGTGGTCAAAAATAGTGCCGTCTGTCCGTCGGTCACAGTTTGGTTTCCGGATAATAACTTGGGAATGCTTGCTTGCATTTTGGTAAAATTTGGTAAGTGGGGTTGTCTTGCAGGTATCTCACCTGGGTTTGGGTCACAACAAAATCCGCACTTCATCAATGAGAAATTGGACTTAATTTATTTAACACAAAAGATTGGTTTATGGATGATAACTTGAGAATGCTTGCTTGGATTTTGATGAAATTTGGTATGTGGGTTTTTGTCTTATAGATATGTCAACTGGGGTTGGTGCACACCAACCCCCGATCAAGATAAATGTGCCAGCTGGACTTAATTTGTTTAACGCAACAGTTTTGATTTTGGTTTCAGGAAGATATAGATCAACTTTAAAAGGCACATTCCTGGACGGCGCGAGCTTTGGACCTCCGTGGTCTATTTTTGTAATTGGGACTTTTGGAAAAGACTTGTTGGATGCCGGGCAGTTGTGACCTGGTGGTAAACGTGCTGTATCGCTGATCCTAAGGTTGGGGGTTCAAGCCCCACTCTCAACAGGTTGTCGTTACCCCCCCCCCTACCCCCAGTACAGCTAACTGGGTTATCCAAGGCCAGCCATGTCTCTCACTGTCTATGGTGAGAGGTTCATGTAAAAGAACCATTGCTGACTTTCGACAAAAGTAGCCTGCATAGCCGTCAGCGTGTTTCTGCCCTGTGATGGCTGACGATGGGTCAAGGGTGTACTGTGCCCTTGCCTGGAGTCTACTGGGATGGGCATCAGCCTCCCTGCTCCCTAATTAGGATTAAGTGGTTACAGAAAATGAACAATGAATTGTTGGATGCACTATTAAACCTGAAAGGAAAGCTAAACCGTAAACTTCATGGAAGCAAAGTGGACAGAATTTTTTTAACTGACTAGTGATCGATTACTTAATAACATCTACTCATTCAAAAAAACAACAACATTAGAACTTATAGCTCTGTTTAATAACAGAAAAAAGTGTTTGGACTTGTACTATGTGATGAGAACTTAAACGATTGGGACTAAACAAGTATGCGGCCATAGAAAAATCACTTATTAGTGAGAATAAATGGCTGAAGAAATGAGAAAATAGGCTTCAATTTTAAAGAAGCATGAAGACTGTGGTTTGTGGAGCACTTGAAAAAAAGTCACGTGTTCTTATGAGTCCAGATTTGACAGATATGAAGCACAGAAGATGATGCACCAGTTATACATAACGAAAATTTTATGGTTTTAAAGTGGTGTTATAGTCTTGCCTTGCTTTAATTCAATTGGTCAGGTCAAGGCCCAGCAACATTATAGTTTTGAAAATTAAGTCAGCTGACTACCTCCATATACCAAATTACCCCATCAATGGATTTTTTCATCCCTGAACAAAAAGGTATGAATTCTGGACTTAGAAGAATGAGTAATAATTTCCACAAAAGAATTAACTGCCACAGGGACCTGACTTGAATAAAACCTGATTGGACTCAGGAGTTAGCAAACGTTCATTCATTCATTTTCTAAGTCGCTCAATCCTAATTAGGGTCACTTGGAATGCCAGTGTCCATTTCCGCCGACTCTTGGCTAGGACAAGGTTCAGTCTGAATAGCTCGCCGGGCCATTGCAGGGCCAACACACACAACCATCACACTCAATCTCACACATGGGGCAAATTGGAACAGCCAATCAGCCTACTGTGAATGTTTTTAGATTGTGGGAGGAAATCCATGCAGGCATGGGGAGAACATGCGAACTCCACACAGAAACGTTCCGAAAATCAAACCCAGATCCTTCTTGCTGTGATGCAGCTGTACTGACCACTGCTCCACCGTACTGCCCAATTAGCAAACATGGAGTCCAAATGAATCTAGCTCGTTTTGACTAATAACTAAACAACTTTTTTTGTGATTCCCAGTAAACATCTGCATATGTGTATGGGAATATTGCCTTACAAAAAGAGATATCCAAAGACCCAGGATCAAGAATTTCTGATTTGCATAAAGCTGGAAAGGGTTCCAAAGTTTCCTTTAAGACTTTAGATATTAATACATTCAGATTTTGGAAAAGGTGACAGTTTCGTTCTGAGAATAATCTCTGTAGCAGTGGGGACACAGTCAAAATTATTCCAAAGACTCAAGGCAGAAATCTCAATGAAATAAAGACAAATGAATGGAGGCTGCAAATCTTGGCTAATGTGTTGACGCTAACATCTACATACAAAACATTGTACAGCAGGTTTTTCATGGCAGAACACCATAAAGCAAGTTCCTGTATGTAGATGTTAGATTGTTTTTTTTGTCCAATCAGATTTCACCTATATACTGCCAGAAATGCTCGACATTGTAAGGAGAGGTTAAGGAAATGAAGATAAGATACTTTTTTAATATTTGGTTCCCCTCAGTGCAGCTCACTGGGTTATCAAAGACCGGCCATGTCGCTCACTGTCTATGGTGAGAGGTTCATGTCAAAGAACCATTGCTGACTTTCGTCAAGAGTAGCTGCATAGCCATTAGCATGTTTCTGCCTTGTGATGGCCTGGCGAGCTGTCCGGGGTGCACTCTGCCCTCGCCTGGAGTCGTCTGGGATGGGCGCCAGCCTCCCCACGACCCTAATTAGGATTAAGCGGTTACAGAAAATGAATGAATGAATATATTTGGCTCAGCAAACGCTCACGAAACCTACATGATGCTCAGAGTTACTAGCAGAAATGTGTGAAATGCCTGGCTCTCCCTGCAATGCTAGGCCGTGTTATAGTATATAGTCTTTTTGTATATTAGTGACGGTTTATATAACTGCGACGTGATAGTAATAGTTATTAAAAGGTAAATTAAGTCCATTAAGTCGTGCTGAAGGCCCAGGTACCAAATATACTGCCTGTCACTTTATGAAACAGAATTTGAATTGTTCAGGATGAACACACAGCACAACATATGGCATAAAAGGGGCACATGAAAACATCCCAACGGAGAAGTAAGGTGGCGGTAGCATCCTGATTCGGGGCAGATTTGTTGCCTCGGGGCCTGGACAGCTTGCCGTCAATGAGAAGAATATTAATTGAAATGAATGAATATTAAAGTATCTTATAGGATAGTGTCAGTAGACCAGGTGACTGTTAAAGTTGGATGATGCAGCAGAACAATGACCTTTACCATCCAAGAAAGTGTACAGCAGAATGACTTAAAATGGGAAACATCTTATAGGGTGGTCCAATCCTACAATAAAGCCCAGGTCTTAAACCAACAAAGAGGTGGGTGTTAATATTAAAATATCAAATATGGCTGAGCAGACACACTTATATATATATATATATATATATATATATATATATATATATATATATATATATATATATACACACTGAGTACACATGAAAACGCACCACTTGAAAAAAGTCAATATTCAAGTTCAAATTAATTTCAATATAATTTTTATACAACAACAACACTACAGTGACGTCACCTGACATGCCAGGTGCAAGAAATGCAAGAATTGCATGTTAACTGTAACGCTAGGCAATTTTTCGCAACAACGCAACATTTTTCACGCACACCACGGGAAAAATTAATTTCACTCTGAATTTGTGCACACATTGCCTTTAAAAGCATGTGAGTCTGAGTAAAATCTCACTTGTTCACTGACACTTGTGAATTGCCGACATGATGCCGCGACTTATATCACCTGAACGAAAACGTGCCATAGTAGGAATGCTTCAAAATAGTGCCAGCACCAGGGAAATTGCCAGACGACTACATTGCACACACACACAACGACCACAAGACTCCATCAAAGGTTTCTGCAAACGGGGAGCACTCGAGACCGTCCTCGACCGGGTCAACAACGTGTGACAACGGCATGTCAGGACCGTCAGATCGTACGGGATCATGTCCGAGATCGAACACTACCAGCGACGAGAACGGCTGCTCGAGTTCAATGACGACATGGATTCATTCATCCCAACACCGTACATAACCGTCTGCGAGCTGCAGGCCTGCGTGCACGGCGTCCTTATTTTGGCCCTATATTGACGCTTTAACATTATTGGATTCATATCATCGTGAATGAAATTGAATAATGTTTACATTTCTTCTTAAATCATTCATTATCTCAAATGCATCATAAGAATATACTTCACATATCAATCCATGGAGCTATTCCAGATTTCGTGAGTGGTGCATTTTCGTATGGACTGAGTATATATATATATATATATATATATATATATATATATATATATATATATATATATATATACATATATGTAATTATTTCACCTCAAGCTCAGTTGGTAGAGCATCCGCTTTACCCTCCGGAAGGTCGGAGCTCGAATCCGGCCGCGTCATACCATGAGACGTTAAAATTTGGGAGTTGTTGCTTCCTGCTTGGCGCTCAGCATCAAAAGGATAGAACAACGCAACAACTGGTGCCGTACAGTGGCGACGGGTACCCGGAGCGCAGGGAGCGCTGGGGTCTCATACGCATTGAGCATACGCGTGTATGAAATTGCGCTATATAAGCATCCACAATAATAATAATAATAATAATAATAATCACTCGTTCACTACATGAGCCTGAACTTTATATCTTTGGAGACAAGAAAAACTACGTTGATGTTATTACCTGGTTGTCCAGTACATTCAGGTCATCAACTGACAATCTTATTGTCAGGATAATGTTGCTGAGCCTCAATTTGACCAACCAAAGCAGCAGAGTCATGGCGATTCGGTGCAGTAATCATAGCTAAAGGCGCTCCAACAAAACCTTTGAGTTTTTGCCAGGAGAGTATACAGTATAGAAAATATATGATATTAAGTATAATGTAAAGTCTAAAGTATATAATTGAAAAAAATATCAAGTCTCTCTATGCAGTACTATCATTAGAGCATGATTGTTGTTTTTTTCATGTTGTGTAGCTCAACTTGATTTGTTTTCTTATCATAAACTGCAATAGTCGCAGAAATCCATTTGCTTTTCAACTTTCCCTTCATATCATAAAACAAGACTTGATGTACGTATCATAGAAATTGACTGCGTAAGTAGAAAGAAACTCACGACAGTACACTTTTTTTCTAACATGAATGTTATTTTTGCTCTCGGGACACTGACCAGATGGAAAAGGCTAATTCACAAGTCAGCATTCATGTGCAAATAGTTTAGTCTGTAATAGGAAAAAGCCAGATTGGGCATAAGCAAAGGAGCCGTAACCTCCTGCGAGCTAAGAACAAAATATTAAACACACAAATGCCAATTTAGTTTGGAGAACAAATGGTTTCATCTTGTTCCACAGAACGATGTGCCAAAGTGTCTTTCTTTAACCATATGAATATCCATGCCTCCTCAAGAGCAAGCCAACCAGATGGATAAAATAATTGCGGGATGAATAATGGATGACAGCAATGATTCCAATGATTTAAGGGTTTTCTGCCCTTTTTTTTTTTTTTTTTTTTTTTTTTCCCCAGAAAGAGGTCTCTGTCTAAGAACTTCAAAGGCTACAGAGGGGACGAACAAGATAGAGCAGCATAGTGACACCAGTCAACAACAGCAATAACATGATACGGCTGTAAAAATGATTGTAGTTCATACTGAGAGGAGTCACTACATCAGGACAAAAATTCAAGCTTTTTACACTGTATAACATTCATCAACAGGGACACACCAAGGACAGTGGCGGCGATGTTCAACAATTTTGTCTGAAATACATCAGCATGATCTTAAATGAATCACGGTTCCAGTCCCAACCTTGGATAAACATAGAGTGACAGACATTTGCTAAGCATTATGGAAATGGGAAAAACATGAGCTGGCGTGCTTGGCTCGAAAGTGGTTCCATAACATGGTAATTTCAAGGAAAATATGGTATAACAGGATGTTATTGTAAAACAAATCATTATAAACCTATTTAAGAGTAGTTATATGTGATTGATATTGCCAACGTGACTGCCCAAGCAGTGTGTGAGTGTGATGAACCACCATCAACTAAATATTAACTGATTGGCAATCACCCAAAAGGGGACCACACAGAACACTACTGCTTGAATTATAGCAGCCTACAGATGCCCTCTAGAGGAAAATATAGGCAAGAACAATAATTGGGTTAAAAGAAAAAAAAAAAAAAAAAAAAAAGTAAGTTTCTAAGAACTGGCAATTAGTATAATGTACAGACTGTGGGAGGAAACCAGAGGAAACCACGCAAGCACAGGGAGAACATTCAGACTGTACACAGAAACAACCCTAGAGCAAGAATTGTAGGTAGGTCTCAGTCTGTTGGGCTTTTACACCCGAGCCTAGTGGCTCATCAGGCCGGTGCTTTTCCCCGGTTTCCGTAGCGTGAAGCGACCAGGAGTTCAACTCCTCCTGGATGGGACGCTAATCCATCACAGGTTACCTTCCCAGTATATTTTTACTGGTACCCATTTATACTGCTGGGTGAACAGAGTATAACTTGTGGTTATGATCTTGCCCAGGGGTCTTAGCACAGTGGGGGTCTAACTGGGATTCGAACCCACAACCTCCCGACCATGAGCCCAGCACCCTAACCACTACACTACCGGCCCCACTGCCCATTAGTATTATTATTAGTAGTAATAGTACTAGTAGTAGTAGTAGTACGAGGAGGAGGAGGAGGAGTAATAGTAGTAGTAGTAGTATAAAACCACACATGAAGTTTAAGCCATAAATCATGGAAAACAACAGCAACACCAACAAATCGGCTATGAAAATAGAAAAACATGTCCGACATGTGGAAGGACCAGAACACAGTACGCGGAAAAATGTGAGGAACAAAATAAAGTCCATGAGAGGTTTTTCCAAACATAGCCTTTACTGTTTTTGGTTTTCCAATCCTTGTATCAAGGTACAGTACAGTACAGTATTTTATCTGTACAACGTGTTGTACAACTGTAGTAGTAAAGCACACATGGGTGACATCTAGTGGACAATCACTGAACATGCTCACATCTTTATAATACTGTATTGGATAAATAATAGTGGCTCCGCTAATTGCCCTCTATTCAACCCTGATATATAGTGGCTCTGTAAATATTAAAAAATAAGATGCATTCCAGTTTCAGGTAATATCCTGATTAAGGCTAATTCACAAACTGTATGACATTCGAGTACGATCCATAATAAATGCCCCACTGTAATTACATAATCCTATTTCATAATATTTGATGGCATTAAAAAAAAAACTGAAGGGGTAAATTACTATGGATGTGAAGACAGGGGCATTAGAGGACAGGGGCTGGTTGAATTTGCAACATGAGACATTGTGGGAGGATGTAGACTGAAGGAAAAGAGGGAGGGCTTGCTCAACTAAACCCAGGACCAGAGCCTGGATAGGGCATGTGACAAATACCTTTGGTCAGGTAAGAACATTTTGATATGCTTAATTAATTACAAGACTGTGTGTGTGTGTGTGTGTGTGTGTGTGTGTGTGTGTGTGTGTGTGTGTGTGTGTGTGTGTGTGTGTGTGTGTGTGTGTGAATTAAAAGAATAGAAAAGAAAGAAAGAAATGGTTATATTATAAAGCTGCGTGTTTGTATTCCTATAGATTCTGTGTTGTCATAGTTTCACATGCATGTACTTGAAATGCTTTTGTTACAACAGGCAAATAAAGAGCACATGTGAAAAATCTTTTAATTTGTACAAATAAATAAATTCTCAAAAAAGGAATATTACTATTAAATGTTAAATATTGGCCCAGGGTCACTATAACAGTATTTACTCCAGTGGTGCACCATTGTTTATATTTTATTGTTGATCTACACACTAATATTATTCAGACTCTTTGGTACATTAGCAACCTGAGCCCTCATTCATCCTTAATGTGAAGTAATCTGATAGGCCACTGGTGCTCACATTGGAAGAGCGGATTTGTTGCATTAACACAGTTTAACACTTACCAAAAAAAAAACAACAACAAAAAAAAAAACTTAACAACAGTAAATATACAAAATAACCTGACACACTTACACTGGAAATTATTCACACATACCATCTTTTTTTTTTTTTTTTTTTAAATCGCCCGGTAAATATGTATTTTTTACCTTCTTATTGGCACTCGATGGAGTCACTCCTCATGGGTTCTTATCTCCAAAAGTCACGTCTCAGTTTTCATGGAAAATCACAAACGGTGTTAAAAAAAAAACAAAAAAACCCAAAAACAAAACAAAACAAAACAATCCCCAGCAGTTCTGCACCGAGAGCATGAAAGGTATTCAGGTTAGAATGAATGAGCTGATGTTCATATACAGAGAGAATCTGTTTGTCAGAGCACTTTGGTAAACTGATACTATTAACCTTTCATCACAGAAGAAGCCCTGTTTTTTTTTTTTTTGTTTTTTTTTTGTCGGGCCTAGCAGAGCATGAGAGAGCCCTGTACAGTACATTCCGCAGCAGTCGTAAGAAAGGAGGAGTATGTTTGTATCACATGAAGGCAGTTCAGAGATCAACAGTGTGCTTCATTCAATCAACATATATGGGACAAATGATCAAGCTTATGGAGTTAAAGGCTTTTGTGTGAGAATGGCGGCGAGCAGTGCCCCCCCCCAGTGGTTCGCACAGAAGAGGTCATAACTTATTAAACAGAAAACTAGTGTTTTCACTTAAAAGATATCTTGGAGCATTACGTACTGACTTAATAATGATCATTATACATTATTTACCAAAACGCTTAATCCTAATAAGGTTGGAGGAGGCTGAGGCTGAGGCAGAAGACTCTGGGCAAAGGCAAGATACACCATGAACAGCTCAACAGTCCATCACAGACCCCCCCCCCCCCCCCCCCCCACACACACACACACACACACACACACATACACACACACACACACACACACACACACACACACACACACACACAATGATTTACACTCACACTCACACCTTGGGCCAATTTGGAACAACCAGTTAAGTCTACCCCCCAGTGCAGCTAACTGGGTTATCAAAGGCCGGCCATGTCTCTCACTGTCTATGGTATGAGGCATGTAAAAGAACCATTGCTGACTTTCGATAAGAGTAGGCTGCAAAGCCGTCGGCGTGTTTCCACCCTGCGATGGCCTGGCGAGCTGTCCAGGGTGTACTCTGCCCTCACCCATAGTCAGCTGGGATGGGCGCCAGCCTCCCCGCGACCCTAATTGGGATTAAGCGGTTACAGAAAATGATCTGATGAACAGTTAGCTCTAATGTGCATGTTTTTGGATTGTGGGAGGAAACCAGAGAATTTGGAGGAAGCCCATGTGAACACATGGGGAACATGTATGCTCCGAGCCACAACAAGCCCAGGACTCAAACCCACAGCCTTCTTGCTGTGAGGCGAACCTGCTCACGTGCCACTACGACTCTGTGCCATACATTTTTGTTAGCACACATTTCTCCAGCAGTTATGAAAGGAGACTCCAGTATGAGTGTGTTTTGTACCAGTACGTTTTACGCCATTCGTTTCGTTTTTTTTTTAATTTCATTAATTTCATTTTCCAAAATACTTCATATTTTCTGAAGGACACAGAGCAACCATCTCAGAGCAACATTCAAGCATCTCACATAAACCTCCTCGCCGAGCCCAGAATTTGACCACAAATCTTACTTGTTGTTGTGTTCACTTGTCAAGTGCTCACCGCTATGCCATTTCCACCATGGGAAAGTGTTTTTTATTCGGTTTCTGGTTTCTTTAGAGCAGGGATGTGAAACTCATTTTCACAGATGGCCACATCATTAAATTTCAAAGGGAGCAGATCTATCCAAAAAGGACAACCATGAAATGTGCAACGCCATATTATTAGCTGGCATTATAGCATTTTCCGGTCACGTTTCCAGCAGTAATCTAGCTTGCAATCTTCCTGAGTCATGAATACAGTAGCTAGCTGTTCACTTGAAATAGTCTGGCTCCACCAAGTGGATGGAATTATAATAGTTGATGCAAATACATAATGTACGATAATCATATAGATGGACTTTAATACAGTCATATGACTGGACATTGTTCCTGGTTATAAAGCACTTTCCCATACTGGAGGCCACACAAATAGTTTATCACGCCAAAGGATGCAAACTGACACATTAGCTCTCTCTATTGACTTTCATAGTCTTCCCTGACTGGCACCGCTGAGATACCTTCAGAAATTTGCTTTGTGTGACGGAATTGACCTTTACGAACATCATAACAACTGAGTGCAGACTGAACACTAGGCAGCCTGGAATGTTCTTGAAAAAAAAATTAGTACATAAAACCGCTGCGTATTATGTACAGTAGAATAGAAGCACATGCTAACAATTGGGACTTCACTTAGCACGGCTTTGATTTGTTGCTAACAACACAAGTCTTTGGTTGTAACATAAATGTTTAAAGTGAGTAGAGTATTTAAAAATTGATGGCTTATTTATCAGTACCTTAAACGGCTACACATAGGCAGCAGAAAAGAAGCACAAAATAACAGTAGGGGCGTCGTTTAACATGGTCTCGACTCGTTGCTTCTTCCAGCTGAACTAGCTAACAACAGAAACCTTTTCGGTGCTTTGCTTTCAATATGATCATTTCAAATGAGTAGCTTTCTCATTATTCATCATTCATCATTTTCTGTAACCGATTCGTCCTAATTAGGGTCACGGGGAGGCTGGTGCCCATCCCAGCCAATTCAGGGCGAGGGCAGAGTACACCCTGGACAGCTCGCCAGGCCATCGCAGGGCGGAAACACGCTGACGGCTTTGCAGCCTACTCTTGTCGAAAGTCAGCAATGGTTCTTTTACATGCCTCACACCATAGACAGTGAGAGACATGGCCGGCCTTTGATAACCCAGTTAGCTGCACTGGGGGGACAGTGACAACCTTGTGGAGAGTGTGACTCGAACCCCCAACCTTTGGATCAGCGATCTGGTGCCTTATACCACTAGACCACCACTGCCCCTGCTTTCTCATTATTATAAACAAAAAAGACAAACTATATGCTTTATACGTGCACTCACCGGTTATACTAACATGGTCACAGCAAATGTGGATCTTTACATCCAAATCTGCTCTGGAGATGTTGCTGAACCATTTAGCTCACCTTTTTCTGGAATGTTCTGTAGCACGCGAATTGCCTGGACATGGAAAAATTGCTCGTCTCTTTCCCTCTTTGTGTGGCTGGAACAACCAATTACAGGACATTTACTCTACTTTCTACATTCATAGTCTCCATTTATACATAATTTAAACAAAAAAGGCAAATTGGTGATTAATCTTTAGCCACATACGAAGAATGAAAAATGTATCATGATGCCATCCTGTTGTGAATTATTTTCTATAAGAGGTTTAATTCATTACAACACTCCTTTTAGAAAGATTTTCATTCATAACTAAATCTAGGTAAAGGGTATTATTTTCTTTTAACAGGGCTATTTCATCAGTGAAGAGTTGGACCTTTCAACAATCTCGCATAATGATGTTATTCGGATCACACTTCAATAGTAAAACTTCTCTTGGGCCAATATCTCAGCAAGTATACAGCTCCTCTGATCCCATAAACTCCTTGCCCACATGGGTAACCCAGGCATTATGTGACCTAACACAAGGTGAGAAAGAATTGCACCAACTTACAGAGAGACAAACAGCTGAAGTGGATGAAGTGAACCAGAGCCTTGATTCAGCAATTTTTGTTGCTCAGAAAGAAGAGTGCTGTCTGCTGGAGAAGGTGGAGAAGGAGCATCGGGAAACCCAGCAGAGACTGCAACAGCTCAAAAGAGAAAATGCTGCAGCAGCGAGAGTAGGCCAGTCCTTGGTTGACCGTCAGCTACAAAAGATTGGCCAGATTAAGGAACAAATTCTTATGTGGGGTAGATGCCCCACTGGACCCAACAAAAGCCAGTTATTAAGAGGAGTCAAAGAATTAATGCAACCCTGGGAGATTTCTCTTTCCCTTAAAAGAGTCACCTTCCAACCCAGTGCGCAGTCAGATATTATTCACTTTGGGGAGATTAATGTTCAAGAACATAGCATGAGTTTTCCCGTTGGAGTTTGTGGAACAGAGGGGCATAAATGTGCTCTTCATACTGGAAAGATAACACTTGATAATCATGTGGCTGTATCGGAACAGTTTTGTGCCCCATGTACTAGAAGTAGAGAAAAAGAATCATCAAAGGCAAACAGTGGAAGTAGCCGTGTTGTCAGGAAAATTCGCCTATCAACTGGTAAAGATGATGTGTTAGCTGAGAAGGTAAAGATTCCCAGCACAAAGACCCACAAGGCTTGCCCAAGTAAACAAGATACATCAGAATCCTCTCAGGATGAGGACTCAGAATTGCTTGGTTGTGACTCACGTGGAGAAGACCTATTCCTCGCAATCGATACAATGACAAGCCCAGGTGAACCGGAGGCAGAAAGCACTTTAGATAAACAAGGTGAAATCAGAAGAGAATATTTTTCCAAACGCCAGTGGAAACAAAGGGTCCTTGTTTCAGTTTCAAGCCGAGAGCCATCCTGTCCACCAGAAGAGCGTACATCTGATGACTTTGGTCAATACCATGTCTTCCAAAGACAAAAATTTCCAATGACATCAATCGCAGGGCATAAATCAAGTTATAGCTGTGTGGATCTCTCTTGCAAAGACCAACCGCAGTATGGTCAAGACTTTGGTGGGACTAGACGTTCACCTTCCCCAGCAGAGAGCATGGACTCCAGTTATACCTACACTATCAGGTCTGCCAGTAGTCCCAGTGGCTCCATAAAAGGAGAAAAACAACATGCAATCTCCCATGCTGACTTATCTGTCAGGAGTCGACATTTAATGAATGGAAAAGACAAGGTTCAGAAGAAGATTCGTTCATCTCGGTCCCAGGATCAAGCGATAAAAAGATCTCAAACATTGGATTTAAAAGACCAGCATCTGAAGGACACCTATGAAGGCTCCAACAGAGTATCTCGGTCATTGTCTATGTCTGAAATAGAAGGAAGAGGAAGAGGAGCCAGAGCTCAACATTATGGAGACAGAAGCAAAAAAGAACAGACAGGCACAGGACTTCCAAAGGTTGTCGAAAAGGGACGAACACTACGAGTGGGACTTCTGGTAAAGAAATTTGGCAAGCAGGGTTCAGGACGTACTGACTTCTCTTTGCCGAGTGGAGTTCATGCCACAGCTCAAGGGCAGCTATTTGTAGTGGACTGTGGAAATGTTCGTGTACAGGTAACAGACCAACAGAAAAACATCGTTCAGCAGGTGACCCTTCCAGCAGTTGACTCTACCTCTCGACACTGTCGGAATTTTTTTGACGTTGCTACTAACTCCAAGGGATTGATAGCCCTGACATGTGCTGCAGAGCGTGCTGTACTCGTCTTTAACCGCCATGGTCGCCTTTTACAAACCTTTGGGGCTTCTGGTACACAGCAAGATTTTGAAGCGCCAAGAGGTGTCACTGTATCAAGGCTAGATGAGTTTTTAGTTGCTGATATTCGACGCGGCACTTTGACAGCTCTCAAACTTGATCCAAAAGCAGGAACAAAGACAGAACGCACCGTAGTCACAGGATTTCACAGGCCCTACCTGGTGGCAGCATGTCTCACGACTGGTCTCATTGCTGTGACTGAGAGGGGCAATGAAACTGGGCGCGCAGCTTGTGTAAGGGTTCTGGAACCTGGATGGAACACCATTCGCACCTTGGGTGTATGCTCTGGCATGGGACCGGTGCTTTCAAGCCCGTGGGGTATCTGTATTGATGCAGATGGAAACATTCTTGTGGCAGACTGGGCCAAGCATCATCGTGTGGTGCTGTACCCTCCAGTTGGAGTGGGTTGGGATATTGTTTCTCAAGGCCTTAACAGCCCAAGAGGTCTTGCTTTGCTGCCTGAAGGTCACCTTGTGGTCTCAGATAGTATGAACCACTGCATTAAGATTTACCGCTACAAGTAATGCTTAAATTGTAGTAGAGCTTGTTTAAAAAAAAAAAAAAAATCAAGCAAAATGTACAAAATTTATTAAATTGGTGTTAAACAAAGAGAAAAACATATATCTATATTGAAATGTATAATCATACAGTTTATGCAGCATATATGAAGCACTCAACCGAATGTAGGCGCTTGTCGCGAGTGATCCGGACTTCCGATCTTTCAAGTGAGCAAGTAAAGGTTGAGTACTAAACAAGTATTCAATACACACTTGCTCACTTGAAAGATCGGAAATTCGGATAAGCTTTGTCTCACAAGCACCATACGTCACTTGCGACAAGCGCCTACATTCGGTGAAGCGCCTCACATATAAGTTTTTGAATGAATGTTTTTTGAGATTATTATTTCTTTCTAGTTCTTTACTACTCTGTAATTTATATATTCTGTAATTTCTGAAAATAGTCTCCTATTACTAATTCATTAATCCATAATCTGATTCATTCAGCTTTTTATTTTGTTTTGTCAGAGCAATTGTATGAAATATGAGTACACATATATATTACATACTAATTCAGTTCAACATTGTAGACCAAGGATGTCAAACTCAAGGGCCGTGGGCCAAATCCAGCCTGCCAACTCTTTTTATGTGTCCGGCAAGAGTGTTCAATGAATATGATTATCGTGCATTCTGTGCAACCTTTCCCATGAAACCTAATTCACCATCCTTGCACTAGGTGGTAGCAGCTTATTTCAAACAAACAACCAGTTATTTATGACTTAAGAAAGATTGTGTTGTCAGAAAAGAAAAGTGAAACAAATAAAAGAGGGCGAATATCTTAGCTAAATTCTGCCACATAGATTTCATGCCTAAAATTGGTGTTCAGTGATAGTTTGACTCTTGGTGACCTAGAAATGTGGTAATGTGGCCCTCTGTGAAAATGAGTTTGGCACCCCTGGTGTATGTACGCAGAATAAGACCCACAGAATAAACATAACATACAGATATTAGGATCTAAAATATTCTGATTTGCGAAAATAAACGTATTCATTTAATTGTGGTATTTTTGTTGTTTTGCTTTTGGCTTGGTTTCATTTATCTGACTTATTACAGTTACTGGAATTGTGTTTAATTGAAACATTATTGTATTTCTTAGCATTAAATAAATGGGTTGTTGTTCCAAATATCTGGATTCATTTTTAAAATACTTTTGTCTTTTCTTTTGAGATTTCTAGATTTTCAAATGACAAATAAAGAGTGACTGGAATTCGGGCTGCAAAGCATAGTGGTAGCTATACTGTACTGTCCTTCTATGTCTGATGTTGATTAAAAAAATCTATTCCATTTTTATTTTAAGCACAATATAGTGTATATTTAAGATATTTTCTGACAACAATAAGGTGACAGTCTGCATGTATATCAGAGGTGACGTGTATTAACATTCACAGTCGGTAGCTATTGTGTCAATAACGTAGAACTACCTAACGGCAATGCACAAACAGCATTAAAATCAAGAACAATAATAAATGAAATAAACAAGCAAACAAATAAACTGAAAGACGTATTTGTTTTGAGCAACACAGTGGTGTAGTGGTTAGCATGGCTCCTTGGCTCGGTAAGGACGCTTCAGCATAGACTTTGTATGCTCTCCCTGTGCGTACATGGGTTTCATCTGGGTACTCCATCCACAGTTCAAAGACATGAACACTAGGCTCATTAGCTGTTCATAATTGCCCCTAGGTGTGAGTGTGAGTGGCCGTGTGTTAGCCTGGCTATGATTTGGTGAACTGTTAAGGGTGTATCCCATCTTCCAGTGAGTGTATTCATTATCATGGAGTCGGTGATCATGCAATGTATGCCATAGTCAATGGAGGTTATAAATGCAGCCATGAGGTGGGGGGAGCACTAACCAGTGTCTCTCCCCCTCATGCCGGTCCCAAACCCGACGTAAAACCAATGCCAAACATTTATGATGCAAATCAGAAGTATTACCCCCATACCGGATCGGTCAAGGCCCGGGTTAACAACGACCGCCATCAGTGCTGTTAATCAACAGGGTGCTGATGGAAATTGGACTACTGTGTTCAGGAGACCAGGTGGAAAGGTAGCAAAGCTAAAAGCTTAGGAGCAGGGTTTAAGCTATTTTATCACGGTGTGGATGGGAAGAGAAATGGAGTAGGAGTCATCTTGAAGGAGGAGTTTGTCAGGAATGTTCTAAAAGTGAAAAGAGTGTCAGACAGAGTGATGAGTCTCAAGTTAGAAATTGAAGGTGTAATGCTCAATGTTGTTAGTGCTTATGCCCCACAGGCAGGATGTGAGCTAGAAGAGAAGGAGAGATTCTGGAGTGACTTAGATGAAGTGATGCAGAGTACCGCCAGAGGTGAAAGAGTGGTCATTGGTGCAGACTTCAATGGACATGTTGGTGCAGGCAACAGAGGGGACGAGGAAGTGATGGGCAGGTTTGGTATCCAGGACAGGAACGCAGAAGGACAGATGTTGATAGATTTTGCAAAAAGGATGGAAATGGCTGTGGTGAATACTTTCTTCCAGAAGAAACAGGAGCATAGGGTGACTTATAAAAGCGGAGGTAGGAGCATACAGGTAGACTACATCTTGTGTAGGCGATGTAATTTGAAGGAAGTCAGTGACTGCAAAGTCATAGTGGGTGAGAGTGTTGCCAAACAGCATAGGATGGTGGTGTGCAGGATGACGCTGATGGTGAGGAAGGTGAAAAAGGCAAAGGCAGAGCAGAAGACAAAGTGGTGGAAGCTGAAAAAGGAAGAGTGTCGTGTTGTCTTCAAGGAGGAGTTGAAACAGGCTTTGGGTGGCCAGGAAGTGCTTCCAAATGACTGGACAACTACATCAAATGTGATCAGGGACACAGGTAGGAGAGTACTTGGTGTGTCCTCTGGAAGGAAAGTAGATAAGGAGACTTGGTGGTGGAATGAGGAAGTGCAGGAGTGTGTACAAAGGAAGAGGTTAGCTAAGAAGAAGTGGGACATTGAGAGGACCGAAGAGAGTAAACAGGAGTACAGGGAGACACAGTGTAAGGCAAAAGTAGCAGTGGCTAAGGCCAAACAGAGGGCATATGATGACTTGTATGATAGATTGGATAGTAAAGAGGAAGAAAATGATCTATACAGGTTAGCACAGCAGAGAAATAGAGATGGGAAGGACATGCAGCAAGTTAGAATGATAAAGGACAGAGAGGGAAATGTATTGACTGATGACAGAAGTGTGCTGGGAAGATGGAAAGAGTACTTTGAAGAGCTGATGAATGAGGAAAATGAGAGAGAAAAAAGAGTAGAAGAGGTGACCATTGAGGAGCAGGATGTAGCAAAGATCGGTAAGGGAGAAGTGAGAAGGGCATTGAAGAGGATGAAGAATGAAAAGGCAGTTGGTCCTGATGATATACCTGTGGAGGTATGGAAGTGTCTAGGAGAGGTAGCAGTAGATTTTCTGACAAGAACATTCAACAAGGTACTAGAGAGTGAGCAGATGCCGGAGGAGTGGAGGAGAAGTATGCTGGTGCCCATTTTTAAGAACAAGGGTGACGTGCAGAGTTGCAGCAACTACAGAGGGATAAAGTTGATGAGCTATACGATGAAGTTATGGGAAAGAATAGTGGAAGCTAAACTAAGGGCAGAGGTCAGCATTTGTGAACAACAGTTTGGTTTCATGCCAAGAAAGAGCACCACAGATGCAGTGTTTGCTTTGAGGATGTTAATAGAGAAATACAGAGAAGGTCAGAGGGAGCTACATTGTGCCTTTGTGGATCTGGAAAAAGCATATGACAGGGTGCCAAGAGAAGAACTGTGGTATTGCATGAGGAAGTCTGGAGTGGCAGAGAAGTATGTTAGAGTGGTGCTGGACATGTATGAGAGATGTAAGACAGTGGTGAGGTGTGCTGTCGGTGTGACCGACGAATTCAAGGTGGAGGTGGGACTGCATCAAGGGTCAGCTCTGAGCCCCTTTTTGTTTGCTATGGTGATGGACAGGCTGACAGACGAGGTGAGACAAGAATCTCCATGGACTATGATGTTTGCAGATGACATTGTGATCTGTAGTGAGAGCAGAGAACAAGTGCAGGAAAATCTAGAGAGGTGGAGGTATGCCCTGGAAAGGAGAGGAATGAAGGTTAGCCTCAGAAAATCAGAATACATGTGTGTGAATGAGAAGGACCCAGGAGGAACGGTGATGTTACAGGGAGCAGAGATAACGAAGGTGGAGGATTTTAAGTACTTAGGCTCAACAATCCAGAGCAATGGAGAGTGTGGAAAAGAGGTGAAGAAGCGTGTGCAGGCAGGCTGGAATGGTTGGAGAAAAGTGTCCGGTGTGATGTGCGATAGGAGAGTGTCAGCAAGAATGAAGGGAAAAGTGTACAAGACGGTGGTGAGGCCAGCGATGTTGTATGGCTTAGAAACAGTGGCGCTGAGGAAAAGGCAGGAGGCAGAGCTGTAGGTAGTGGAGATGAAAATGTTGAGGTTCTCTCTGGGAGTAACGAGGATGGATAGGATCAGAAATTAGTATATCAGAGGGACAGCCCACGTAAGATGTTTTGGAGACAAAGTCAGAGAGGCTAGATTGAGATGGTTTGGACATGTACAGAGGAGGGATAGTCAGTATATTGGCAGTAGGATGCTGAGGTTGGAACTACCAGGCAGAAGGCCTCGAGGAAAACCAAAGAAGAGCTTTCTGGATGTGGTGAAGGAAGACATGAAGGTTGTTGGAGTCAGAAAAGAAGATGCGGAGGACAGGGTGAGGTGGAGGCGGATGATTTGCTGTGGCAACCCCTGAAGGGAGCAGTCGAAAGTAAAAGAAGAAGAAGAAGAAGTCAATGGAGGTTATGATTGAAAAACGCGATTTGAATTATTCTTAATAAGAATAAATAGCATGCACATAAGGAAACTGCAGAATCCATTCTTGGTTTCTGCATTCTGAGCGTTCAATAGATACTCTAATTTGGTGATGTTATTCATCCCGGAGTACAGAAAGGATCAGGGGGAACATTAACTTCCCCTCAAGAGGCCGTCTTTATCCTCATCAAAAAGCATTAAATTGTCCACCTGGGTCTCTCTGGAATACTATACAGTACTTTCTTTTCAGGTTGAGTATCGTAGTGAGAGACCAACAGTCTTGCAGCTGTCACAGAAGAGAGTTGTAATGTTATCAACAGCCTTTTTCTTTTCTTTTTTTTTTCTTCTTTTTTTCCTTGCAACTTTACCACCAACTTTAGCATTTCCACTTTCATTTATGATGCAATCCCTAAGATTGTTGTAATACATGACTACTACTACTACTACTAGTACTACTACTACTACTACTACTAATAATAATAATAATAATAAATAAGAATTCATTCATTCATATTCTTGCCGCTTAATCCTAATTAGGGTTGCAGGGAGGTTGGTGCCCACCTTAGCTAATTCTGGGCGAAGGTAGGCTCCACCTAGGCCATTGCAGGCCCAACACTCACACTCACACATAGGGGCAGTTTAAAACAAATTAGACTGCTATGCATGTTGTTGGATTATAGGAAGAAACCTGAGTACATGAAGGAAATGCACACAATCTCAGGAAGTACTGAACATGCAAACTCTACACAGGAACGCTTGAGCTGGAAATCAAACCCAGGTGTTCTTGCTGTGATTCACTACACCATCGTGCTGCCCCTAACAATAATAATAATAGTAGTAGTAGTAGTAATAATAAGAATAAGAATAACCCACATATAAATATAAAGTCAATTTGATTAAAAAATAATTTTGAGGCCAGAGGTTTGAAAATAAATATCAAATACAGTAGTTGCAATCAGGGTCAGGTAAGTAGGTCTGTTGGGCTTTTGACAGGTGGTTAAGACAGTGCTTCTCAAATAGTGATGCCGGCGGGGGCGCGGTGTGATGCCAGCGGGGGCGCGGTGTGATGTCGAGGGAACATGCTTTTCTGGAATTGTGTATGTGAATTAAGTGTAATTTCACCTCCACTCCACTAGTTGGCAGTGCTGCTCTCATTGTTGCGCTAAGGTGTAGCGTTTTTTTTTTCTTCTCACGAGCAAATGATATGAAGTGCAGTAAACAACCCCTCAAGAAACAACACGGAAAAATTTCTAACAGGAACGAAGAGGAAGGTGGCGAGAGACGGCGATATTAAGACATAAATAAGTTGAATGAGTTTAAATAAGGATGTGTGTGTGTATATATATATATATATATATATATATATATATATATATATATATATATATATATATATATAATTTTTTTTTTCATTTATTTATTTATTTTTTTCAGGCACATTGATGTACTTTAAATATTTTCTATTACAGATTAAAAACAATGTTAATGAAGTTTTTCTTTATCGTAAGTTGAACTCCATTTCTTTCTTTTTTGGTTTTTAATGTTATTAAAGATACAACAGAGGCGTACTAATAATTTGATAGGCAAATTATACAATTTATAGTTGCTCACGGGGCGGTGTGTGTGGGGGGGTGTGAAATGTTTTTTTTTTTTCTTCCTGGGGGGGGCGCTACAGAAAATATTTGAGAAGCACTTTGTTAAGACCTTGCCCAAGGGTCTTAGAAGACTGGGAGTCTAACAGGGATTTGACCCACAACCTCTCAATCATGAGTCCAGCCCCCTAACCACAACACTACAAAGGTAAGGGACGGAAGCACTGTTCATTAGGGTGTCAATTGTATTTGGACACTTTATCCCATATTGTTGATGTGCACCATTGTGTCTAGATCTTTTTACCCGCCGTATAGTAAAATGTGAATAAAGTAAATATATATTGAGAGAGTGCTTAACAAATGTATTAAACCACCAGGTATAAATGGAAGAAGTACACTCACTACATCACTCATTTGGAGAACTGCTTAATCCTCTATTAGGGCTGTGGGAAGGCTAGGGTCTATCCCATCCGACACTGGATGGCAGCGGTGATACATCCTGAACAGCTCACCAGTACACTACATGGCAACACATGCAATAATTCACACTCACATTCATACCTTGGGGGCAATTTGAAATAGACAACGGGCATGTTTGGGCTGTGGGAGGAAACCGGAGTTCCCAAAGGAAATCCATGCAAGCATATAGAGAACAGACAAACTCTACACGGACGCACCTGAACCAGGGACTCAAACCCAGAACCTTCTTGCATTTGGTGTATCAAGAGCTTTGTGATATGGTAAGCCTTGGTGTGTGTGTGTGTGTGTGGGGGGGTGACGACACCCCACACACATTAACTTGTTTGTTTGTACATGTGTTTATGGCTCAGTTGTTGTGGAGCAAGCAAGTAGTTATTTGGCGACTGCTAATTTAAAACAACAGATGTGACAATCAGGGTTCTTATACCACTCAGCAGAATGAAACATATTGATGGTTGTAACCAGACTGCATGTTGTTCACTTCATTACCTCATTGTTTACACACTGACAGCAAAACATGCCTGTTTCTTCACTTAAACTAATAACTTTAATTATCCAATTAACTTTAATTAAGCTTTAGAACAGCTAATGAATTGCTCCTGCTATTGAAAATAACCTGCATGGCATGTGTGTGTGTGTGTGTGAATTCTGCCAGCCCTTCAGAATGGCAGGGAAAAGAAAATGTATTTGGGCAGTGATGGTCCAGTGGTAAAGGTGGTGGATCACTGAACCTAAGGTTGGGGGTTCTAGCCCCACTCTCAACAGTAGTGACCGCTGCGTATCTAAGTGTGTGTGCACGCGTCTGTATGTGTGTGTATTTATATTTTATTTGCATCTTATGCATTATTTTTGAATGTTTAATTGTTTTTATAAGCATTTATAGCATTGAATATGTATTTATTGATATTATATACACATTTACATGTACGTATATGTCAGTTAGGGGGGGCGATCTTACTTCGCTGAAATTTAGCAATTCTGGGGGGAGGTTGGGAGTCTCTTGTCCACAAAACCACGGAAAGTGAGGGATCACTGTAGATAAAAAGACTTGGACTACATTTCGAGTACCGATCTTGATAAATAAACATGACTGCATACTAGATAAACCTTCAACCCCTTATATGGTCCATAAAATAATGTAAAATAGTGTTGGTGAAGCGCGGTGTTATTTGACCCGTTTTGGGTTTTTTTTTTTTTTCCAGAACAGGTTGTGATGAGGGTGTGAGTCATAGTGTAACATTCGGATCACTGAAAAAACCTTCAGATCTTTCTGAAGAGTGGTACACTTTAACCTCTTTTTTTTTTTTTTTTTTTTTTTTTGGCTTTTGTACTTTTTCCAATTCCTTTAAACCAAAGTATTACAGCAAACATTTTTGCTGAAGGCAGTTGAGTGAGTTTCACCCATGAGTATCAACTGAAATGAATAATATCGATTTACCAGTCAGTAAACAAACCTGCATTGCTCAGTACTGACACGTTGCTCAGTATTACAACTAAGTGGAACTGTATGGCTCGGATTGCAAAATGTTTGGGTGCATTCATACATTTATTTATTTGCTGAACTGCTTATTTATAATAGGGTTGACGGGAGGCTGGCGACTATCTCAGCTAAGTCTGGGTTCACCAAGCTATCATAGGGTTAACACACACAAATGATCACTCTTACACTCACACCTCGGAGCAATTTGGAACAGCCAATTTTAGCCTAGAGTCTAATTTTAGACTGGAGGAGGAAACCAGAGTACCTGGAGGAAGCCCATCGAAACACAAGGAGAACATGCACATTTCACACAAAAAAATGCCCTCGTCAAACTTGGAACTGAACCCAGGACCTTCTTGCTGGGAGGCAAACATGTCAACCATTATGTCTCCTATCTGAATACAGATATAGGTGATTATGAGAAATGTAAAAAAAAACAAAAAAAAAAAACAACAACAACATTATCCAGGGTATCAGAATTTTTTTTCTTCAAACCCTACTCTATTTCAGAATTGTTCATGTTTGCTGATAGGAACTGTACTAGAGCTCAGTGGTGTTGTCCAATTCCAATAAAGGCGAAGGTCAGAGTCCACTGGGTGATTCCACTGCTAATTCAACACGCCAGCTGATGAGTTGGTGCAGAGAAGTAAAGTTAATATTAGGAAAAGGGCAAACGTATCAGTAAAATCAATTAATTAAGCAATCTTTGGTCATGGCAATCCCTTGGGGTTGAGGAGGATGGCCTTCGGAAATCTTCTGTAGTCTTTTGTAGTCATAGATGAAGTGATCGAAGTCACTGGGAAGTCTGATTCTAGCTTGGAAAGTTTGGTCGAGCAATAACTCATCAGTAACTGCATCAAAATATCTGAATACACCAGTATTCACCTTTAGATGACCTTTAGATGACCTTAGACCTGTGGAGCCGGTGGTGTAGCGGTTAGAGTGTTGGGCTCATGATCGGGAGGTTGTGAGTTCAAATCCCACTGAGACCCTCACTGGGCAAGGTCTCAACCAGAAGTGTGCCTCTGTTCACCCAGCAGTATAAATGGGTACCAGTAAAAACATACTGGGAAGGTAACCTGCGATGGACTAGCGTCCCATCCAGAAGGAGTTGAACTCCTGATCACTTCACGCTACGGAAACCGGGATAAGCACCGGCCTGATGAGCCACTAGGCTCCGGTGTAAAAACCCAACAGTTAATCAATCAATCAATCAAAAAATCAATTTACCTTAGATATACTGAAAAAAAACCCCGAATATAATTAATAAACAGAATGCAAACCATTACCAAGCAAAAAAATAAAGTGTGTTTGTTCTCCCGGTGCCTATGTGGGTTTCCTCAGGGTACTGTAGTTTCCTCCAAACATTCATGCACATTAGGCTAAACGTTCCAAATTACCCTCAGTTTTGAGTGAATGGCTGTGTGTGTATTGTCCCTATAATGATCTAGCGAGATGTATAATGGGCGTAGTTGAGATAATAATACGTAGCTTGTTAATGAATAATCATAAACTGGCTCCCGTGTGGCACAACAAGATCGATGACTATAAGCATACATGACATACAGGTACGTGACTAGAGGTCGCAAGTTCGAATCCAGGTTGATGCCGCAGCCACCCATGACTAAAAGTCAATGGGAGCAAATTGGTCGTGCTCTCACGGAAGGGTGGGATGGAATATGTTCACTTCGCTGTCACTCACGGCGATCACCAGTGAGCCATGGGTGTCTGTTAGCTCATTCGTGTATGGGGACAGATAGCACTTTCCCTCCACTAAATATGAATGTGCAGCAGTTCAAAAAGAGGCGGGTGGCAGCTGAGGTGGGCATGTGCAAGCTTGCGCCCCTCCCTGAATGCGGACGGTCGTGCGATGGGGAAGGTAATATTTGATGGGTGGGAATTAAGTAAGGTAAAGGTAGTCCGTTGGGCTTTTTAACACCTGAGGCCTCGTGACTCATCAGGCCGGTGCTTATTCCCGGTTTCCGTAGTATGAAGCTACCAGAAGTTCAACTCCACCTGGATGGGACGCTAGTCCATCGCAGGTTATCTTCCCAGTATATTTTTACTGGTACCCATTTATACTGCTGGGTGAACAGAGGCACACTTGTGGTTGAGACCCCTTGCCCAGGGATCTTAGCACAGTAGGGGTCTATCTGGGATTTGAACACACAACCTCCCGATCATGAGCCCAGCACCCTGATGACTACATCACTGGCCCCACAAATGGGTGGGAATTAGACATGACTAAATTTAGAGGGAAAATGGGGGGAGGAATGACACTACCATTAGCATGTTTTGGGAAATTTATGGTCCTAGACTGTATGGTTTGATTTTGCGCAGGCTCACTTTTCTCATCATGATTTTAATTAAACAATGATCAGTTTTAACAGATTCAACAAATTTTTGAGAATATCTGATGGGCCACATTGGAAACATTAGTGGGCGTAGTTAAACCTGGTTTGTTTACAGACAAAGAATTTACTGTTCAGCATTTTATTTACTTCTCTTGTTCAACCAATGACTCAGATCATTCCGCAAATATATATATTTTAATCCAAAAAAAAAAAAAAGGAGTTGTACAACTCGTGTCCTGCTGCTTGCCTAATCACAGATTTTTGCAACATGGGACTTTTCACGCCTACTCTTTCCAACATTGGCGGAAAATCGCGTCCTTCACATTGTCCACAACCTGATAAATCCACAGTTTTCACTCATTCCACCAGCCCAACCCTCTCTGTGCAGGAGCGCAGTATAAAAATCGAATCTTGCGAGTGTTCGACTGCTCTTTGTGGATTTTATTGACCTGGCGTGAGAAGACAGATAATCATGAAGTGGCTCTCCGTGTTCTTTAGTGTGTGCTTAGTTCTGGCTTTGAGCCATGCAGCACCAGCGTGAGTATCTCCTGCAAGACCAAGAAATTTAAATGTTAAATTGAATTTTATTGAAAAAAAAAAAAAAAAAAGATGATGATTATTATTATTTTTAGCTTTTCAGAGTACAGCATAAGATCAATAATGGATGGTCAAAGTTTGTTTGTTTGAATTCAGAAGGAAGGTTTACTATTAACACTTTAGACGCTCATGACCAGACCTACATTTTTCTCACTCTTATAATACAAGTGTGATCACTTCTTGTAATATTTTTCCAGTCAGTGCTAGTTCATAGTTCTAGTTCATTTCCTAGTTAATAAATAATATGAATAATCTAATAATTAACCTAACTATAGGTTTTAACATAAACATGGTATTTCTCTTTCTCTGTCTATTACAGTCACCAGGATTCTACAGGTAGGCATATGTTCCATTTTTCCAATTTCTCTCATTGTATTGATTGCGGGTGAGTGATGGACCAAGGGTAGGGTGCTGGATTACCGCGCTCATGATCAGTGGTTCAAGCCCCACTATCAATGGGTTGTCACTGCTGTCGAACCGGGTTATCAAAGGACAGCCTTGTCTCTCACTGTCTCCAGTGGGAGGCATGTAAAGGAACCATTGCTGACTTTCGTCAAAAGTAGGCTGTGGTGAGCAGTGGTGGGCAGTGGTGGCCTGGCAGTGAGGTGCTGGATTACCAATCCTAATGTTGGGGGTTCACGCCCCACTCTCAAAGGTTGTCAATGCTATCCTCCCAGAGCAGCTAACTGGGTTATCAAAGGCCTGCCATATCTCTCACTGTCTATGGTGGGACGCATGTAAAGGAACCATTGCTGATTTTCGTCAAAAGTAGGCTGTGGTGGGCAGTGGTGGGCAGTGGTGGCCTGGCAGTGAGGTGCTGGATTACCAATCCTAATGTTGGGGGTTCACGCCCCACTCTCAAAGGTTGTCAATGCTATCCTCCCAGAGCAGCTAACTGGGTTATCAAAGGCCTGCCATGTCTCTCACTGTCTATGGTGGGACTCATGTAAAGGAACCATTGCTGACTTTCGTCAAAAGTAGGCTGTGGTGGGCAGTGATGGCCCGGCAGTGAGGTGCTGGATTACCAATCCTTAGGTTGGGGCTTCATGCCCCACTGTCAAAGGTTGTCGGTGCTATTCCCCCAGTGCAGCTAACTGGGTTATCAATTGCCGGCCACGCCTCTCACTGTCTATGTTGAGAGGCAGGTAAAAGAACCTTGGGTAGCTGTTTCTGCCCAGCGATGGCCTGGCGAGCTGTCTACGGTGTACTGTGCTCTCGCTCAAAGTTGGCTGAGATGGGCCCCATCCTCCCCGCAACCCTAATTAGGATTCAGAAAATGAATGTATTGACTGTCTTATCTACAATTTAAGAGATTATTAATTCTGGTTCTCTGAAATGGTTGAATCGATATTTATTTTATTTTATTCTATTTGGTATTTATTTTGCATAAATCTATACTAGTATATGTTAATATTATTTTTGTAAGTAAATCCATTAGTTTTGTTAATGTTGACTTCCAATTTTTTTTTGGATGGGTATCAATAAAATTTCCTTTCTTTATCTCATCTGTAATACTCTTTTAGCTCATCCAGAAGAAAATCCAGACCATGACACCAATTCCCAACACAGCGCCAAGTATGACCGCTGTAAAGGCATCGAGTTTGACGCCATTGCCCCAGATGAGAAAGGAAATGCACTCTTTTTTAAAGGTTGACCCAATTTGGTATTATTTGTACAGACTTTTTTTTTTTTTGTCTTTAGAAATGTACTGTACCTGGTTACAGTGGAGTTCACAGATGAGTCTTGATGATTACAGCAGCAGTTGTTCGAAAGTAAAACTCTACAGATACTTCATTTCAAGTTTCAACATTGAAGCAAGAATGAATGTTGGGAAGTTTTGTAAAGTCCGAACGACTCTCCGCTTGAGCTGAAATTCAATTATCTATCACGTACAGAAAGCTAGGAAAGAGACCATCAGGATGAATTGAGCTAGATAGCAGGCTACAGGAACCATAGCAGTGGAAGTGTGTCTGAATTCAGTTTATTTTTATATTCCTGCTATCAGATATGCTTTCTGTAACAGTTCCCATCCCTGTAACCCACGACTTTTTTAAATTTAAGCGTACAACACACCAGTGTGTGTGTGTGTGTGTGGCCACTAGAACGGAACTTAATAAGTTGTACAATACTGTATAATGTTCTTCAGAGGTCAAAATTTTAAATCACATTACAGTTCTGAGCTCTACTTTGAACTTAAGTTCTAACATTGTAATATAATGAACATGGCATTTATATGAAATTCAATATTTCGGGAAAGGTTTACCGTATGAATCCCTCACTTTCCGCGGTTAATGGGGAACGAGACATACACCCCCCATCCCCCATCCCACACCGCAACTGCCGATTTCCGCAAAGTAGGGTCGACCCCTCTGAATGATGTATGCGTACATGTATGTGTGTATATAATATCAATAAATACATATTCAACGCTATAAATGCTTATAATAACAATTAAACATCCAAAAATAATGCATAAGATGTAAAGAAAATATAAATACACACACATACAGGCACGCGCGCACACACACAGACACACCTCACATAAAAATAATTGAAACTAATTTTGTTGGGGGGTTTTGGGTTTTTTTTTTTGTTTTTTTTTGGGGGGGGGGGGGGTGTTACATAACTGGCCTTGATTTGCTGCATTTTCCTTAACTTTTTCCCTATTTATCCTTAACCATAGAAGTGCCCAAAGTAAAAGCTCATAATGCCTTGCATTATTTTAGTGAAATTACCTCCCTATTTTGATATTGAATGCAGAAACTACCAAATAAATTGCATTATATTATATATGAATAGCATACGTTATATAGAGGCCTTTCCAAAAAAAAAAAATTAAGAGAAAAATGTAAAGCCAATTTTTTTCGTCTTTGGCACTGCCAGGGTTAATTTCTTTTTTTTTTTTTTTTTTTTTTTCAATGATGATGTTTGAAAACCCACGATGCACTGAAGCTGCAGAAACTGAAGCAAAGAGTAGCGTCATAAACTTAAGAAAAGCAAACTAAAATAGCATTTTATATGTTATTTTTATATATTTTTAATGGGTCAAGCATTATCCTGAGTTTGCAAAGTGAAAAAAGAAGAAAATAAGAAAAATAAACAAACAAACAAAAAAATAAGCAAAACTATTTATTCCCAAGTTCTTGGTAGATTTTATTTTCTCCTTGTTGTATATTTGTATGTTTCCTTCCACAACCCAAAAACATGCACATTAGGCTAACTAAGTGAAATATGCTCAACCTCCCCACTACCCTGATAAGAGTAAACCATTTGGTGAGTGAATGAGCAAGATTTTTTATAGTTTATATTGAAATATTTTACCACAACAGAAACTGGTCAGGTGAGCAAAAAAAGGTGTGTTTATATTTTCATATACGTATTAACCATGACCGAGCTGTAGCGCTAAAGCAATATTGAAAATACTCATTCAGAGGTTTGTCTACATATTATTCAAGCACAGCTCTGTAAAGGTTAGTATATACTACAAGGAAATAAAAAGATTTGCATAAAACTATATTTACATAACGTTTTACATGAAGTTTCAGGTTATAGTTCCATTTTAAACCATGATAATGATGTTAATTGCTCAAATGCCTGCGAATAACTGTCTGTCTGTCATTTAGATTTAAATAGTAATGACTCATAATAATTATTTTAAGGTGGTATGGTTGCGTAATGGTTAGCACACCCGCCTCACTGGTCTGGGTTCGATTGCCAGCCTGAACGTTTCTGTGTGGAGTTTGCATGTTATCGCCGTGCTTGCGTGGGTTACCTTTGGGTACGCCGGTTTCCTCCCACAGTCCAAAAACATGCGCAGTAGGTTAACTGGCTGTTCAAAATCTCCCCTAGGTTCGAATGGTTGTGTGAGTGTTGGCCCGACGATGGCCTGGTGAGCTGTCCAGGGTGTACCTCACCCTCACCCAGAGTTGGCTGAGATTGGTGCCAGCTTACCCGCGACCCTAATTAGGATTAAGCGGCTCAGAAAATGGAAGGAATGAATAATTATTTTAATCCTGAAATACCAGACCAATCAGATTATGCAAGTTCTGTTAACTACATAGTAATATATTTTTATGTTAATATTAATTCAGTACATTAAATATCGTTACATACTGCATAATCGCTGATTCACTGATAAAATATTTCTGTTAAATGTAATCTGAGAATTATATATTTTTTTAAACTCGTGGACAAATTCATTGATTTTGATTTCACATTCCATAGGTGAACATTTATGGAAAGGGTTTTTAGGCCCTGTTGAGCTTGCAAATGCTACATTCCAGGAATTAGATGAACATCATCATCTGGGTAACGTGGATGCAGCCTTCCGCATGCACAATAAAGATGAAGAAGACAGCAAACACCATGATCATGTGTTTTTCTTTCTGGTATGACGTCATAGTATGTCTGCATCTCATCCCATGACACATTCCGAACCTGCATTGAGAACGTTAGGGTGTTGCCGTCATTATGAAAATATCTTCATACCTGCTTTTAAACTAACTAGGATGACTTTGATAAACTAGTATTGTCATAATCACAGGATGACCACGTCTTCAGTTACTACAACCACACTTTGGAGAAAGGCTTCCCTATGGAGATTCAGCAGGTGTTTCCAGGTGTTCCCAGCCAACTTGATGCAGCAGTGGAGTGTCCAAAAGGAGAGTGTATCACTGACTCCATCTTGTTCTTCAAGGGTGAAACTATTTTTCTAATTTATCTACCTATATCTCATGTGATATATAGATATTCACCATGGCATTTGCATGTTCATCTACATGCTTGTGTGGGTTCTTCCCACAGTCTGAAAACATGTGCAGTAGGCGAACTGGCTGGGCCAAGTCACCCCTAGGTGTGAATGTCAGTGTAAAGGGTGGTTGGCCTTGCAATGGTCTGGCAAGCTGTTTAGGGTGTAGCCTACCTTCACCTAGAGTCATCTAAGGTAGCTACCAGCCTCCCCATAACCCTGATTAGGGTCAAATACCTTAGAAAATGAATTATGAATGTGTTTAGTCAATGACCTTGGTATATATTTAAAAAAAATTCCATTGTTCTGTTGTACAGGGATCTCTCACTTTCCGCGGTTAATGGGGGCCGAGACCTCCCCTGCTATGACCAATTTCCGCAAAGTAGGATTAACCCCTTCTTACTGACGTATACGTACATGTATATGTGTATAATATCAATAAATACATATTCAACACTATAAATGTTTATAATAACAATTAAACATTCAAAAATAATGCATAAGATGTAAATAAAATATAAATACACACACATACAGATGCACGCGCACACACTCTAGATGCGCACCTCATAAAAATGTTAGGAGGTTTGTTGGGGGGTTTTGGGTTGTTTTTTTTTTTTTTTTTTTTGGGTTTTTTGAATAATTGGCCTTGTTTTGAGACATTTCCCTTAACTTTTTCTCTATTTGTCCTTAATGTCCTTATTTTTTTTAATTTTTCGATGAATATTTTTGAAAAACCCACGATGCACTGATTCAGAAACTGAAGCACGAAGCAGCGAAGGATCACTGTACAGTATTTCTACACTTGTTGCACAAAAACTTTTTAAATCCTTTGAAATTGAGTAGCATGTGTTTGTAAAGTGTGGCTTGTGGCTGGAAATGTATTTTTATAATGTTTGAAGATTCTATCATTGATTACACAAATTGAACAGCTTTCTACAGTTCTGTAGGTCACCGAAGTCCCAATTTTAAGAGTTTTATACCTCACTATATATAGTGACCAGATAAACCTAGTGAGCAGAACTGTGACATATGATTTCGTATTTATTTATCAGGACATGACGTGTACACATTTGATATCAAAACCAAGGCAGTAAAGAAGAAGGTGTGGGATCATTTGCCCATCTGCACATCTGCTTTCCGCTGGCTTGAGCACTACTACTGTTTCCATGGTCTTAACTTCACCAGATTTCATCCTGTGACTGGACACGTGGACGGGAACTACCCTAAAGAAACTAGACGCTACTTCATGAAATGTCCAGATCTTGGTGAGTGATGAAACCCTTTGGAATTGCTCTTAAATGTCTTTCTTTTTGCCAACAAATTGTAAGAGATGTACAGTAGACCTCTTCAAATTTGACTTTTTTCATCAATCATATGCAAACTGATATTTTCCCCATTCTCCGAGGTCTAAATTAACTAAATATACCAGTTATTTTGATCTTGGACCCTGGCTATGCCTGCCCCAAGAGCCATGTAGTTTTATTGTTGATGTTTTTCCAACAACGCTGAAAAATTGGGGATTGAGGCTCGACAGTTATTAATAGCTGTACTGATCTTTATTAACTGGTGACACATTAGGTCAGCTTTATTCACCTTAGACAAGCAGTTGTGTTAATATCAGAAACTGTTTATGTAAAAAGCATAATTTAAATTATAGCAATAAAATAAAACAAAAAAGGGTATAAAAAGCAGACAGATATACTGTACTTGAATAAATCTTTTAAAATTCATTTTAATTTCTGGCATTCTGGCTTAGGGGTTAAGGGCCTTGCTCAAGGGCCCAACAGAATGGTGGTATGGTGGCTTGAAAGCTGGACAATAAATCACAGCCTCAACCAACTACTCAGAAATGCAAATGAATTTACATTAATTTATAGAACAAAACTAGCTAAATGTTATGTTAATTTCATTTAATTAGCTATTTTCACCCGAACAATTAAAAAAAAGGAATGAAGAATGAAGCTGCAATCTCTTCGTATTAATGCAAGATTGGCAATTTAGGTTGGTTTGACCTCAATTATTAGTTAAACTGGCAAGTGCATAATCTAGCACTAATACCAGACTTTAAAATGTTATTACTGTATATTAATTATCAAGGGTGTGTTACATGGGACAGCGGTGGCCTGGTGGTAAGGTGCTGGATCACTGATCCCAAGGTTGGGGGTTCAAGCCCTACACTCAACAGGTTGTCACTGTCCCCGCAGTGCAGCTAACTGGGTTATCATTGGCCGGCCATGTCTCTCACTGTCTATAGTGAGAGGTTCATGTACGAGAACCATTGCTGACTTTCGTCAAAAGTAGATGCATAGCCAGCACCGTGTTTCTGCTCTGTGATGGCCTGGCAAGCTGTTCAGGGTGTACTCTGTCACTCTGCCCTTGCCCAGAATCTGTTGAAATGGGTGCCAGCCTCCCCACGACCCCAATTAGGATTAAGCGGTTCAGAAAATGAATGAATTAATGAATGAGTAAATAGCTAAGTGTGTTAGCTTTCGAGCCGTCATTACACATGAATAAATTCAAGGTAACAAAATTCAGTATATTATATAATTATGACTGGCTTTAAAAATTAACACGCATGAAATACTTTTTTTTTTTTTTTTTGCTAATTCAAGTCAAATGCTAATTGAAATTTACTTGTCGATCTACGTTCCAACCCTCACCTATGGTCATGAGCTTTGGGTAATGACCGAAAGAACAAGATCACGGATACAAGCGGCTGAAATGAGCTTCCTTCGCCGGGTGGCGGGGTTCTCCCTTAGAGATAGGGTGAGAAGCTCCGCCATCCAGGGAGAGCTCGGAGTAGATCCGCTGCTCCTCCGCATTGAGAGGGGCCAGTTGAGGTGGCTCGGGCATCTGGTCAGAATGCCCCCCCCGGACGCCTCCCTGGTGTGGTGTTTCAGGCATGTCCAACCGGGAAGAGACCCCGGGGTCGACCTAGAACATGCTGGAGGGACTATGTTTCTCGACTTGTCTGGGACCGCCTCGGTGTCCCCCCGGGAGAGTTGGAGGAAGTAGCTCGGGAGAGGGACGTCTGGACCTCTTTGCTAAGGTTGCTACCCCCGTGACCCGACCCTGGAGAGATGATGATGATGATGATGATGATGATGATGATGATGATGATGCTAATTAAAATATGATCTGTATGCTGTGTATGTATATGGCTAACATACAATGTATATTTCAGTAAACTTGCCAATACAAAAATGTAGAAATTATGCTTTATAATAACTTTCATGCAAAGTTTTTACCACTCAAAGCTTTAGTAAATGAGGGTGTGTTTTTTTTTTTTTTGTATAATTTCCCATAGCTCATATTTTTGGTTTTGACTTTGAAACGTAGGTCATGGGGCTGGACACAAAAGGCCTGCCTGTAAACTTGACGCCATCACCGCAGACAGCACTGGCAAATCATATGCGTTTATAGGTGAGTAGAATTTCCTACAATCGCTCTGGAAAGGTGGAGAAACCAGATTTCATATGAACAAATCAAGTGAAAAATCAACTGTATGAAATTTTTAGGGTTAATGTACATTCGATTGGACACACACCGTGATGGTATTCATCCCTTTGCCATTGGAAGATCATGGAAGGAAGTCTCAGGACCTGTAGATGCAGTGTTCTCTTACAGTGACAAGCTTTACATCATCCAGGTAAAAAATAAATAAATACTTTATTTCATTTTTTTTAAAAAAGAACACTCAGACTGTGTAAACTTACACTCAATTTAAAGAAATAAAAGAATTATATATACAGTATATAAACACAGGGATCCTTCGCTACTTCGTGCTTCAGTTTCTGCGGCGTCAGTGCATTGCAGGTTTTTAAAAATATTCATCGAAAAATAAGGAAATTAAGGAAAAATAGGGGAAAGTTAAGGAAAATGCTGCAAACAAGGTCAATTATGCAAAAAAAAAAAATTCCCCAAACAAACAAAAACAAAAAACAACCCAAAACCCCCCAACAAAACTACTTGTATTTTTATGTGAGGTGCGCATCTGTGTGTGTATTTATATTTTATTTACATCCTACACATTATTTTTGAATGTTTAATTGTTATTATAAGCATTTATAGTATTGAATATGTATTTATTGATATTATATACACATATACATGTACGTTTATGTCAGTTGAGGGGGGGGTCGATGCTACTTTGTGGAAATCGGCGGTCTCGATCCCCAGTAAATCATTCCTACCTGTAGCCATTGAACTGTACAAACTCCTCCTCATAGCAACAACATCCATTGCTATACATTATACGTGCGCACACACACTCAGATGCGCACCTCACATCAAAATGTAAGTAGTTTTGTTGGGGGGTTTTGGGTTGGGGTCCTTTTTTTTTTTTTTTTTTTTTTTTTTTTGCATAATTGTCCTTTTTTGTGGCATTTTCCTTAACTTTTCCCTTATTTTTCCTTAATTTCCTTATTTTTTTATTTTCCGATGAATATTTTTGAAAAACCTGTGATGCACTGAAGCCGCAGTAACTGAAGCACGAAGTAGCGAGGGATCACAGTAAATAACATTCGTAACCTATTCAGACATATGTAAACAGGGATATAATATTCAGTAGTATGAATGGAAGTGAGTTACATTTAATAGATAATATTAGTGAAGGCTGGCGGCACGGTGGCGTAGTGGTTAGCACGTCCGCCTCACAGCAAGAAGGCCCGGGTTCGATTCCCGGCCTGGGTGTTTCTGTGTGGAGTTTGCATGTTCTCCCCACGCTTGTGCGGGTTTCCTCCGGGTGCTCTGGTTTCCTCCCGCAATCCAAAGACGTGCACTGTAGGTTAATTGACCGTTCTAAATTGACCGTAGATTCTCTCCTGCAGCGGCACTGGAACCCAGTCGTATCGGCATTTGCCTTTCCATTGGATCCTTCCGGTGGCGCCGAGACAGGGGGGGGACTTGCTGCTTGGGTAACATCCTGTCCCTCATTACTCCCTACCTGCTCTGCGCACTGGGGGGTATAACCAGCTGGGATACCAGCCAGAGCGCAGCCATAGTCCTCTGGGACTGACGGAGGCCTACCATTAGTTAAGGCTAATCATTTATTAGCATATTAGCATTAGCTTGCCCTTCCTGTCCCACTCTTCAATAGGCACTGAGCATCAGGCGAAGGTTGCTTGATTCCACCTTCCCTTGGTTCTCTTTGCACAGCACCTGGTATTTCCAGAAGATTTTCCATCTATGTACTAACCAGGCCCAACCATTTCTGAGATCAAACAGGATTGACGCATTCGCTAATTAATTAGGTAATAAGGGATCTTTAATGGAAAGTGTTGTCATTTATTTTGACAGGGTGATCAACTCTATATTTACAAATCAGCAGCACATTACACACTTATAGAAGGCTATCCTAAGCCTCTGAAGGAGGAGCTGGGCATTGAGGGACCTGTGGATGCTGCATTTGTATGTAATGACCACATTGTTCATGTTATACAAGGTATGTTTCTCTTTAATGTCAACAATCAAGAGTCTTATTAATACAGCACACTAAACGCAGTAATGGTATTCAATGATTTTTACAATGAACGGCTTGCTGGTGCTGGTATAGATGCACACATTATAACCCCAACCACCTCCGAGCTCATTCTGGGCCAGTCATTTAGACACTGATGTCTCTTTGCCCCACAGGTCAGGAAATGCTCGATATTGATCTGGAAGCGACCCCAAGAGCTGAGAAAACCAAAGCTCTGTTGCCCTTCCCTAAAATTGATGCTGCTCTATGCCACACTGACGGTGTGAAAGTGTTTGTTGATGGGGACTACTTTGTGTACGAGAGCCCTAAACTGCTGGCTGAGAGCAGGATTAAGCCAATCCCGAATAAGATCTCGTCAGAAATGTTCGGTTGTGAATAGAAGCATTACTACAAAAATATAAAGAATATAAATGTAAAGATATAATAAAGTTTCCGAGTCATTTTTGTTGAACGATTCTATCCTTTTGTTAATCTCACACACACACACACACACACACACACACACACACACACACACACACACACACACACACACAAATATATTAACAGTTTCAGTAGATTGTTCTACTGTAGCTGTTCCCTGAGATCAGACCAGACCTACTTGTCTCCACTCCCTGTGTGTATCGCAACTCAGCCATGGACACTTTTGCCAGGTCATTCATTCATTGTCCCTCCTTGGACCACCTTTGGCAGATTCCTACTACTGCATTCTGATAACACCCCATAAGACTTGCCAATTTAAAAATGAATACAGTTGTCTCACAATGTGTATCAGTTCTAGGCGAAATTATGGCTCCTTCATAGACATTATAATTGAAATGCTCAGCTTATTCTGGGCAATGGGCTCGCACACCCTTAAGAGCTCCCAGACCATTGCAGGGCCAGCACACACACACACACACACACAACCTTTGACACTCACACCTATAGTGGAGGGCAGTGGTGGTCTAGTGGTATAAGGTGCTGGATCGCTGATCCTAAGGTTGGGGGTTCGAGTCCCACTCTCCACAAGGCTGTTACTGTGTCTCTCCCCCCCCCCCCCCCCCCCAGTGCAGCTAATTGGGTTATCATAGGTCGGCCATGTAAAAGAACCATTGCTGACTTTCGACAAGAGTAGCTGCAAAGCCGTCGGCATGTTTCTGCCCTGCGATGGCCTGGCGAGCTGTCCAGGGTGTACTCTGCCCTTGCCCGGAGTTGGCTGGGATGGGCGCCAGCCTCCCCGCGACCGATCCTAAATAGGATTAAGCGGGTACAGAAAATGAACTGATGATGAATGAACCTATAGTAGAACAATCATTTAGTGTACTGTACATGTTTTAGGACTGCAGAAGGAAACCGGAGGAAAGCGCATGGAAAGGATGCGATCTCCATGCAGAAACTCCAGGGACTCGAACCCAGGACCGTCTTCCTGTTAGGCAGACCTGCCACCTACATGCTGAAATTAACAATTTCAAATGTTATGAGATTTCCTTTTGGCTTTTTCCCTTTATCAGGGGTCGCCACAGCGAATAATTCACACATTTGATTTGAACACAGCTACTCTTTACGAAAGTCAGCAATGGTTCTTTTACATGAACCTTCTCACCACAGACAGTGAGAGACATGGTCAGCCTTTGATAACCCAGTTAGCTGCACTGGGGGGGACAGTGACAACCTTGGGACTGAGTAGGACTCGAACCCCCAACCTTAGGATCAGTGATCCAGCGCCCTATACCACCAGGCCACCACTGAACAACCATTTCAAATACCAGTATGAAAAAAGTCATCATTTCATCTGACAATAATACACCCAATATAAATGAACGCAATATTTGCATATTAACAATGCAATATGAATGCAATATATTGCATATGAAATCTGATTTCTTTTGATAGGGGTCATTGTTTTGATTTCAATAAATCATTTTTTTTTTTTAATGACACTCAAAATCAATAGCTGTCAGAAAGTGTCTATGCTAGGAAGCTTTTGAAACATCTATGCTCTGATCTGTACTGCTCACACTGCAGAAAGTACAGTATGTCGTCACAACGTTCTCTCCGCCAGTGGCCCATGTTCCCATCTAGTATTGTGGAATATCTCTGGTCCAAAGATCCGCCAAAGGTTTTGTGATTTACCACCATTTTTGACTAAGTCCTGCAATAAAATAAAGTTTTAAGCTGCAGTTACAGATGTGGCCACATGGGGTCAGTGTTAGATAAAAATTACAAATAGGCGCCAGCCTCTTTGGTACCCTAATCCAGGGGTTGCCAACCAGTCAGAGACCAAGAGCCACATCATACACATGGACACAGATGAACATCACCCATCCCTTTCTCTCTCTTTCTCGCTTTCTCTCTCTCTCTCGCTCTCTCTCTCTCTCTCTCACACACACACACACACACACACACACACACACACACACACCTCTGCTCAGCCAAATTTATTTTATATTCACACACCAACATGATAAAATAATGCAGCCATGAGGCGGGGGGGGGGGGGGGGGCACTAACCAGTGTCTCTCCCCCTTATGCCGGTCCCAAGCCCGGATAAATGCAGAGGGTTGCGACAGGAAGGGCATCCGGCGTAAAACTTCTGCCACATTTAAAAATGCAAATGATCAATACAGAATTCATACCAGATCGGTCGAGGCCCGGGTTAACAACGACCGCCATCAGTGCTGTCAACCAACAGGGTGCTGATGGAAATTGGACTACTGTTGGTCGAAGACGTCGAAGAAGGAGAGGCGGGAGGCGTGTCCGTAGGCAGAGAGAGAAGAGGAAATGCGTGAGCCTAGGACTGAGAGTAGGGACTTTGAATGTTGGAACTATGCAAGGAAAAGATAGGGAGCTGGCTGACATGATGCAGAGGAGGAAGGTGGACATACTGTGTGTTCAGGAGACAAGGTGGAAAGGTAGAAAGGCTAGAAGCTTAGGAGCAGGGTTTAAACTGTTTTATAATGGTGTGGATGGGAAGAGAAATGGAGTAGGAGTCATCTTGAAGGAGGGGTTTGTCAGGAATGTTCTCGACGTGAAAAGAGTGTCAGACAGAGTGATGAGTCTCAAGTTAGAAATTGAAGGCGTGATGGTCAATGTTGTTAGTGCTTATGCCCCACAGGCAGGATGTAAGCTAGAAGAGAAGGAGAGATTCTGGAATGATTTAGATGAAGTGATGCAGAGTACCCCCAGAGGTGAAAGAGTGGTCATTGGAGCAGACTTCAATGGACATGTTGGTGCAGGCAACAGAGGGGACGAGGAAGTGATGGGCAGGTTTGGTATCCAGGACAGGAACACAGAAGGACAGATGTTGATCGATTTTGCAAAAAGGATGGAAATGGCTGTGGTGAATACTTTCTTCAAGAAGAAACAGAAGCATAGGGTGACTTATGAAAGCGGAGGTAAGAGCACACAGGTAGACTACATCTTGTGCAGGCGATGTAATTTGAAGGAAGTCAGTGACTGCAAAGTAGTAGTTGGTGAGAGTGTTGCCAAACAGCATAGGATGGTGGTGTGCAGGATGACACTGATGGTGAGAAAGGTGAAAAAGGCAAAGGCAGAGCAGAAGACAAAGTGGTGGAAGCTGAAAAGGAAGAGTGTCGTGTTGTCTTCAAGGAGGAGTTGAAACAGGCTTTGGGTAGTCAGGAAGTGCTTCCAGAGGACTGGACAACCACAGCCAATGTGATCAGGGAGACCGGTAGGAGAGTACTTGGTGTGTCCTCTGGAAGGAAAGTAGATAAGGAAACTTGGTGGTGGAATGAGGAAGTGCAGGAGTGTGTACAAAAGAAGAGGTTAGCCAAGAAGAAGTGGGACATTGAGAGGACCGAAGAGAGTAAACAGGAGTACAGGGAGACACAGCGTAAGGCGAAGGTAGCAGTGTCAAAGGCCAAACAGAGGGCGAATGATGACTTGTATGATAGGTTGAACAGTAAGGAGGGAGAAAATGATCTATACAGGTTAGCACAGCAGAGAAATAGAGATGGGAAAGACGTGCAGCAAGTTAGAGTGATAAAGGACAGAGAGGGAAATGTATTGAGTGATGACAGAAGTGTGATGGGAAGATGGAAAGAGTACTTTGAAGAGCTGATGAATGAGGAAAATGAGAGAGAAAAAAGAGTAGAAGGGGTGACCGTTGAGGAGCAGGAAGTAGCAAAGATTAGTAAGGGAGAAGTGAGGAGGGCATTGAAGAGGATGAAGAATGGAAAGGCAGTTGGCCCTGATGACATACCAGTTGAGGTATGGAAGTGTCTAGGGGAGGTAGCAGTAGATTTTCTGACAAGAATATTCAACAAGGTCTTAGAAAGTGAGCAGATGCCAGAGGAATGGAGGAGAAGTGTGCTTGTGCCCATTTTTAAGAACAAGGGAGATGTACAGAGTTGTGGCAACTACAGAGGGATAAAGTTGATGAGCCATACAATGAAGCTATGGGAAAGAATAGTGGAAGCAAGACTAAGGGCAGAGGTCAGCATTTGTGAACAACAGTTTGGTTTCATGCCAAGAAAGAGCACCACAGATGCAGTGTTTGCTTTGAGGATGTTAATAGAGAAGTACAGAGAAGGTCAGAAGGAGCTGCATTGTGCCTTTGTTGATCTGGAGAAAGCATATGACAGGGTGCCGAGAGAAGAACTGTGGTATTGTATGAGGAAGTCTGGAGTGACAGAGAAGTATGTTAGAGTGGTGCAGGACATGTATGAGAGATGTAAGACAGTGGTGAGGTGTGCTGTCGGTGTGACAGAAGAGTTCAAGGTGGAGGTGGGACTGCATCAAGGGTCAGCTCTCAGCCCCTTCTTGTTTGCTATGGTTATGGACAGGCTAACAGACGAGGTTAGACAAGAATCTCCATGGACTATGATGTTTGCAGATGACATCGTGATCTGTAGTGAGAGCAGAGACCAAGTGGAGGAAAATCTAGAGAGGTGGAGGTATGCCCTGGAAAGGAGGGGATTGAAGGTTAGTCTTAGTAAGACAGAATACATGTGTGTGAACGACAAGGACCCAAGAGGAACGTTGAGGTTACATGGGGCAGAGATAAAGAAGGTGGAGGATTTTAAGTACTTAGGCTCAACAATCCAGAGTAATGGAGAGTGTGGAAAAGAAGTGAAGAAGCGCGTGCAGGCAGGTTGGAATGGATGGAGAAAAGTGTCCGGTGTGATGTGTGATAGGAGAGTATCGGCAAGAATGAAGGGAAAAGTGTACAAGACGGTGATGAGGCCAGCAATGTTGTATGGTTTAGAGACAGTGGCCCTGGGGAAAAGACAGGAGTCAGAGTTGGAGGTAGCAGAGATGAAAATGTTGAGATTCTCTTTGGGAGTAACGAGGATGGATAGGATCAGGAATGAGTACATCAGAGGGACAGCACATGTTAGAGCTTTTGGAGACAAATTCAGAGAGGCTAGATTGAGATGGTTTGGAAATGTACAGAGGAGGGATAGTGAGTATATTGGTAGTAGGATGCTGAGGTTGGAACTACCAGGCAGAAGGCCGAGAGGAAGACCAAAGAGAAGATTTATGGATGTGGTGAAGGAGGACATGAAGGTAGTTGGAGTAAGAATCGAAGATACAGAGGATAAGGTGAGATGGAGGCGGATGGTTTGCTGTGGCGACCCCTGAAGGGAAAAGCCGAAAGGAAAAGAAGAAGAAGAGCATGACAGATTTTCAAAGCATAGAAAAAGTGAGAGTAAAGGAAATTAGGAGCAGTGGTGGTCTAGTGGTTAGGGCGCAGGATCGCTGATCCTAAGGTTGGGGGTTCGAGTCCCCACAGGGTTGTCACTGTTCCCCCAGTGCAGATAACTGGGTTATCAAAGGCAGGCCATGTCTCTCACTGTCTATGGTGAGAGGCATGTAAAAGAACCATTGCTGACTTTCGTAAAGAGTACGCTGCAAAGCCGTCAGTGTGTTTCTATGACCTGGACAGGGATGTGTTCCGCCAGGCCAAATCAGCCCAAGTCTCGCCATGAAAGGGGCCCCAACGACATCCTTGGATGTTAAGGGATAAGTGTAGTAAAGTGAAAGGAAATTGTATGAGTAGTTTTTTTATATATTTATTGTAATTATAATAACAATAATAATAATAATAATTATTATTATTATTATTATCATCATCATTATTATTATTATCAATATTATTATTGTCATCATCATCATCATTATTATCCTTATCATTATTATCATCATCATCATCATCATCATCATTATTATCATTATTATTTTTGTCATCATCATCATTATTATTATTGTTATTATTATTATCATTATTATCATGATCATTATCATTCTTGTCATCATCATCATTGTTATTATCACCATTATCATTATCATCATCATCATCATCATTATTATTATTATTATTGTCATCATCATTATCATCATCATTAACATTATTATTATCATCAGTATTTTTATAATTATTATCAATATTATTATCATTATGATCATCATTATCATCATTATAATAATAATAATAATAATAATAATAATTATTATTATTATTATTATTATTGTTGTTATTATTATTGTCATTATTGTCATCATCATCATCATTATTATCCTTATCATTATCATCATCATCATCATCATTATTATCATTATCATTATTATTGTTGTCATCATCATCATTATTATTAGTAGTATTATTCTTGTTATTATTATTATTATCATCATTATTATCATCATGATCATTATCATTATTATTATTCTCATCATCATAATTATCGTTATTATTATCACCATTATCATCATCATCATCATCATCATTATTATTATTATTATTGTCATCATCATCATCATCATCATTATTATCATTATTATTATCATCATCATCATCATCATTATTATCAGTATTTTTTATAATTATTATCAAAATTATCATTCATCATTATCATTATTATTATCATAATTATCATTCCTATTATTATTATTATTATTATTATTATTTTGCTGCGACACAGTTTTGAAGTGGTATCATGAGGAGGCGCCCCTTCCTCTTTCCCGCCTTCTCACGGATGGGACTGAACCACGCCTCACGTTCGCTGACGCCGGCCATATTGACGGGCCTCCCCTACTCTAGTTCTCGCTCTCTCTCTCTCTCTCTCCCCGCCTGTCTCTCTCTCACCTTGCGCTGGATATCTACCGGCTAAACCTTAGTCCTGTCTTTCCCCTGTGCTCGGTTCAGCGTGCCAACAGGACACATAGGCTCTTCAGAAAAAGACCCCCGAACTGTTTCTTGTTCTGTCGCTCATTTTCAAAGCATTTCTGGAGTTTATCGCAGCTCTGGAAGACGCGGTGCTCTAGCCGGGGTGAGTTCTCTCTCTCTCTCTCTCTCTCTCTCTCCTCATTAATCGGCTTCATTGGCAGCCGGTTCTCTTGTTTCTATCTCTGCAGGCTTAGCAAACTATTTCACCGTTACACTCTATCATAAAAGTCGTTGTGTTTACTGCTTAAAGTGTTTTATCTGAAGGTGAAACGCTCCTGGTTGGAGTTTTACCTCAGGGACAGTTATTTGTGTAATAGTCGCCGTGTAGCGGTGACGAGTTTGCGTCCTGTTTGCGCATATTAACTTCATGATGGAGGGGTTACAAAAAATGAGGGGATAAATCAGACTTGGGTCCCACAGGAAACCAAATTTAATGCTCTAAATCGGATTATAAGTGGCAAAGTTTCAGCCCTGGGTTCTCCATATGGTAGAATGGTTGCTGTCACAACTTTAGTTTTGCGCATCTAGGGTCCAAACTAAAAGCCATTAGCCGCGTCGCTAGGAGACACGGATTAACGGCTGAATTAGCCTCGGGGCCTTTGCTAGTTATCATGGTAAACAAACCCTCTTTTAGCTTTTCTTCCACATATTTTAGTTCACATGCTAAGCTGTGAAAGGCCTGTAGTTTGTTTAAGGGTGTAAATAGAACTCGTGTGGCCTATTTTATAACAGGGAGCCGAGAAACCTTTAATTTTACACCATGGGTTGCATCCCTGTGAGAAAACAAAACCTTAAACATGCTTCTTGTTCATGCTAACGTGTCGATGCTAACTGTACCTCTTTTGATTCAAATTGATAAACATATATTAAATTAGTAGCAACAAAAGTTTTTAGACTCCAGTCAGAGTTTTATGGCAGTAACTGAGTGAGAAAATGTGTGGAAAATTGGTGCAAAAAAAAAGTTTTTAATATCCAGTCAGAGTTCTGTCGCAGTAATGAAGTGGGAAAAAAAGTGAAGATATTCTCCAATAATTTTTTTTTTTTTAAGATAATGATAATAGGGACCTGTTCTATTTGAAGTTTCCACATTATGCAAACTTAAACTAGTTAACTATACAAAAGTATTTCATTATCATTATCTGATGCAGTGCCATAAGGTAGCATTCAAAATCCAACAAGTTTCTGTGTAGTTCTGCTGGTTTTCTTCTACATATAACAATGCTTCATGAATTTATGTTGAAAAGACATTGAGAACGACTTCATGCACAAAACTGTACTTTTGATTAGTAATTAACAGGAAGAAATTGGTATGGATCCCCAAATTCATCTTCAAATTTATTCCCCTCTGTTTTTGGTCAATCAATTAATTACTGCTGGGCTATGTTTGAGATGAATATGTTTCAGCAGGAACTCAACTTGTACAGTGAACTTTGGAACATGAAACCTCGGCCCAGCTGGAGAAATGGGTATGTAACTGGTGTGGATACGACTGGTTTTAGAATTTTAATTGAAAATAAATTCGGGCTCTCCATGAATGATAGGGTGAGAACCTCAGCCATATGGGAGGAGCACCGAGTAGAACAACTGTGCCTCTGCATTGAGAAGAGCCAGTTGAGGTTCCCTGGTGTAATGTTTGGGGCATGTCCAACCTGGAAGAGACCTCGGGGTTGACCCAGAACACGCTGGAGGGATTATGCCTCTCTGCTGGTCTAGGGACGCCTTGGTGTCAACCCCCCCCCCCAATCCCGAACAGCTGGATTGAGTCATATAAAAATTAGTCATTAACAGGAAGAAATTGGTATGGAAACCAAATTCATCTTCACGAATCACATGAGAAACTCTCAAGGAGGGTAAAATAAAAAAAGTAAAGCTTGCAGGTCATCATTGTGATCTTGCTATGACTGTTTACTTCAGTTCAGCTGTATTTTAGTTAGTATCCTGATGAGGTCTTGATTAAAGGTTCTAAACCAGATTGGCCAATCCAACCAGAACCTCTCTGCTTTTTGCGGATGATGTTGTCCTTTTGGCGTCGTCAATTCAAGACCTTCAGCTCTCAATGGAGCGGTTCTCAGGTGTGTGCAAAGCGGCCAGGATGAAAATCACCACCTCCAAGTTCGTGACCATGGTTCTCAACCAGAAAATGGTGTAATGCACCATCCGGGTCTGGAATGAAGTCCTGCCCCAAGTGGAGGAGTTTACGAGTGAGGCAAAGATGGAGCGAGAGATCGACAGGTGGACAGGTGGCTGTGATCTAAAGCGACCTTGTATCGGTCTGTTATGGTGAAAATGGATTGAGCCAGAAGGCAAAGCTTTCTCAATTTATCAGTCAATTTACAGTCCAACCCTCACCTATAAACATGAGCTTTGGGTAATGACCGAAAGAACAAGATTGTGCATACAAGTGGTTGAAAATGAGATTCCGTCGTAGGGTGGTGAGAACGTCAGCCATTTGGGAGGAGCTTGAAATAGAACAACTGTGCCTCTGCGTTGAAAAGAGCTAGTTGAGGTGTCTTGGGTATGTGATTTAGGATGCCTCCCTGGTGTAATATTTGGGGCATGTCCAACCGAGAGACACGCTGGAGGGATTATGCCTCTCGGCTGGTCTGGGAACACCTCGGTGTCATCGTGTCACCGCCAAGAGCTGGATTGAGTGAGATTGAGAGCCCTTACTACAGCCTGCTTAGGCTGCTGCTCCCACGACCTGACCCCGAAACAAGAGGAAGATGATGAAGATGCTCAGATTGGTGAAACTTAAGCCTCTGTAGGCGTGATGGGGGGGGAATTTACTGTAGTGTTTGCTTTTGCATTTCTAGGATTTTTCGTCCAGTCACTCATGTTTATGGACCGTTAGATAACGCTCTATTTTTTTCACACATCTTTCAAACTACTGACCACTCGAAGTAACCCTAGATAAAACACGTCCTGTCTGAGCCGACATGTAAACTTCCTGTGGAACAAAATATTTTAAACGCTATTGGCTGAGTTGTGAAGCATTGTTCCTGGGTGGTTTTGATTTTGAGGTTCAAGCTCAGTTACAGACTAGATGTTCGTTCTGACCTATTAATGATCATGCACAGTGTGTGGTTATGTGTTCTGCAACAAGTGCCGATAAGTCGAAACTTCACTCACTTCATTCTCACTCATTCTCGGGACCACATAATCCTATTTGGGTTGGAGGGGTACAGCAGTTCACTAACACATGGAACCGACCAATCACACTCACACCAAGTGTGACAGACTACTTTGCGTAGCCAAATGTGCATATTTTTGGTTTGTGGGAGGAAACTGGAGTATTCAGAGGAACCCCATGCAAGCACTTAGAACAGTCGTTCTTAACCTTGTTGGAGGTACCGAACCCCACCAGTTTCATATGCACGTTCACCGAACCCTTCATCAGTGAAAAATATGATTTTTTACAAATTCAAGACATAGGTACTGTTGTGTTCTTGTATTCCCCATCTCCATGCAGTTTCACGAAGTATTCCTTTAGTTTTGCCGGTGCGAGACTAGAGTTACTCAACTTGGCATTGCAAATCATTCAGATAGGATGCTGAGTCCCATCACGTTCTGTGATGCATGTGAATCCATGTTGTACATATTCGTCCAACCACTTTCTTTATTTGCTTGACATAGTTAGTATGGATTAAAATATTCCGAAAAAAATCTCACGACTTCACACATTGACTACTGAGCAGGCTAAATTCCCCACGGCACTGATTGGCCAAGCAATGTAATGTGATCTTCTGCAGCCAGTGATGGCCAAGCGGGGCGTGTCATCACTAATTGACATGATGAGTCGGGTGTGTCCTGACCTCCGTGGCAGAGGCTCCGCCGAACCTCTGAGACCGACTCACCGAACCCCTAGGGTCCGATCGAACCCAGGTTGGGAACCACTGACTTAGAACATGAAAAGAAACACACTTTCGTAGGCTGGGATTAGAACCTAGGATGTGCTGGCTGAGAGCCACACAGCTAACAACTACAACACTCTGTATCCCAGGTCGTAATGCTCTGAATTATAATTCGTTGAATGTCATATACATGTAGGGCCCCTCCCCCCTTTTTAATGAGCATCTGTGTACCCGTGCCCCGAGTGGTCTACACTGATAGCGCACATCCCATGATTATTTTAATCTTGGTGAAATCCCTGAGCAGACAGTGTTGACGAAACGAGCATGTGGCTTTTCTTACATCATTTCACGCATGGATTGAAGTCAGACCTCAAGATGACTCGAAATGATCTGTGCCTGGTTAGATGTGAATTTAACCCCCCCAGTGCACGTGTCACAGTTACAGGGATGACTATGCACCCAGGTTTCAGTGGAATGTGAGTGAGAAGTACTGTTTACTTATTTTATCTTTACAGCTGTGTATGCTCGATCCGCAACAGCTCCTGGCGGTGGCGTCTTACATTTATGAAATTACCCATTTGTACTAAATATTTAATTTGTACCATAATTACCAAACCTTTAAGTTATTATTCAGTGAATTATCTCAGTAATTTAATAACAAAATAATAAATATGGGATTTTTAAATACTGATAATCAGGAAATTCGAATCATCGGATTTGGTCTGATGGTAATTGTTTATGATGGGCTGAGCATTTAGCTTTATTGCTTTATTGCCTCATAACGTGTTTGTATTGGATTTAATTCAAGTCGCCCTGTGGGACATATAAATTTATTTCTTTGGTTGATGTTGATATGTATAAGAAATGTATTTTTAATTTAAAAATCAAATAATGTAAGAGTGGTCCAGGGACGATGAGGCATCACATATGTGTTGGCACCCCAGAGTCCTGACCTTGACCCGATTGAAAGGTTTTAGGATGTGTTGAAGATTTTTCCTTCATTGGTGGGGAATGAACCTAAAACTGAATGGAAGTAAATGTTACATTGATTAAGTTTGTTGAAACAATGGCATGATGACTACGGGCTGTATGCAGAAAGGCGGAACAGCAGAAGATTCATGTTTGCAACTTTTTTGGTCGGGCAGTGTATTTTATTGTTTTGATAACTTTATGGTAGAGACGAAAAGAAAAGACAGGCTGGTGTGGATACAACTGTTTGTACTAATTATAGCCAAGGCGATAACATGGACATTGAATGTAAATACAGTGATCCCTTGCTACTTCGTGCTTCCGTGCATCGTGGGTTTTTCAGAAATATTCACCGAAAAATAGGGACAAAGTTAAGGAAAATGCTGCAAAACAAGGCCAGTTATGAAAAAAAAAGCAACCTAAAACCTCCCAACAAAACTACTTACATTTTTGTGAAGTGCTCATCTGAGTGTGTGCACGTCTGTATGTGTGTACTGTATTTATAGTTTATTTACATCTTATGCATTATTTTTGTATGTTGTTATTATAAGCAATTATAGACTTGAATATGTATTTATGAGAGGAAAAGTGTACAAGACGGTGTTGAGGCCAGCGATGTTGTATGGTTTAGAAACAGTGGCCCTGGGGAAAAGACAGGAGGCAGAGTTGGAGGTAGCAGAGATGAAAATGTTCTATTTGGGAGTAACGAGGATGGATAGGATCAGGAATGAGCACATCAGAGGGACAGCACATGTATGACGTTTTGGAGACAGTCAGAGAGGCTAGATTGAGATGGTTTGGACATGTACAGAGGAGGGATAGTGAGTATATTGGTAGTAGGATGCTGAGATTGGAACTACGAGGCAGAAGGCCTAGAGGAAGACCAAAGAGACGATTTATGGATGTGGTGAAGGAGGACATGAAGGTAGTTGGTGTAAGAGTAGAAGATGCAGAGGACAGGGTGAGATGGAGGCAGATGATTTGCTGTGCCGAAAGGAAAAGAAGACGACGACTTGAATATGTATTTATTTATGATATATACACACATACATGTACGGAAACGTCAGTCAGGGGAGTCGATCCTACTGCGTGGAAATCGACAGTCTGGGGGTCTTGGTCCCCATTAAACATGGAAAGTGAGGGATCCCTGTATAGAGAGTACAACAGCAAGATGAATAGCAAGGGGACTCTGAGTGGAAACGAATCAGTGTGGACTGGAATCAGTGAGATTCGCTTTACTTCGGGTTGCATCACACCAGCATACTGGGGATTTTTCGAGAACTTTCTTTCAAGACATGTTTTAACTGATTATAGGATCAGAACATGCCTCAATGAAATATGAAACACTGCAGTTTTGTTGCTATTTTTGTAGAAATACTGACTTGGTGTTGTACAATAAAAAAAAACAAAGCAACCAGCATACACGTTAATCGTTCCCAGTGGGGTAGTGGTGAGCACAGCCGTCTCACAGTAAGCGTGTCCTGGGGTTGGGGCTCGGTGAGACATTTCTGTGTGGAGTTTTTCTCCCCATACTGGTGTGGGTGTCCTGGATACTCTAGTTTCCTCCCACAGTTCAAAACATTGTTTATTGGGCTAATTTCCAAGGGGTGTGTGTGTGTGTGCACGTGTGCACGTATATCTTGGCCCTGCGATGGACTGGCAAGGTTTTCAAGGTGTAACCCATTTTCTTCCTGGGTTGGATGAGTGAGGATCTCGCAGTAGTGATGCAGAGAAATGAGTTTGGTGTTTTTCTGTTCATTGTTTAATGTTTAAATAACTGCTGCAACCTCATTAATATTCAAAATGTAGTTTTGAAACGGCTTTTTATACAGCACATGTTTTTGTCATATTTAAATGAGCATTTTGTGATGTTAGGTGGAATGTTGGAGAACCTTCAAGAATTAATATGCTCAGTCTTTGAACCCCTCCCCTCCGACCCGGTTGGTGGGTGATCATACCCGAAGTGCAATAGTAATTTGTAACGGTAATTTGTGGTGGCTTGTTTTTATTCTCAAATTTGTTGTGCGTTGTACATGGCATCGCAGTTGGTTTGCCTGATAAATGAACTCGTCTCAAAAAATTTCTGACATGTTTGAAATTTCCACGAAAGTTTATAGAAATTTTGCAAGTGCAGAATATCCTCAAACTCCTCAACAGTCGGCACATATAGTGAGCAGGTCACTGCAACATTTTACTTGCAAATTTTTGATTTTCATTCGCAAGTAAAAAGTTGGAGACTTGCAGGAGGAAAGTTTGAAATTTGTTAGCATCTGCCATTTTTCATTTTTTTTTTTTCATTTTATTTTTTATTCGCATTTTGTTCATGCCAATAACGTGCAAATAAAAAGCGAATGGATTGAGAATAAAGTAAACAAAACCGGATTGGTTCACGACAGATTTGTTTTTTTCCCCATTAAACTAATTTTTAAAATTTCTGCCTTTTGCTAATTACTCATGATTTGGTTTAGAAACAGTGGCGCTGGTTTAGAAATTGCCAGGCAAAAGGCCTAGAGGAAGACCACAGAGACGATTTATGGATGTTGTGAAGGAAAGCATGGAGGTAGTTGGTGTAAGAGAAGATACAGAGGACAGGGTGAGATGAGACAGATGATTTGCTGTGGTGACCCCTGAAGGGAGCAGCCGAAAGGAAAAGAAGACGACTCACAATATTTGGTACACAACCGTTTCATTTGTATGTGAAGCCGCAAAACATCTTAAAGCGAATTTCAACATTGTCAAAAATAATCACTGTAAATCAATTCATCAGCGCTTTTGTATCGTACCTCCAGTGTGATTACCCTCTTACTAATGCACTGTGAACTCAGTTTTCCCTTACCTATACTGTAACCCAGAAATGTTTATCAACACATTCAAATAGATCAATTCCTGTTCTGTGAATACAGAAACAAAACACACACACCATATTCGATGTGATAAGTGCCCAAGGCGCTTTAAAAATTGGAGTGATTGGGTGTTTATTAAAATGTTGACAATCTGAGTGGAATGGTAAGTGCTTATTCCCAACGAAACCAAACCAAAAGTTTTACTGGTATTTGTGTTCATTTTGTGGTATCAACCAAAATTACTTACATGAAAGCTGAAAATAAACAGAAAACAGCATAAATTAAAAAAAAAAAAGACCCCTTACTTTTTTCTCCAGATCTTTTTCTTTTCCATTCGGCTGTTCCTTTAAACATTTTCCCGGAAGTAAAATCGAGTCACTCAACATGAATGTCAATTTTAGCACATGGCATGTTAAGCCAATCAACACAAACAAAAACACATTCAGGAACTTAAATTTATGACGTTAGTGAGCAGGAGAATCGGGTGAAAAATACTTATCACTGTCTGATAGGCATCCGATAGTTTTGCTGTAGCACTTTCTAATGGTTCATTGGTTGTTTAACATTTACCAAGAGAACACAGCAAAATATTTTCCTGTTTTGTTTAAAGCGTGGCGGAACAATCAAATGTGTTGTTACTGATGAACATTATAGACATTCCCCAGTGTCAAGGGGTCTTGAAAGACCGTGTAAACTCACTTTTACAGGCAGTGAACACCTCATTTTAAGGTTACATAGACTGATTGACTCATTGGCAAGTTTGATCTACGATTTTGCTCCCAGTACACATGGGCGTTTATTAGACATAAGATTAAAAACATGGGGGGGGGGATGCTTATTGGATTACGTTGAATACGATGTGCGTGTATGTATGTGTGTGTGTGTGTGTGTATGTGTGTGTATATATATATATATATATATATATATATTACACACACACAGTGGTACCTTGAATTAAGTGTCTTTTATAACGAATTTTCTATGATACAAACTTCGATCCCACCAGAAATCTGCCCCATCCAACGAGCAAAATACAGACGCTCCCCAGCTTATGAATATTCGTTTTTACAAACATCCAGAGATACGAACAGGGCTGCCCGAGGGTGAAAGTGAAATGAAATTGAAGAACAAGTAGAAATAGAAATGGCATAAAATCTATAGAAAAATGTCGTAAATATAAGTATGAAATATGATTAAAAATTATCCTGAGGTACATTTTAATACTAGGCTCTGGCAGAGGGGCGTGTCTGACATGTGCTTTACACCATATGGAGGTCACTGAAGAGAAGCAGAACCATACAATTTTGAACTCTTGCCAAAACTTTCAAAGAAGAAACAAATTGACTCCAGTATTATAATGAACTGGATAAGAATGAAACTCTGTAAATCTCATCAGATCTGCTGTGTAGTGCTTGAGAGGAACCAGGAGTTTAAAATTATGGAGAGAGCGATATTGTGTACAGTACAAACTCGTATAGGTTACTTATACAAGATTTAAACATACACTCCCATCTAAAAAAAATCCTCTGTAACGACCTACAAACAAATTCATCTAACGAACGACCGTCCGGAACCTAACTCATTTATAAGCTGGGGAGCGTCTGTATTGATTTACGCTCTGCTGGGGAAATGGCTTTTCTAGGCTGATCAGCCTTGTATTCTTTGATATACCCTATATAGGATACCCCCTCCCTCCCAGCGTCCTGTGCGACGATAGTGTTTACTGCACTTCATATCATTTTTCTTGGTGCTTTTTCCCATAGGGAACATAGTGAGAGTGCCTCTGCCACCTACTATAGAAGATGGCAATTACACTTATTAGTATGATATGGCGAAAAAGCATGTTCCTCAGGTGCCAACCTGTATAAATAATTTTCTCCCTCCTTACTGTCCAACTTAGCATACAAGTCATCATACGCCCTCTGTTTGGCCTTTGACACCACTGCCTTCGCCTTACGCTGTGTCTCCCTGTACTCCTGTTTACTCTCTTCTGTCCTCTCAATGTCCCACTTCTTCTTAGCTAACCTCTTCCTTTGTACACACTCCTGCACTTCCTCATTCCACCACCAAATCTCCTTATCTACTGTCCTTTCAGAGGACACACCAAGTACTCTCCTACCTGTATGCCTGATCACATTAGCTGTAGTTGTCCAGTCTTCTGGAAGCACTTCCTGACCACCCAAAGCCTGTTTCAACTCCTCCTTGAAGACATGACACTCTTCCGTTTTCAGCTTCAACCACTTTGTCTTGTGCTCTGCCTTTGCCTTTTTCACCTTTCTCACCATCAGCATCATCCTGCAAACCACCATCCTATGCTGTTTGGCAACACTCTCACCCACTACTACTTTGCAGTCACTGACTTCCTTCAAATTACATCGCCTACACGAGATGTAGTCTACCTGTGTGCTCCTACCTCCGCTTTTATAAGTCACCCTATGCTCATGTCTCTTCTGGAAGAAAATATTTACCACAGCCATTTCCATCCTTTTTGCAAAATCTATCAACATCTGTCCTGTGTTCTTGTGTACCAAACCTGCCCATCACTTCCTCGTCCCATCTGTTGCCTGCACCAACATGTCCATTGAAGTCTGCACCAATGACCACTCTTCACCTCTGGGGGTACTCTGCATCACTTCATCTAACTCACTCCAGAATCTCTCCTTCTCTTCTTGCTCACATCCTGCCTGTGGGGCATAAGCACTAATAACATTTAACGTCGCCTTCAATTTCTAACTTGAGACTTCTCACTCTGTCTTGACACTCTTTTCACTTCTAGAACATTCCTGACAAACTCCTCCTTCAATATGACTCCTACTCCATTTCTCTTCCCATCCACACCCGCCTCTCCTTCTTCAACCAACAGTAGTCTAATTTCCACCAGCACCCTGTTGGTTGACAGCACTGATGGCGGTCATTGTTAACCCGGGCCTCGACCGATCCGGTATGAAATTGGTATTGGCAGTTCGCATAGTGTATTTTGGCAAAAGTTTTACACTGGATGCCCTTCCTGTCGCAACCATCTGCATTTATCCGGGCTTGGGACCGGCTTGAGGACGGACATTTGTTTGTGCTCATCCTCATGGCTACATTGAATAGTCATCTCTACTGTGACCTATACATACTCCTCACTGCGGCTATCAATTCATAACTTTGTTTTCTGATGTACCCACTTCCCAGTTAATCTTATTTGTGTGCACCTCATATCTCAAAACATATTTAAAGCTACCAAATGTTATTTGTAAACGAGAACAAAATCTAACAAAAATTAAATAAAATAAATATTAGAATACAATAAAGTATAATGGAATTAATAAGGTAACCCAATTAATAAGTAAAAGAATATAAACTATTTGCTTTAAAGTGTTTATTACCTGCCCCCCCCCCACCCCCATTTTTTTTTCTTATTTCTGTAGGTTGTATCCATGTTGACTTTTGAGTCTCCGACTGCTGAAACAACACTTCTGCTCTAAGCTACATTTGAAGGTGGTTTCGGTTCCGATTAAAGTCATATTTATACAGAGGCATCTCAGTCTGAAGAATCTGAACTCTGCGTTCTCAAATAGGATTTGGAAGTGTGGCGTCACTTGTGATGAGACAGTGATGTAGAGTTCATTGCAGTAACGGAATGAAGGTGCAAAAGTGCCTGCGAGTAGGGTGGTGGTGGCTCTGTGCTTGGGGCTTCAGGTTGGTGATCCAAAGGTCGGAATTCAAGCCCTCAGTACTGCTCTCTACCTTTAGGTAGAGAGCACAGCTGCCAGTGCTGTGCCTTTGAGCAAGGCCCTTAACCCTAAATTACTCACATGTATAAAACAAACAAAAAAAAAAAAAGCAAGTTGCCCTGGATAACAATGTTCATTAAGTGCCGTAAGTGTAGAGTCTGCTGTTGATTTTGTGCAGTAATGCTGGCGGTAACAAAACTGTCTCAGATGCCTAGTGGTATGTTTTAGGCTAGCAACTAGTGTGGGTCACAGAATGTCAACATAGACGTACAGATCGGATTGGAGTGAATTATCACTGAAGGTGAATTATCATTCAGCAACATTTTTTTTTTTAATTATTTTTGAAATGATTGAATTTGGGCTGGAGTGTTAAGTAAAACTCGCAGCTTATTTCCCTCTAACACAACCTTTACTTTAGTACTTGGGCTGGTAATGTTTTACTGAAATTAGATGAAGGTTACTATGAAGTGTAGTAAACCTTAAATGTTGTAAAAGATAATTTAGTGTCCGCATCAGCTTGTGCAGTTTTCTAAGGAAATTAGCAGATGGGTCTGATGAAACTGGTACATTTTCCAACAATCTAACCTCAAACTTTAATAAATAGTCTTATGTCCAAGTTAATCTTTAGTACATGCCTGGGAGATAAAATCATATCAAAATATGTACATAGGGTGAACAGTTTTTGAAATAATTCAAGTAATTTCGAGTTTAAATCTTTTTTTTTTTACACTCAGATTTGTGACAAGAGAAAGACCATTTTCACATCCCACTGAGCCTCTGATGAGGTCTCCACAAGTCCGATAACCACATGAATCGGAGCAGAGGTGCACACATCCTGAACCATGGAATTTGCATATATGTGGCAAAAATTGGTAAATACGCCTTAAATAAGTCTTTAAACAGAGATACGGATGATATACTTAACTTTTCCTGTCCGTGTTACATGGTGGATCTTGTGCTCACACCGTTCACTGATGCATCGGCGTTTATTGACTTTAGATAATAAAGAAGTTGAACAGGTCAATCAACACAGTGTAACTAATTACACAATTATTATCTAAAGATATTATTAATGAATAGAAGGTCTCCTCCATCTACCAGGCTTTAATGCATATTGGCCTCATACATGGAAAAAAGGGGAAACTATTTTTTCAAATGTGCAGAAAATGTAACGGGTCAGTGTCACACACTTCAGTATCATTTTCATGGTCAGACCCAGATACGTTTTCTTGAACATCTTGCTGAGATAATCCTAGTTCCAGCGGGTCAGATGTTGGACGTCATGCAGTGATATCTTGCACGATATATTAATCCAACATTTTAATGTTTTTTTTTTTTGTTTGTTTGGTTTTTTTTTTCCCCCCCCCTCTTGATGTTTTCTGTGTTAATATGAACAGCAGATGTTAGCCACTATCCAGCGTCGCCCATTGATCTGAATTGATTCACCTGCAGTGGTCCTCATCTATAGTGTGCTTAAAAATGACTTGAGGTAAAGTTGGTTGCTTTCAGGTGGTGAAACAGGAACAGGCTAGTGAGGGCAATCAGTACATACCTATCTCTTGGTGTTCCAGGCAACTATTTTTCTTCAACCGGTCTGAACATGATGGCTTCCTCTTGCGTGTAGATGTAATAATTCACACACCTCTCCTTTAACTAAAATCCGAATGCATGATTGCAGGATGTTTGCATCACACATGGTCATGTATTGCATTATGTTAATTTGTGGTTTGGTTTGTTTGTTTATTTATTGAGAAGTGTATAATTGTTGATTCGGGAGATCAGCATGATAGTATGTAGTACTGCTTGAGGTGTAAAATGGACTTGATCCATTTAATATAGAAATCATTTTTGTCCATTATAGTTTATTATGCATCTTTTTGTTTTTTTTTTCCACATAAACTCTGTGTAGAGGGAACATTACTGGATATTAAAGCCATGTGGTACTGTGTCGAGGGCTTAAAATCTTTATACTCTACAAGTCTAGCAGAGAGAACCATTTGTTCATAACTTCAACACCGTTATCTACTTTGTTGATACTCAAGACTCTCACTTTCTCACACTTGAACAAAATTTCTGACTACTTCTTCTTTTCCTTTCGGCTTTTCCCTTCAGGGGTTGCCACAGCGAATCATCTGCCTCCATCTCACCCTATCCTTTGCATCTTCTTCTCTTACACCAATGACCTTCATGTCCTCCTTCACCACATCACTTTCTCACACTTGAACAAAATTTCTGACTATGTCCATGTAAAGATTTTCACCAGACTTGGTGGGGACTCTCACTACACTACACGAGTCCCCAAGATGGTTTGATTTTGGAGGGTTTAGTTCAAATGTCCGCGCAAAGTCACAAGTTTTAGAGATGGGGCATCAATAACTTTGAAATGAATGCAATCTTGTGAAACCTTGAAGAGTTATTTTGCTTATTTAGTCATGTCCATATACCATAGCTACTTAAACACGCTACTTAAAACTGTTTCCTGTATAGAGTGTTTTTGCTACATTCTGTACTGTGGAGGTGTCGTATACCCCTCAAGTTATTCTTACTTCCACCTCATTTTGATAATTTTGTGTCTTGAGGCTGTGAAGTGGCCTGTTTTCACATTTAGTTCCCAGAAGTTGTCACCTATAAATTACAAAACTTAGCAAAAGATACTGACGAGACCGATGATGCAGTAAGTGATCAAATCAGTCACCAAATTCTCTAACATGTAGTTATCCATAACAGAGTCAGAATACTTTATTGATCCTGGAAGAAAATGTCTATAGTTATTCATTAATCTTCAGGAAGAACATCATCCTGGTTACAGTGGATCTAAAGAGATTCCCAGGAATAGACACACCCTGGTTGGAATTCCTGTCCATTGCATGGTATCTTGCACTGACCTGTTCTCATCTCGGGGCTATTCGGTGTAACCAAAAAGCTGTTTTTTTTTTTTTTTTCTTCTTTTTTTTGGTGGTGAGAGGAAATGTGGGGGAAAATGGACTGCAATATGCAGACTGTAATGTCGGCTGAGAAATAAAATACATTCAGACTCCAATTAAAAACAAAACAAAAAAATAAACAAATAATTTTAAGGTGTATACAGTGATACCTTGAGATATGAAATTACTGTAATTCATTCCAAAGGGGTTTTCGTATCTTGATTATATTCTTTGTATAATGGGACGCGTCTTACATGTAAACAGTGTAATCCATTGCAGCCCCAACTGAAAACAAGTCTATAAATTTTTAATATTTTAAAAGCCTGAAAGAAATACAGTATGATCATTAAATACAACATAATTATTTAAATAAATGTTAATAAAACGATGAGAAAATAATATCGGTGAAAAACAATAATACAATGGTGTTATGAATCTGCGGAACCTTTTCGAGTCAGGCACAGGAAGAGGAGGCGAACAGAGTTTTCCAAATGGCAGAAATCATGTGTATGAAACTAAATTTAAAAGAATTAACCTGCATAATTACAACTAAACACACCCCCCCCCCCCCATTTTAATTATTTTTTTTTTTTTTGCGCATTTTGTTTTTCACTTTCATTGTTTTGCAAGTCATGACAAAGCATCATGGGGATTCTAGGAGCATCAACTGGTTTGGAGATAACCAATTGGAGAGCAGGTTGTTTCGCAGTAGATTTAAAAACGTGTTCACGCGATGTCCTCTGTTGGCCATGTGATTTTTTTTTTTTTTTTTTTTTTTTTTTCTGTAATTGTTTTAGATACTGTATTCTTAATTTTACTTTCGCAACCTGAAAATTTTTCTGTAAAATGGGGCAGAAAATTCTTTGTGGTTTGTTTCATATCTTGAATTTTTCGTATACAGAGATTTTCGTATCTTGAGGTATCGCCATTTCATTGTAAAGTATAAAATGTTGTCCTTAGCTAAAGGTAGAAGGCAGGATGGCTCATTGTTGTTTTCTCTTCCAGGGCTTGCACCAGACGGACTTGGATCGTCCTGTAACGAAGGACGAATTTTCCTTTTTTTTCTTGGATAAGTGGCAAGGGAGGAGGTGAAAATGCCGAAACCGGTAAGTTTAAAAGTTTTGTAAAGGTAAACTTGATCAATAACGCATGCATCTGGCAACAAACAGGAAACTTCTGTCATTTGTACCACAACTGATGCTGGTGCTCATTGTCAGGCTTATGAATCAAATGTGCTGCAGCAGGACTGCTTTTCATTTCTTTTTATGGTAAAACATATCGTTAAATGCTCCCCAGAAGTGCACCCTCGTTTTTGGAACCAGAAAACTAATAGTTGATTTAATGTGTATTGCATCAGTAGAGAGAACAGAGTTTGATTATTGTTCATGTTGGTTAGCCAGAACAAAGCGGTGTCGTTCTGCCAAAACATTTCCGCTAATGATATTGGGCAGACTTATGAATTTGAATTAGAATGTGTCATTATTCTTACTGGGAAATAAACCCAGATGTTGGAATGATCAAAAACAACAGACAAACCTTTCAGCTCTTTTTTTTTTTTTTTTTTTTTTTTTTGTGTGTGTGAAAAACTGTGTTCACTGTATTCATGTAGTTTATGGTTTCATTGTCGATGACTTAGTTTTTTAATATTTTAGCCATTTTTAAGCTTCAAAGAAGACTTTATTACACACAGTCAGTGTGGAAATCTGTACAGCATTATTTTGCTTCCTTATTGTGTCATTTCCATTATCTGCTATGATCACATACACACTTATGTAAACGTTCTGATGATCTCAAGCATGCATGGTCCTAACTAAACGACTATGACAACAAAAGGTGTTCTCACGTTTCAGATTCCTTTCTAGGACTTGCACTTGTTGCTCAGTCACATGAGGACAATCTGGGCTGCAGGGTTATTTTTAGTCTCTTCTAGAGGTTGGATAGATCTGATTGAACTGAAATGGTGTGTGCAGTGACTAATTCCACCAAGGAACAAAATCATGAAGGTTGACTAGTATATTGACTGACGTTAGGGTGACAGATTTAATTACACTAGAGCTGCAGACTGGCATTTTCCAGCATGACTACCTGTATATAATCCTTTATAACATTATTTAACTGGCCATAAAGAGAAATATTTTAAACTAATGTTGACTGCTCCTGATAGCCCTGTGTTAGTGTGGACTGCTTTAATGCCTGATTTGATAACCTGTAAGGCTTCATGATAACCAGAGTGATAAGGAGAAGCCATATCTATCACCGCTGTAGACAATAAGGGGTAAATATGAGATTTCTTTATTTTCAGAGCTATGGTTTTAGAGTTTTATGGTTTATATAAATATCACTGGTGGTTTTATGGATTTTTTTTGTCATGGTTACATCTGTAACTGTGGTAGGACAGTAGAACTCTTTACATCAGCAATTGAATATGGTGGTGTAGTGTGTGTTTCACAGCAAGAAGTTCCTGGGTTCGAGTCCCTGTGTCGGACAGAAAAGTGACCCACGGTTTTTCATGTAAACCTGTACAACTGATTGATTTTTATTTAATATACAACATGAAAAAAGACTGCAAGTAGTGGCTGATATTGTTTGATTATAGACCTGGGAGCAGACACTTAAAGAATGGGTTATGTTCCCTGTGTCTATAAGAAGTCATAGAAACTAGTGTTTTTACTTTTCTAGATGAGTTATATTCACGCACTGTACTTTCCCGCATTGAAGGAAGTCCCAGAACCTTTGCCCTATCAACTGTGCTGTTGGCTGAATGTGGTGGTGTTGCTGGCCATGTATTCAACAACTGCTTGTTGGAGGAGTCAATATTCTAAAGCATTTACAACTGATCCAGGTCCCAACATGTTTCATATATTCTCATAAAATATGTGACATGTCATGAAAATAAGCATGAGGTCAGTATTTTATAGTGTGGAATATTAACCCACATCCCAAAACATTACACATGTACAAACAAAGTATATGATTTAACATGGAGTGGATCTGTATTCGAGAGCATGGGAAAATGTCCCAAGTCACTAAACATTTAAGGATAACCAATGCAATACCTGATTTCATACATCACATTAGACTTTTTAAAGGTGTTAATTTTAAAAATGAATTAAAAAAATGTTAGGTTCATCACATCATCTACTTCATGGATCACAAATTTTAAATAAGGGGATAGAACATTCAGTTTATATATGGTCTGTTTTAAATGTATCCTGTCATTTGCCAGTGTCAGCTGAGATTGGCTCCAGCTTCCCTGCACAATTAAATGTAATAACTGAAATAATTCAGTAAATTTAAAAGAATGTACTAAGGAGTCCTGCACTGAAACAACAAACCCAGAAGAAACCTCAGTTTGAACGGTTTAGAACAGATCAGTCACCTTGAGTGTAATCATTGTCTGGTGCAGTGTTTGGGCTCGGTGTTGTTGCTGAAGGATGTGACTTTGGTTGATAAAATGCTCACCAAGCCAGAGATGAAACTCGTTCAGATTATGATGCCCAGTTCATTAGAATATGCACGTTTATCAAAAAAATAAATAAAATGAACAAAACAAGTATTAAGTACATCGTTAAAACGGGTAACTGCGGAAATGGTTATAATGGCACCACAGAGCTCTTTATTACCTTTTGTTAATCTTTTCACTAATGTCTTTTTGTTAAAGTAAATGAAAGACAAGCCGTATAAACTCTCCTGTAATGCAAGAACCTGCATATTTTCATGATCAGGTGGTGTTTACTTACATTTTTGAATATGCAATCTGCTGAAATCTGTCTAATTTGCATTAGCCTGTTTGAGCAGCTGCCTCACTCCTGCAAGTGTGTTAAATTGCTAGAATATGATATTCATCAATCATTTTAAGGCAAGTTAATGGTAATAACCTTATATGAAAAAGTAACCAATCAGTACAAATTATTGAACTTCTGGATAAAAGAAGTTGACCCATGTGCAAATCATGTATGCTTCCATTTCTATACATCAAATGATCTTAAGCTTTGGAAGAAATCTAATTATTCGTTCATTTTCTGAGCCACTTAATCCTAATCAGGGTCATGGGGAGGCCAGCGCCCATCTCGGCTGACTCGGGGCAAGGACAGGGTACACCACAGCTTGCCAAGACATTGCAGGCCATTCAGTTGTATGCAAATTATTTCTGTATTACCAAAAAAAAACCAAACATGACATCACACAACTTTTTAGTTACTTTACTTAGTAATGGTTATGGCTGCAGGTGAAGGCATTACTCGCTTTTAGAATTGTTCACGAGACATAATTTTTAGTGACATAAAGATGATATAAAAAAATGACAGTTTTAATGAGAATCAACAAACCTGCATACAAGCTTTTATTAGGTTTGGGTTGAATTTCCATTTAAAATTCATTCAGTATACTGCAAAAAGTATAAAATGACTTGATACCAGTGAAATTACAGTATTGACAGATCATTTAACTTGACCATAAACCTCATAATAATTTGTCTTGGAGTCCTTTACTGAGAACTGTTAGATCTTGGCGCTAAATAAATTGGTGCTTTTGGTTTATTATTACTGAAACATGGCTTCATCGCAACACCCCTGTTTTGTTGGTCATGTGCTTCTGCACTGTCAGACTCCTCGTCTGACAAGACTGGGGCAAAGGGTTGTGTGTGTGTCCTGTATGTGTACAAATATTATTGTACAAGCACTTTGATCATCTTTGTGGAAGATTATCCAACTATAACCACAAAAAGAATCATTTGACATGAGCAATCCAATTTCTGTCATGCAACCATAAGTGTGCTTTAGATGTGGGATTTATTCGACACTCTGTTGGCTTCTTAATTGATGTAGTACGCAGTGCAAACTGAAAAGAACTGTCTCCCCAAATTTCAACACCTCTCATCACATCTCCGATCCTTTTATCTTTGCATTTTAGTCACTATTGACACAGGAAAACCACTATAGTGTGAGCAGTTTATCAAACTTGTAACATGCTCAAGGATGCTGCCGCATAGCTTTGTAGGAGTATGCATGAAAATATCAGAAGTAACATTGCTCCAGTAAACGAGGATCATGTCATCAAAAGAGCCAAGACTTTCTACATAGCGATGGAACATTTCACCAGCCATGACCCAGAGCATCTGTTGCAGCTTGTTCAAATGGTTACGGACTACATGAAAATTCATCGTGCCCACACCAATGTTACCTCCCCCTCCTCATTTTAGAAATACAATGGTCTCCATGCCCAAATTAACCAACAAACAGGCAATAATAAGGATCCCAGCTCCTCCCTGGAGACCCAGTACTGACTCCAACAGCAGGTCATGTGATAACCAGCACTAATTACTGTGTACACAAACTAAACCACCCCACGCTCAACATCATGCCTTCTGATATCCTCATAACCAACGTCCTATGTGGACAGCAAGGACACTTGTGTTGGAGTACAATATTCAAGCAAAGAAATGTCTGACTTTATTGCTGGATAGCAGCACAGATATCCTAAATTGATTTCATTCTGATTTACAAGGTCCAAATTCAATGTTAACTAAGTTAAGGATATTGGAGTTGAACTCCCAATATAAATTAAATGTATATAAAATACAAGATTTTTAGAAAATAAATGTGATGCATTATACACTGAACCTTCTAACTGGGTGCATTAGCCATTAAATTGTGGTTCAGCCGTGGTCGAATGGTTGTAGAAATGAGTTTGTGAACAATAGGTCACTGGATTGATGACCAAACTGGCAGCAAAAATGGGTGGTGGCTGGTTTTGTGAACAGCACTTCCCGTTCCTCCACCTTCTTGGCTGAAGTTCCCTTGAGCAAGGTACCTAACTCCTACTGCTCTCCTGGTATGGCAACATGTGGCTGCTCTGTGCGTGTGTGTGTGCGCGTGTGACATGTCATGTCGTGTAGTCATGATTGACATGTTTGGCCATTTAGTGCAGGTGGCATCATTGTCGGGCTTTAAAAATGGAAAGAAAACAAGCCATGAAAGCTCATTTTAGGGCTTTTCCTTGTATTTCTGCATAGTTAAGTTAAGTACAGATTACTCTAGGTTCAGTATGATGTGTACAATGCCATTAGCCACACACAGTGCTATTCGCTCGGAACGTGCTGATGTTGATTCATCTGTAGTGTGCTTGGTGATCAGGCGAATAAATCTCATCTTGTCACATATGAAAAGCATCGTGATATAACTGATGGCAAATGTCTTTGATTTATATTTTGCTGTCTTATCAGGTTTTGAGACTCGATCACTTTTTTTCAACAGTAATTGATTAAAAAAAAAAAATCTAGTCCTGTTCAACTTCTAGTGACTCGAATATTGCAAAGCCCAACACTGAGCGAGTTCATGTTCCTGTAAGTGCACATCATTGACATGTAATAATCACTCAGCGTTGTGTAATTAGTGAATGAGCCTCAACAGTTCCTCTACTTCCTGTATGCACAAAAGCCAGCTTGTATACAACCATATCCTCCCCTCTAGCATTACAGGTCCAAAAAGTGCTCCATTTTGGGCAGAGAAACTTTTCAGTGATTGTTGCAACCTGTCTATGTAATTTTTTCCGACCGTCAAAAACGTTTACACTGAAGTAGATCAAAATTTCATGTCACGACCCGACCTACACTACTCAGAACGCGCTCACATTTACGAGACTTATTTACCAGTTCAGATTTCAATCCAGCTGTGCCAATTAACTATTGATGATGATTGCAGGATTATAAAGTGAGTTGTTTCATGGTAACTGTGTTTTGTTTGTTTGTTTTTATTTATTTATTTTTCCTCTGTCTTCGCTATTCTCACGTTTTTTTCTTATGAGTCCCAACAGTGCCACAGAAGTGTACGGCTGAAAGATGATGAGGCAAAATTTGCAGTGCTCTCTAGGTAGGAGGGACGGTAAGCTGTCTCTTCTCTGTTAATTACAGAGACAGTCAACACTCTGGAGTGTATGCAAGCTCGTTAAATTTGGAAGAGAGCAGATAGCACAAAATGAAGCTTGAGCACCAGTTTTTGAGAAGCAGTTGTTTGGCTTCATGTCTGTGGAGGAAGCATGTGTTGGACTTGACTCTTTCCAGTGAAAAAGGAAATGCTGTTTTGTGTGCATGGGGATTAGCAGTGACCAATTTGGTCAGGAAATAAGGGGTGAGGACAGATTGTTTATGAGGAAGCTTGTTGGCTTGCAGTAATGTGTGGGTGAGGTCATCACAAATTAGTTTCTAGTGGGAATGCAAGCTACTACAACAGCTCTCTGTTCCCCTTCTTGCACTGACCAGTGGCTATCAGGACAAATCTTAACACACAAAATTATAAGTTGCAGTTTCACAGTTTGACTTGATAGAGATTATTGACTGACCAATCAGTGCTTAATTTTATCTCCACCCATCCATCCCTGTTTGGCTGTATCTACATGGACTAATTTTTTTTATATATATATATATATATTTTTATTTTTTTTCTTGTTAGCTGCCTTGCATGCCTGCCGACATTGTTCAGGAGTGAAGTTCTGTGACACACACACACACACACACACACACACACAAAAAGGTTTAAAACCAGTCCGGTCTCTAATACAGAGGGTGTTGTCCTGTCTCACACTACAGCCAAACTAAACATCCAGTCCACATCTACATTGTAGCTCCAGTTTCAGTCATCTGTGGTGTTGGGAAAAGACTATTAAGCCACAACGTGTCTCCTGTGTCCTATTGCAATCTTCAGTTATCATGGCCGTGTCCTGCATGTTGGAGTTTGGCGAACAGGTACAGATGAACACTGATTGTTACTGTCACCTGGGCTTTTTCCTATTGGAGCTGAAGATACTTAGCAGTACATGCACAGAATAAACAGCCACATTGATGAGCCTTTCAACAAAGATCAGGTTGCTGCAAGAGTTTGTCAGTTTTTACTGGAGAATGTTCTGTGTGCAAAATATGTAAAAGAGAACACATGTCTTGCTACTGACTTCCTCTCACTGTTTGTTGGGCAGTTTGGTGGAAATGTCATACAGGCTCATGAGTCGGCAAGCACACACCTGCACACAATATTTAAATGCAAATTCACTCAATGCATAATTACTGCTTTAGTAAGTTGGGAGACAACTTGTGTACAAATAATGACATGCATACAGTGCTTTCTTTTGTAGTGCACTTAAGGTTGCATTGCAGAGGCCATTTTAGTTGAAAACAGTGGGGTATTACAGTATTTTCCAAACGCTATATTATTTGAGAGTTGTAGGGGCAGTGGTGGTCTAGTGGTATAGGGCGTTGAATCGCTGATCCAATATGGTGAGAGGCATGTAAAAGAACCATTGCTGACTTTCGTAAAGAGTAGCTGCAAAGTCGTCAGCGTGTTTCTGTCCCTTGCTAAAAGGGTTGTGACAGGAAGGGCATCCGACGTAAAAACCTCTGCCAAATCAAACGTGCGAATCAGATGATTCGCTGTGGCGACTCCCGAGAAAGGGAAAAAGCCGAAAGGAAGACTGATATTATTTGAGAGTTGTTATCAATAATAGAAGAAAAAATGTAACTAAAATTAGCTAAAAATTTAACTTAAAGAATATTAAAAATTAGCTGTCCATTTTTGTCATTTAATAATTTTAAACAGATACAAGAAATAGGTAACGCAATAGTTAGCATCAACTTATCAGCTGCACTGGCGACAACTTGTTGTTTGTATGTCTCTCTGGGCAAGTCCTGTGAACATGATCTCAATAAGGAGACTTCAAAGATTTCCCTTAAATTTTTCACAATTGCCCACCTTGGTTTTGGGCAAAGTTCAGTAAGGTTTTACCATGCGGAGGAATTTTAAAGCCCAGTTATGGTCAACGTTAAAGATGGACTTATTTTCAAATCCCTGTATATGTACTCTGTTCATTTTGTTACTATTTTTCCAAGACTTGATACAAATGATGGAGCAGTACCACTGGATGGATGGTAGCAAGGGAAAGCTGGCAGTCCGTGCGAGATGAATTTTTTTTTTGCGCCTACCACACTCACCCATGTTTCTTAAAGTACATTATGATCTCCACCTTGCTCTGCAAATTCTCTCTCTAACAATCTCTTTTTATAATCACCATGTTTGTGCGTTGTATTTCTGAGCTGGCCCGTAGTGAATGTCTGTCTTTCGGCTTTTTCCCTTTTACTTGGAAGTCGCCACAGCGAATCATCTTGATTCGCACGTTTGATTTGGCAGAGGTTTTTACGTCGGATGCCCTTCCTGTCACAACCCTTTTAGCAAGGGACAGAAACACGCTGACGACTTTGCAGCTACTCTTTACGAATGTCAGCAATGGTTCTTTTACATGCCTCTCACCATAGACAGTGAGAGACATGGCCCGCCTTTGATAACCCAGTTAGCCGCACTGGGGGGTGAATATATTGTGTAATTTCAATGCTGGTGTAAATTATATGTAGATCTATGTGAGGCGCTGCACTGAAAGAAGGCGTTTGTCGCACAGACCACTTTTGAGATAAAGGTCAAAAAAAGTAAAAATTATCCATTTTTATCAAAATTTGGATTTTTGCATAAACTATTAAAACAAGTATTCAACTATCACTTGCTCACGTGAAATCGACTAAAACTTTTTTTTTTCCTGGCAGTACCCTCTAGATAAAAACAGTAGCAAACTTGCTGGTTTTCGTTGCAGTTATTCACCGAGTTCAGTACAAGGCACACTATAATTCATACACCAGAAGAACAGCTGTGAAGTAGTCTCTCCATTTTTGGAGACAGTTTTGATATTAAAATGCCGTTTCAGCGAATGAAATAAAGGTTATGAAGATGATATGCTTATAAAAATCAGTTAGTGTTAGCTTATTAGTGGAATAAAATAATATAATAAACAATGCAGGCTAGTTGCTAAGGAAGATCTGAAACGAGCACACTGATTGGTTAGCTCGGGCTTGCACATGCGCAGTGCCCGTCACACGTTAACTTCCGGTTTACTTTCTGCCTCTTGTTTACTCCATGCGGAATTTATCTCCAACTTTCTCTTCAATAACAGTCATTAAGTTTATTTATAAGATTGTGAATACACAATTTCTGGAAAAGGAGAGTGAAATGTCATCTGTGATGTCTAGCAGCAATAGTTTAGATGTTAAATTCGACGTGAGAATTGAGCTTTGAAGATGCCGGAATGCTTGGCGTTCTTGAAGATTATTTCGCCGGTGGGTATTTTTCTCTGCATGTAAAATTTGATTATGGATTTTTTAATTTGATTTGTGTGTAATCTTGTCTGGACTGGGCATGCTGGCTTGTGGGTTGTTTAGTTTTGTACAAAAATGGGTTAAGACCTGAAAAATAGTTAAATGTTTCATTCCTTTTACAGATGAACAAACTGATGATGCCAACTGTGTTGTTTAAGATTTTGATGTTGGTGAAGAGGCATCTGTTAATAAGTGTGCATGAGTGGTGTTTGTGAAGAATGTGATCTTATCTGCTGAGCAGGATAGAGATTAAGATGATAATGATGAGGGCAGAGTTGAAGCTTACTTGTATAAAGAGATCAGAGAGTTTTATGTAGTTTTCTTATATATAGTTTTTTAATTTCAGTATGATTGTTTGAACCTGGCAGTGTTTGTTTGTTTTTTGTTTTTCTCAATCAGTATCATTTGAACCTTTATATAATGGTTGAAAAGATACATATTGATTTTATTGGAATAAACAGAAATGGAAAAAAAATAGTCTTTTTTTTTTTTTTTTGTTCATTTTTGGGGGAGTTACCACGGTGACTGATGGGTTTTTAAAAAGGACATGTCAGATTAAAATGATGATTTTCTCTTCTTAAAACTCTTCCTAGACATGTTTTCTCAAAGTTCATATGGCTGGGGTGCATAAAAATGTTTGGTTGCTAAGGACTAATGATTTTGGAAGAAGTGCAATCTCTGTGCTCATTTTTCTCTAAAACATTTTTTGAAATTTTTTAGTTGAATGCTGACACAGGAAATGGCATAGCTCGGTCAGTTTTCAAGGTATTGACAAACGTTTTGCTGCATTTTGCAGTTTTGGGCCTCCTCTATCTGATTGTGTAAAAAGCTCATTTTTCATTTTTGGACCCAAGAGCCTACTTTCGGTAGAGTGGCTCACATATGTGGGTGGTAATGGTTGAAAAGCTGGAAACGAATGTCTTTATTTTTGTGCATAAATGGGCCTGCAACAACCAGCTGATAGTTTCACTTTCTTCAGTTATACCTTCATTTTGTAAGCACTAGATTCTAGTCAGAAAAAAAGTTGACTTTCTGGAACTAATCTCTCTCTGTTTCAAAACAGTTTCTCCATTGTATGGCGATGTCATGTTTTTCAATTTCTTTAAAACTTTAACTATATATTACTTTGTGGATTGTTATTGGCTGCTTGGAGTTGGGTTGACCCCTTTGTTTTCTTTTTCATTTGTGCCCGCGATGTCATTCTCTCAGCTGACCGACTCTAATTTTTGTATGACTTTTTCTTGCTTCATTGCTCTGTAAAATCTCTCTCTCTAAGAGTCTCGAGTAATGAGGTGTGAGTTTGCTGCAGGAAGAGCAGAAGGCCATCACTAACGCTGTCTTCACCCTCTTGGGGGGTATTTATGGACTAATAGACCTCACGGGGAGAAAAGGGCATGCATGTGGTGTTGCGTGTGCCAGTTTTTGTTTGCATTTTGTTGAGTGGAGAAAAAAAGGGCTGTGTCAGATGGGAGGTCTGGGTCAACATCCTGTGTGGAAGGAATGAAAGTAGAGTAGGGGGATCAAAACAGGAATGTAATGTTTTATCTATTTGTGTGTTTGGGCTTTACAGTTTCTTTCAATGGTGTTAGTGAGAATTGTTGTTAGCCTTATTTGATTTTCATAACTGTACTATATTGTATATTCGGTAAAATTGTACTGA
>CM045744.1:35403975-35436475 GCA_024760905.1 Plotosus lineatus | reverse complement strand
AACGCGCCAATCAAAATTTCACACGTCGTGCGAGTTGCTGTCTCTCAACATCCCGCCCCACTGGCCTCCCAGATAGAGACAGAAGGAAGCTTCACTCTTTAGTTTATAGTTTATTTTTTTAAGTTGTTTTAATTCAGTAAATGTTTAATGAATGTGGGCGCATTTGAGCTCATCTGGAATTCCGATCCCTCAAGGAATCAAATTAAAGTTGAGTTTGTCAAGCAGGGAATGCGCTTTGAATTCGCGTCTTGATGGGCATGGCCCGCAGTGCGCAAGCGAGAGAGAAGGAATAACGCTTTAGTTTAGTTTTTAAGTTGTTTTAATTCAGTAAATGGTCAAGCATGGAATGCGCTTTGAATTCATGTCTTGTGGGCGTGACCCGCAGCGTGAGTGAGAGAGAATAACGCTTTAGTTTTTTTTTTTTTTTTTAAGTTGTTTTAATTCAGTAAATGTTTAATAAATGTGGGTGAATTTGAGCTTATCTGGCATCTCGATCTCTTAAGGAATCAAATTAAAGTTGAGTTTGTCAAGCATGGAATGCGCTTTGAATTCAAGTTTGTGGGCGTGGCCCACAGCGCGGGAGAGAGAGAGGTGGGCGGGCGTGTGTGTGTTAATAAATGTTTAATAATGGTTTAATTGATGAATGTTGTTAAAATGGTTTAATATGTTAATAAAATGGTTTAATTGTTTAATAAATACTTTTACTTTTAACACATTTCATACAAAATTTGTGTACTTTTATCATTTTTAAAGGGTTTATGGGGTTTATCCAGTCCAAGGACTGGAGCCTTGGAGCGAATTAGGCGTTTAACCTGTAAAATGGGAGGCCAGTGGGGCGGGATGTTGAGACAGCCAATGAGAGAGCAACTCGTGCATTGTTTGAATGTTTAACTGGCGCGTTTGGTCCTTTTCGTAAGAATTTGTTTCTGTATACGAATTTTACTAAATTATTTTTCGTGTACTGGATTTTTTTTTTGTATTCAGGGGTTTTCGTAAGAAGGGGGCCGACTGTATTTAGCAGATACTCTTATCCAGAGCGATGGACAGAAGTACTTTAAAGTCTCTATCAGCAAATATATTCGTATACTGGTTTGTTAGAACACATACTAATTATAGTGTCAGTCACACTCAGTTGGTAGGTGTTTTGTGTGTGTGCATGTATATAGCATAGCACTAATCTCAGCACTGCAGAAAAAGGTAAGTTTTCAGCCGTCGTTGAAGATGCCCGATGACTCAGCTGTCTGGACATCCAGTGGAGGTTCATTCTAAAACCTTGGAGCCAAAACAGGGAAGAGTTTAGATGCATTTTCCCCGTGCCCCTTGGTAGAGGGAGGGACCAGTCTCGTAGTGCCAGAGGATCTCCGAGAATGTGGTGCAGTGTGAGGTGTGATAAGTGCTTTGAGGTAAGAGGGGTCGGGTCCATATTTGGCTTTGTAGGCAAGCATTTAGTGTTTTAAATCTAATGCAAGCAGCTACAGGAAGCCAATGGAGACAGCGTAGGTGTGGTATGGGGGAAATTTGGGAATGTTGCAAACAATCCGTGCAGCTGCATTCTGGATCAGTTGCAGAGGTTGAATCTAAGGTTGACCTGCCAGGAGTGAGCTGCAGTAATCTAGTCTTGAGAAGACAAGCGATTGAACAAGTATTTGAGCGGCCTTTGTGGAAAGAAAAGGACGAATTGTTCAAATGTTAAAGAGAAGAAATCGACATGATCGTGAATGTTTAGTGATATGAGAAGAGAAGGAGAGGCGTTTGGGTTGTGATGGTTGTCTGTCTGTCAGAATATAAACATTATGAAAACATTTTTGTACTTCTGTAGCTGTATATATTGGGGAAGCATATATGATCGTCTTTTAATGGTGATAGTCTCCCTATTGTACTGCTGCAGCTGCAATGTGTTCTGAAGTGTGTGTGTTAAGGCTGAGAGCACTTCTCTCCTTCCTGCTGTCAATTATTCAGCAGTGCGTGCGCGCACACACACACACTCCTGTTCAGGGAGTATGAGTGTGTAATCACTTACAGGTCTGTCACCATTATGAAATTGTAGCTGCTGATTGTTGTGGGATTGTGATTAACAATGTTATGTTTACACTGAGTTTCTGTCAATCGTATGAGCATAATTGCTGTTGAAATACACATACAGCATATTAAGTACAGCAGTGCTTGTTGTATATGATTTTAAAACTACAATAAATTCAAAAACAAGCACGAAAAGCAGAAATGAAGATTTGCTTGATAACCTACAGATAGATAACAGCAGATAATTTCCCCTCATCCCCTCACTTTCTAAAATTAAAATGGCTTCGAAGTGGAGCAACAAAAAAAGAGAAAAGCATATTGTAGAACAGTTGGGAAAAAAAAAAGAACAGAGAGAGAGAGAGCATGCATCGCTCTCACCCCCATCCCTTATCCCTCGCTTCAGTCCAGACAGCTGACATTACCAGTTGTACCATCTTATTTATGCAGCAAATGATGTATAGCTCTTTTAATCAAGTGCGTTGCATTACTCAGTTCAAAAGGAGGTGATTCAGATGTCTTCACTTGTCTTTGCATTAAAACCATGTGTCAGCCTCCACCCACCCTGGTTGGTATCTGTCGTATGATCAGTGAGACCTTAATGGTGGGTGAGAATTGGCAGCAAATTAGGATCGAGCAGAAACAAAAAGCTGAAGTGTTCAAAGGGTCTTTTTGTGCGAGTTGTGATCTGAACTCCAAGTCGAAGCACTTCTGATTCATGTACGATTGGGTCGTACAGCTCTGTTTGGTTTTAGCAGTGCTGTTGTGTGAGCGTTATTCACATTTCAGCTCCTACACTGGAGGAAGCTTGAAGGTCAGCGATCTAATCTCTCGTTTCACAAACGGAGCCACATTTTGTCTGCTTGCATGTGATAAAGGGACGAATGTGAAGAAGGAATCTAGAAGGACATGGTGCCATATTTCATCCATAGTTATAGTGTAGAGGTTTTTGCAAATGCTGTGTTGTTGAATATGGAACAAGATTTACACACATACCAGATATTCATAAAATAAGTTGAATATATAGTAATGCACATATTCCCACTTGATGATAAAGGACGTATTGGAAGCAGGAACGACACGATCATGTCAAACATGTTTTTGTAATCTCCGAGAGAGAGGCAGACTTTCCAGAATCTGATGGAGGATAGACACTTGCTGGAGCTTTCATGAGGCATTGAGTAAAACCAAGAGGGGAAAGGAAGGCCTGGCTCATGGATACGGGCGAGCGAGGTAACTCGATCCCAACAGGACGGCTCCCTGGATCATCTTTCGTATGCATGTGTAAAGAGTGAGAGTGATCTCTAGCGCTAGCTACCCGGTGCACATGCGTACTGTCTGTAATTTGGCACCAGACAGTGACGTATGAGACGTGAATGCACATGTGCTGGTGATAAAGAGTGCCCTCTAGGTTGTACCCTTTCTGCTAGGCCACACAGCACACCACACCGGTGCCAGCCAATTGCATCCGTGAGGCCTTAGTAAAAGTGCAGGCTGGGAAAGTGGTGCTATGAAGTCTTCAGACACGTTTGGCCATTCACAGTGCTGAGAGACCAGAAAAATGAGAGTGGGGACCTTCTCTCAGCTGGACACCCATTGTGAACCTGAACAGTGTTTTTCTTTTTTTTTTGAGTTCATTCACATATTGTATTCACACGCACGCAAGCATGCCACGTGCAGCACATTCACGCCGACGCACAGTTCTTGCCATCTTGAGAAATACAAGAACAAGACTGACGTCTCAGCAATGGTGGTACGCAGATCTGCTCCCCCACAGTGCTGTCACAAAAATAAGTGGTCCATTCAGTCTGCCCAAAAAAATCCCGGTTAAACCGTCTTGTCTGTGTCCAAAATAACCTTGAGGTTATTTTAACACCGTTTCACAGCTTTTATTTGCACAAGGCGTAAATTCATTAAAGTGTCACAATTAGATATTTAGTGTTTTTGTCTGTGTGAGGCATTGTATTATTCCATGTGTTCTAATAATGCTGCCTATTAGGAAGGTGGCAGCTTTTGGAATAAATCGGTGAAAACCACATGAAAATCGGATGCTTGGATCTAAAAATATTGCTGTTTATCGTGTGTGTGTGTGTGTGTGTGTGTGGTCACTCCTAGCTTAACGATGATAATCCGTTCCCTTGACCTCATTGTTAAAAGAGAAGGAGTCCCTTTATATATAAAAGTCCCTTTCATATATAACACAAACAGCTGCCACCTCCAGAAGTTCTCGGACGACTCCGCCATCGTGGGCCGTGTGTCAGAGGGGAACGAGCTGGAGTACCGGTCGGTCATCGTCGACTTCGTGGACTGGTGTGAGCGCAACCACCTGTGCTTGAACACTAGGAAGACGAAGGAGATGGTGGTCGACTTCAGGAGAAGCACTCAAACACACACACACACACATTTACTAGTGAACATCCAGGGACAGGACATTGAGACAGTGGACAGTTTCAAGTACCTGGGTGTTCACCTTAACAATAAACTGGACTGGTCCCACAACACCAACGCCCTGTACAAGAAGGGCCAGAGTCGCCTCCACCTTCTGAGGAGACTCAGGTCCTTCGGCATATGCAGACCTCTGCTCAGGACATTTTATGACTCTGTGGTAGCCTCTGCAATCCTCTACGCTGCCATCTGCTGGGCCCCGGGCAGCACAGAGCGGGACAGAAAGAGACTGAACAAGCTGGTCAGGAGGGCCAGCTCTGTCCTCGGCTGCCCACTGGACTCTGTGGAGGAGGTGAGTGAGAGGAGGATGGTAGCAAAGCTCACATCCATCCTGTCCAACAGCTCTCACCCACTGCACCAGACTGTCGAGGAGCTAAGCAGCTCCTTCAGTGTACGACTGAGGCATCCTCAGTGCAGGAAGGAGCGCTACCGCAGGTCGTTCATTCCCACCGCTATCAGACTGTACAACGCCACTTTGTAACTGTCTGTGAAAATACCGGTTATGTGCAATAAAAACCCCGCGCACTTTAATCAACCACATCTACCCCACTGACTGTGAACCATATCAACCCATCTACTCTGCACTCAGATACATTACACTTTAATATAGGCCAATCTATAAAGTTGCTCCATTCTTTTCTTTTCTTTTATTGTTTAGTAATTTATACTATTTATGTATCTATTTATTTATTTACTTATATAATATATATGTACGTGTGTATGTTCGTACTTGTATCTATTTTTGCACCCCCTACTGATAGTACCTCAAGAGCCTGTAACAGTGAATTTCTCCATTGTGAGATTAATAAAGCTCTATCTTATCTTATATATAAGTAGTATATCATATAGCATTATGGTAGGTGAGCCTACAGTAGCCAAAAAGTTAACCTAGAGGTTAACTAGTATAAAACATTTTTCTTTCTCACAACCAGGTGAGAAGCTTGCAGCTACGATTACATTTTGTGCACAACTCATATGTCATATGTACTTAACTTCCTGCAATTCAAGTGCTGAATTGCTTTCGAGCTATAAACAGAATGCTAGTTTGGAACCAGGCAGCTTGTTCTGGTGTGTATCAGGTAAATTCACCACCTTAAGTGAACCCAAGAATGGGGGGAGGGAAAACAAAAACATCTGGGTCCAATTTGAACAGACTAAACAGTACATACATGAACACATCCTAAAAGTGTTGGATTGATTCCCGTCTGTATGTCTGCACGCCTTCTCAAAGTTATCTCTAATTGTTAGCTGCTTGATATTTCCAGTAATCTGCAGGGATGGGAATTTTCCGCCAATCGGCGTATTTCCGCCTTTTTGTAAATCAAATGGGTCATTTTTGCGATCGATGCAAATCTCGTGTAAAAATCTGGAGGGGGGGGGGTGGTAGTGCTGTCATCACTGGTCATCTGATCATATTATATCCAAATCCTCTTTTGATGACTGTATCTGGCTCTCAGATAAACCAGGTGGCTTCTTAACAGAATAAGTAATACATAATTTCACTGTCATTTAAATAAAAATACAAAAAGCCATCAAATAAAACAAAAACCAATGAACAAATCTCACGCATTTAAATCTATTCATCTATTTTCAATGCCACGTCACTGTGGCGCGAAGAGGAGAGCCAATCCTTTGTTTGTGGGCGTGTCCGACACCTTGAAACTCTAATTTTATTGGATTATAACAGCCACAGACTGCGCATGTTGTTTTTGAGTAAAGAGAGAAATTTCCCTTGTTTTTGATCAGCTCATTTGCACGAAGCCAAGCACAGCAAGCAAACACAAATGGACAGACATGGAAAACCCACAGACCAGCTGATTGAGAAAACTTGGGATGCGCTTCGTGTCACATAAACACTGCAGCGTGTGAGTCCTGTCGTGTCGAGTCCGTATCAATCAGACTATAAAGCCATCAGCAAACCTATGCAGCACCAGAAGTCGCATTAATAGTAAGCAGTGCTCTAGTGGAGGGTGCACGCCGTGTACCCACTTGTTTTAGTGGCTGAGTTGCGTGTACTGACTTAATTTGGTCTACTTCTGGTTGCTCAACGTAAATTTCCGCGACTGTGTAAAAAAATAGTGGAGATGAAGTACTAAAGAGTTTCAAAGCCGAAACCTCCCCGTTCTCTGTGCACCTGCTGTTGCACGCCTCAGTAGATTCGCTGCCATCATGTACTCACTAATTTTTTGACCACTACAGCACTGATGGTAAGAAGTACTTTTCTTTATTAATAAATAACTTCAATATGACAATGGCGTTTAAAATAAATTGAGTCCTATTATACTCTAAAATTGTTGGTCGTCTTTTTCAATTTGGTTGTATTCAGTGTGTGTGTGTATGTGTATATATATCATTTCCTTTCGGCTTTTCCATTCAGGGGTCGCCACAGCGAGTCATCTGCCTCCATCTCACCCTATCCTTTGCTGCATCTTCTCTTATACCAGCTTACCTTCATGCTTCACCACATCCATGAATCGTCTCTTTTATTTATTCATACATACATACATACACACACACACACACACGCACAGTCGGCACCCTGCCTATGAAATTAATCTGTTCCAGCGCCTTTTTCTTAACGTGGGAATTTCGTCAGTAGGGGGTCGCATTTTACATGTTAAACGCCTGATTAGTTCCAAGGCTCCAGTCTGTTGGACTGGATAAACCCTTTAAAAATGATAAAAGTACACCAATTTTGTATGAAATATGTGTTAAAATTATTTATTAAACCATTTAAACATTTTGTTAACATATTAATACATTTTATTAACATTTATTAATTAAACCATTATTAAACATTTTTTATGAACACACACCTCTGTCTATCTGTCTCTCACACTGCGAGCGACGCCCACAAGACGTGGCATTCAAAGTGCATACCCTGCTTGACAGATCAGAGGTCCAATCTCGACTTTAACTTGATTCCTCGAGGGATCGGAATTCCAAATGAGCTATCATGCGCCCACATTTATTAAACATTTACTGAATTAAACAACTTAAAAAAACTAAACTAAATAGTTAAGCTTCCTTCTGTCTCTATCTCTCTCGGAATTACAGTACCTGTTTGAAAGATCAGAGGTCCTCACTGTATTTCTGCTTTAAGGTCTCTTTCTGGTTCTGCGTCGTCTCGCCTAGCCAGTGGGAGGCCAGCAGGGCGGGATGTTGAGAGACAGCCAACGAGAGGGCAACTCGTGCATCATGTGAAATTTTGATTGGCGCGTTTGAATTTCTTTTCGTAAGAGGGGGTTGTTTTCGTATCCCAGGGACAGAAACTTAGGAAAATGATCTTCGTACCCTGGTGATTTCGTGTGTATATATAATATATATATATATATATATATATATATATATATATATATATATATATATATAATATAAATAAATAATATGGCTGTCAGAGGATTAGATTTTAATGTTTTTTGGTTGTTTTTTGGCTCTCTTAGTCAAAAATGTTCCCGAACCCTGGTTTAAAGTACAGTATTTGAAATTAAAACTAGGCCCACTGTAAGCCTGTAACTGTAAATTTTTTTAATAATTAATTTTCATAAGGTTCGCTTTAAAAATATTCCTTCCAGGAGACATTAAGCTCCTTTTTGTAATTATAACCCCAAACCTTCCTCCAGCAAGGGCGCTGCCCCCACCCCCCCTGCGGGGGGCCTAGGTGGCCCCCCCTTGACCCCTGCCAATTTTTCTCCTTTTCCATAGAGGCCTGTTCTGAACCCTGAATCTGTAAATGAAGTTGTAATCCATTTTAAATGTTCACCTGCAGCTGTGCATAAACGCCATATCTGAGAAGAGCAACATGTTCTCCGTAATAGATGATGACATGCCATGGCTCAAGGCTCAAGTGAAGTGCATGCAGTGTACTGGTACTGTGATTTCATGGCCTGTTGGTCATGAAGCTGTTCTGTATTATGGTGAAAAGAATTTGGCATTGTTGCATATTTACTGCACGATTACTTTGCATTTTTTTTTAATTCTTGGCAGAACAGTTAATTATCCACTGTCATTAGAACCAGGAACTTTTTCCACTTTTGAGGAAAGGGTAATGTAGTTCTCCAGGATCCTTATCAACATGTTTCATTCATTTTCTATGCCGTGTATCCTTTTGCGGCTGGAGTGATTCACAGCTGGCTCAAGTCGAAGGGCGGGATACCCCTGGTCAGGTCGACAGTCCATTGGATAGCTAACGCCATGGTAGTCATTTAATAATACTCTTTTTCATACTTTTTCATACAATTTAGAGCAGTCACTTTACCTAATCTACATGGGGGCAGTGGTGGTCTAGTGGTATAGGGTGCTGGATCACTGATCCAAAGGTTGGGGTTTCGAGTCCCACTCTCCACAAGGTTGTCACTGTCCCCCCCCAGTGCAGCTAACTGGGTTATCAAAGGCAGGCCATGTCTCTCACTGTCTATGGTGAGAGGCATGTAAAAGAACCATTGCTGACTTTCGTAAAGAGTAGGCTACAAAGTCGTCAGCGTGTTTCTGTCTCTTGCTAAAAAGGGTTGTGACAGGAAGGGCATCCGACGTAAAAACCTCTGCCAAATCAAACGTGCGAATCAGGTGATTCGCTGTGGCGACTCCGGAGAAAAGGGAAAAAGCCGAAAGGAAGACAGACAGACTTTACCTAATCTACATGGTTTTGGATTAGGGAAGAAACCAAAGCACCCAGTGGAAATCCACTTATGCACGATTTATTTATTTTTAACATTTATTTTCTGAGACACTTAATCCTAATTAGGGTCGTGGGGAGGCTGGTGCACGTCTCAGCCGACTCTGGGCGAGGGCGCACCAGTTGAACATGAAAACTCCAAACAGAAATAACCCAGTTGGTGATCACGTTTGAGCTAGGTTCCTGTTAATTTCCTGTTAGAAATTATGTTGGGGCCCCTCGTGATTTGTATTTATGATTCTATAATAAAACTGTCTGGTTTTTGTTTTTCAGATCAATGTGCGCGTGACCACAATGGACGCCGAGCTGGAGTTTGCTATCCAGCCCAACACCACAGGCAAACAACTTTTTGACCAGGTGGGTGCAGATCTTTCACAAGTTCTCGGCGACTGATTCGGCTAAAACTGATAGTATTAGTTTGATTTACTGAATTAAACTTCCGTAGCCTAATTTGGTTCATTAAATTCAATGCAGTAATAGCAGTGTCTTTTGGATGAAGGATGTAATTTGAACACTAAATTTGATGAATAGATTCATGCGGATATTTGTGTTTATAAAAAATAGGCAAGTTTTTCTTCATTGAGCTTCTATTAAAGAATTCAAAATGCATTCAAACATTAAATAATTTCTATAGTGGGAACACAATTTTCTACATGAGGTACTGGTAATGCAGTCTATACTTTACTTTTCAGTGTATATATTTTAATGTGTATTTAAATTTACTGTAATTCTGTAATCAGGTCATGTGTTGTAAAGCCTATTTTAAATAATTCTTCAGATTTTACCTCAACTTGTGTATTTATTTACACAGCTGTTGAACTGATAAAGAGAATTTCACCACTCACTATTTCTTTCACACTTTCTTATTCATCACATGAGTGAGGAAGCAGGACAAAAAAAAACAATGGAATTCCATTCACGTTGTGTAAATACTAGATTTTCAAGGCAAACTACCCGAAAGACTGTTTCCTTTTTTTTTTTTTTTTTTTTTTTTTTTTTTAAATTATGCAGTGCATGTTTGAAGTAGTTACTTGCGAAAGTACACTACTTTCTGTATTGAGCACATATTGTAAGCGTTGATTGGCTGTTTTAAGCTTCAGGTAAAGTGACTTATTGGAAATTAATGTTGATGTTATTTGATATTATTTTACAATGTTATGGTTATAATAATTGATTTAGGGGTGTTTTATGAGATACGGTAATGGTATTTATGGATGTATAGTACGGTATGAGCGTCATGCGTCGTACGTCACTGTAACAACTTACGTTCACTTTCAACTTGCCTTCAGCTGTCCGGAACCAATTAAAAACGTAAGTCGGGGAGCGTCTGTACACACAAACAGACAGTCGGCACACACTCAGATGCGCACCTCACATAAAAATGTAAGTAGTTTTGTTGGGGGGATTTGGGTTGGGGTTTTTTTTTTGTTGTTGTTTTTTGCACAATTGGCCTTGTTTTGTGGCATTTTCCTTAACTTCCCCCTATTTTTCTTTCATTTTCTTTTTATTTTATTAATTTTTTGAAAAACCTGCGATGCACTGAAGCACGAAGTAGCTGTATTATAGTAATCAATATATATATATATATATATATATATATATATATATATATATATATATTTTTTTTTTTTTTTTTTTTTATTATTATTGAACTTCTGTCCATTAAGTTCTAAAGTGAATTTTTAGTCATGTTTCAGTTGTTTAGCCACGCAGCCATTGAACATTTCAGTTCAGCACATGGGCATTTTACAGGAGACCATTTTAAAGATTTTATTAAAGAAAAAAAAGTGGACTATTGAGAGGACAATGCGTCAAGTGTTCAAGAAATGTTCCACTCTAACACTGCTGGATTGTCTGGAGTAGGAGAGACTTGGTTTTAGCATTAGCATCACATGCCGTCAAAAAGAAAAGCAGCTTCCTGCCTACAGCAAAATTTATTGGAGTTTTCCTGTACACCATGAACGACATAATGAAAACTTGGAAGAGATAACAATTAAATACTCGTCAGTGTGATGTTTAGATCCAAGCTGTCATTGTCATTTCTCCTATGAAACAGCTGTCATTTCTTAATGTTGATGAACAGTGCATACATAATGGTTGCACAGCTGGCTTATTGTTTGGATACGACGCAACCAGCTGGTGAGTGCACACTGGTTTAAAAGAAAAAAAATGTCAATGATAACGCAAAAGAAAACAAAGCATTGTGCGTTTACAGATATCATGCATATATGCGCACTGACCGCTGTAATAGGAATGCCAATGTAAACTTGGTGTAGGAAAAAGAGCATGTGACATTTTTCCAGTGGCTTCACATCATGGTTGTAAAGAGTACTTTGAGTTACAATGGATTTCTTATAAGCTTGCACAACTCTGGATATTCCATGTATTTCCAGTAAAGGCAAGATAATGGCAATAATCACAGTATACAGGTAAAAACCTAGGAGCGGTAGTTCTGTGTTTTATACAGTTGTTGGTAATCATCTGTATTCCTTGTGAAGCTAGAGTTAACCTGTTGGGAATTTCATCACTGGGACATAAGTTGGAAATTGCTATGCTGTCTGTCAAAATAACATTTAGTGGTTTGTAATGGAGCCAAACCATGCCAGCAAAATCTACCTACAGTGTAACATTCACTGTATTTTTCTTTATGTACCAAAGTTAGGACTTGCTGTAATATAATTGGGTTTACAAGACAACTGGGCTTCTGTGAAATCTAACGAATCAGTTGAATTTGGATTTTAGTGAGTTTTACAGCATGGAAACTTATTTTTATTTTTATATGTTAACAACAACAACCCCCTCAGTGTTCGTTCTTCCTCATGACAAGAATCGACCACCCTGGGAGGCCTAAGTTTCCCCTGCACATGTTACTGTAATATATGACCCAAGCCATTACAAGGATTCTGGGTAAGTGTTGTCATCTTGTGTAGGAGCAGGAGCAATGCTGATTTATGAATCAGTGCGTCGTTACTTTTAGTTTGCAGGAACCTGTAGAAATCGACTCCAGCCACAGCTTAAGTAATATTATGCTTTGTTTTGGCGTTTATTGTCGAACTCTGCTGAGATGTTTGCTCATGTATACATTCTACAAAATTAATGCTAAAATTTTAAATATTTGTTTGGCAGTGTAATGGTGCTCCCAAAGACAAGGACACCCCCCCCAATAAAATAATTCTAGAACAGGATCAGACTAACGGCAGCCTCTTGCCTTTCAAAGTGTTTCAGATCTATTTACTTCATTGCCCCTTTAGTGCATTGTGCACCATTACTATTGATTCCAACACCACTCAGAAAAAAAAATCAATAGTTGAACTCGCTAGTTGTTGAACACTTATTTTCTAAACTTTAGCACCATCTAACATTTTTAACTGGTTCTTGGTTCCTTTAAATCATTCAGATTTAGACGGTTGAGGGTCCAGAACTTTGGTCAAGAATCAGGCAGTTCAGCTATGTAAGAATGTTTGTTGTCGGAGTGCACTTCGTGTTTCGTACAGTTTTATAAGTATGAACACCGAGTCTGGGAATGTACCACAAAACAAATCCCTAATTCTCCTGAAAATGGCTGGCTGGAGTATGATTGTCACATATTTATTGGTTTAACTTGTAATATTACTATCTACTTTAAATTTCATTATTTTTAGGGAAAGGATTATTGTTGACTCTAAGGCAATATCATATGAAATGGAATGCTGATAGTTTTAGTGCAGCAGTGTGACCTGGAGTGCAATATTGCTTCTATAAAAAAGTTCCGGAAACAACAACAAAAGAAAAAAAATCAGCTTGACAGTGATGTTTTGGGCACTGTGTGGCTAAATGTTCAGTTTGTGCTTCCTTTGTGAAAGTAAATAGCGACAAAGCCACGCTCATTAGGTTGTTGACTGGCTAACTTTTGTTGACTTTAAAAATAAATAAATAAAAAATTAAAGTACAAAGGTGCTGTTGATAAATTTGAAGTCTATCTTCTGTTTCATCTTGACTTTTAAGATGGCTTTTCACTGCTGGTGTGAAACTCTCATGCGAAAATAACTTGGGGCTTTACCGTTGTGGTATAGAAGACCCCCATTATTCACGGGAGTTGCGTTCCGACCATACCCGCGGATCCTGAAAATCTGCAAATTATTGTTGTTTTAAAATCCTATGTATACTACATGCACTAAAATATTCTTCATAAACACGTTCGATAGACAGTCTTACTCATTAATGCAGTAAAATGTAAAAACTTTTAAATTTTGTACTGGGATAATATTTATTAATAAATAAAGCGCTTAGGCACCTTACCAGAAGCTAGAGAAGATGCAGGGTGTTTGAGTGGCATCATGGGGCTTAAATAATAATTAAAGACTCTAAAAAAATATATATATTACTTTTCAATTCAGGTAATCACGTTGATAACTTGTGTGCGAAGGTGGAAAAAAAGAGGTGTACGCATCATCTGCAACCAATCAGCAGGCTGGTGAAACAAAAGTTCTGTCATTGGCTAAATTTGAATCATGTGCCAGTAATTTCTGGGGCTGCCGCTAATCCGCAGGTATGCGGGGCCACGACCGGTGAACTGCGAATGGGCGAGGGCCTACTGTACTACAAACCGGACTTTGTTAAAATCCAGTCAGGTCTGCGCTAAATGGTCCGTGTTTTTATCTGGTTTATCCCAAATTAAAACGGGTTTCTCCTTTTGACTCTGGTTCCTCTCAAACTTTCTTCCCTTTGTCGTCCAAGTGAGCTTTTTATTGCTCATGTCGCCGTGAGCTTGCTCACAGGGGATATGTAGGGTTTGTAGAGAAATGTTTGTTGGTTCCCGAACTTGTTTATATGAAAAGCTGCTCAACAGTGTCAAGTGTAAAATTATATGCAAATAAAACTGAATTAAATTGAATCTTAATTTGATGAACGTTCATATTTCATATCAACAGTTATACTCCTGCAAAGTATCATTTGATATGTCCGCAGATAATATTTCTAATATTGCCACACTAACCATCTTTCACTAGGAAGTTCACACAGGGTATATCAGGTTATATTTAAGAACAGCTTGATTTCATACAGGTGTTTCCGCACCATAATGTCTCTGTTAAACATCTGGAATGGATGAACATGATCTCTAACATATGACAGACCCTTGTGCACAACAGTAGCATAGAACAAGATCATACCAAGAGGAAGGAATAAGGTTGGGATGCACATTCTTGGTGAGATCCTCCACTCAACAAGGCCACAGTCTGTTCTGGATGCAGAATCAAATATTTCAACCAAGGTGTTTAATGGGCTGACAACTAGTGAATGGCTGAGCCGGACTCATCAGCCACATGCCAAGCCACTGGGTTCTTTCACTGTGGAGGCCAAATATTCAGACTCGTTGTCATGTTGTGTACGGTGAAGGGAATCTGGACGTGTACATTAGCCTTATCCATTACACAAGTGGCATAAATTAATGGCCTCTATTTAAAGCCTCTGATGAAAATTTCAGATACTGACACATTCCAAACAATGTGTGGTAAAGAAATCATATATCTGGTATTGATTAGATAATGATGAGAAAATAAAGGTTTGCTTGTGGGTTATAATTGTGTTCTTAATATTGAAAGAGGCCTAAAGTTCGATTCCATATCCAGATCAAGTTTACATGTCCATTAAATCTCATCTCGTCTTCTTCCGCATAATCCTGGGTCGGGTCGCAGGGTTAGCTGCATAAGCAATAAGGTTCAAACGTCCCTCTCCATATCGACATTCAAACTGTTAATATTTTAAAAGCAGAAACTTGTCTTCATCAACTTTCCATTTCTTAAGCTGAATTCATACAGGAAGTGACGGCTGATCAACCAGCTTCATTGATCAAAAGCAAAATGAGCAGTAAGAGGTGAAATTTTCTCAGCTTGATGCAAAACGGAGTCAATGCAACATGGAGTTCAAATGAAGTGAACTTTCACTGACGTGATAACCAATCAGAGCTTAATGATCCTGATGATTGACGTATGCCTGCCAACCAATCAGAGCTTAATGATCCTGATGATTGATGGATGCCTGCCAAACATGACATTCCCCAAAACCTTTTCCTATTTGCTTCCATGGGCTCTATAAAATCGGCAACTTCACATGCAGTCCAGCAGCAAAGCGATTTGTGTGTCGCTAGTCTCGTTCTGTGTTAATGCATCTTTACTCGCTGTCCTTGTTCGAATGTTTTTGGAAGTCTCTCTCCCCCTCCCCCCACTTTATAACAGTGACCTCACCTTTACAATTCCTCTCATCATACACTTTCAGCTTGGGAGGATTCAGGCTTCTGCAGAACCTATCTCGGCCATACAGCAAAAAAACTTCAGCTGTCTGCAAGTTCATCAACTGCAGAAATAAATGTGTGAAACCCTTCAAAATCCTATAACTGCAAACTCGATAAACAATAATAAATAAATAACATATAAACGCTCACACTTGCCGCCAATCATGTGAAAGCACCGCAGTACACATAGTTCAAAAGACTGCACTGGTGAGAGAGAGGTCATAAGATGGAGTAACAGCCTATTTTTTCCCCCCCTCTTTGAGCTGACCGATATCATCCTATCACTCTCTGCAACTGTGTTGAGCTGAAAAGCATCTGAACACACATGCCAGAAGCTTGCAGTCGATAGGTTACGATCCCATCAGGTTCTGTTCTTGTCTGATGAGTGGAATCTGAATTATTGCTGCTTTTTCAGCTTGTGATGAGTGTTCTCAAGTATTTTTCTACTCAATATAGTTTTAATGAATATTTGTTGGCCGTTATATGCACATTATGCATTTGGTTTAACAACCCCCCCCCCCCCTCCAAGGGGGGGAGGAAACATTAAATCCCCAACATCATTACCATGGTTAAAGCCACTCAGATGTTTAGTGCTATATAAATAACATTAAGTCATATTTCTGCCGACATTTATGCTGATATTTCTCCTAATATCCAGAGGTGCTGTGTGTGCAGCAATCAATTGGATCGCACTTGCAAATTCAGTCTGTAAAAATCCGTGCAGTTTACTGCTGGTTTCTAGCAATGTATGTCTTATTCCAACAGTTAAGCACAAAATTTTAATCCTATCAAGAGAAATATTGAGCTTCCGTTAAGTATTGTCTCGCTTTATGAACATGTGCTATTAATATCCTTTAATTACTTCTAAACTTTATTAGGTCCCGCCCATCAGGAGCGATGGGAATGGGCTCCATCTCACTTTGGTTTCTGGACATTTACTTGTTGAGTGCTGAAGCTGAGGATTTGAAATTTATGCTTGTTCACTACTATGAGCGCTAGGATGAGTTGTGTGTGAATGACCTCAACCTACATTTCAAGGTCATAGATGTAAAAATGCATATTCAGTTTCTAGGCATTTACTTGCTGCGTGTGGAAGTCTGGGCTTTTAATCTTGAGAGGCGTGTTCTATGCTGGAAAATTATTGAAAAGGTCCTTTCATTTGGAATGTCTGGACCCCTGTGGTCCTTTTTTTGTCTTTTTTTTCCCTTTATTTTGGCCTTTGTAACGGCCTCCTCTGACATGTTCTTTTCTGTTGAAATTATGTTTCATCATAGCTGTTTACTGTTCTTCACATCTGTAATTTTTCCAGATGTGTAATACTGCCTTCAGATTTTGAAGGTCAGGAAATTGGAGGGCATGTGGCAGTTTTTGTGACTTTTTTTGGCTGTTGAACTGGTTTTATTTTGATGTAAATACAGTTTTAGTCATTTGGGGGCTGAATACTTTTTTGTGTCATGTAAACGCATAATTATTTATTTTAACCTGCTTTTTTTCCTAGGTGGTGAAGACTGTGGGGCTCCGTGAGGTCTGGTTTTTTGGTTTGCAGTATACTGACAGTAAGGGTTACACCACGTGGCTGAAGCTCAATAAGAAGGTAAAGCCTCCCCCTCCACTCCTTTCCAAAGCCACTGCCAACTCTTTAGCTCCGGCTCTTATTAGCTTGTGGTTAGCCGGAGCTTCAGATGTGCAGTTTAACGGGCTTCCTGCACTGTTGTGCCAAGCAGTAAAAAGAAGCCTTAGAGCAGAAGGTTTCAGATGGAAAGTGTGTGTGTTGGCGCACACTTTCGTTAAGTGAAGCTCAACTCAGCATTCTCATGAGTATCATATGCTCCTCGGAGTTTTCACGTGTGGCTGCATGTGTGTGTGTGTGTGTGTATTACAGAAAAAGAAGGGAAAAGAAAATGAGTGTTTAATGGTAGATGATTTTACTGGAATGATTGCAGTCCACATTTACAGCATCAAACTGTTATGGAACTATAAAGGAGAATTTAAAATGTTTGGGCAAGTTGTGGTTATAATTCAGGATATAGAAGACAGAAGGTTAAGTAATAATAAAGAGTTGGGGTGGATTTGTTCTTCATTCACTCAGTTCCTATTCTGGAGTGGCAGCAGAATTTGGCGGGATGCCGTTGGTGGCTGTGTAGTTTGTAACCGGGCTGTTTTTGTTTTATAGGTGACGCAGCAGGATGTGAAGAAGGAGAATCCTCTTCAGTTCAAGTTCAGAGCAAAGTTCTTCCCAGAGGATGTTTCTGAAGAGCTGATCCAGGAGATCACACAGCGCCTTTTCTTTCTACAGGTAAACGGGCGACGTACTTGGGGAAGGGCTGTTTATTATTCCGTATTGTAATTTAATTTCCTGTCAGTTTAACAAACATCTGGGTCACTTTGTCAGAATTGAATAAGGTTACAAACTCTCAGCAGTACTGCGTTGATTGTATTATTCGGAGGATATTTTCCTGGATAATGTATGCATTGTATTTTTTTTGTTGTTTTTGTTTTGTTTTTAAATGAGGTGAAGTTCCATGTGGTCAGTTGTATCCGTACAGGCCAGGCAAGGTTCAGGATTTTAGGTATTAGATGGGGTGTTGGGTAATTTTTAACCACATAATTGATGTGGTTTGTAATAAATCATTTAAGTTTGAAGCTCTAAAACGCATTTAATTGTGTAGTACAATAGACCCTTGAATATTTGCAGTTTTGCGCATGCGCATATTTGTGGACTGCCGAGCAACTGTCACATGATTCAAATTCAGCCAATGGCTGTCCTCCAACTGCTGATTGGTTGAGATGGTGTATATGCCCCTTTTTCCTCATTCGTGCACAAGTTGTCAATGAGCCTTTTTTTTTTTTAGTGTGTTTAAATTACCAGTTGAGTTCTATGATGCCACTCAAACGCCTGCTAAGAGCCAGAAAAAGGTAATGAGGTTGGATGTCTACTGAAGAAATAAGACTTTCTCCTGAAGGAACGACAATTTCCTCTGAAGTGCCTGAAGAAGAATAATCATCTGAATTGTTGGAAAACACTCTAGTATTAAAGTCTTTTTCAATTATTATTCTAGTACAGTACCTAAGTTAATGTATAGAATGTTTGTGTGTGTGATTTTATGCACTGTGCCGTAACATGTTTATCATTTTGTTCTGTTTATCCAATTTATTACATTTATTGTTCTTTTATGTCCTTTTTGTTGTGGTCTGTGTTTTGGGGGGACTTTGATTTTGGTGGCTGAGCCTCTAATTAACTGTTTTCTCTCTGCTTTGGCTGAGGGGTGTGACTGAGCTGCTCGGTGGCACACACCTGAATTCACTCTTCTCATCTCCTCTCAATAAACACAAGCACACTCACCTCTGCGCCAGAGGATTAACTCGCATCACGTCGTCGCCGCTTCTTTTGTGTTGTAACTCTAAAACTCTATTTTCTACCTGCTCTGGCTGAGGGGCATGGCTGAGTGACTGAATACAGTCCTCATCTACTCTCTATAAATACAAACCGCACGTTCACCTCAGTTGAAGCGCGCTGCTTCAGTGCTTCCCATTTAAATAATAAATGCACTCTGCCATCTCACGCAGCCTCGGTAATGCGCCTCACAAATAGTAATGCAATATATCCCTCTAGTGGGCATTTTTGAAAACTACAATGCTGAACGTTTCAAGGAAAATACATTTAAGTGTTGTTTTATTTTTTTACATATATAAATGCGCCATTCAAACAATATGCGAATTGCTCTCTCATTGGCTGTCTTCAAACATCCTGCCCCGTTGGCCTCCCATTGGCCAGGAGGGAGCTGAATCTTCATAGTACTGTACTGATAAAGCTTATTTGTCACACACGTAAAGGAGAGTTGTACTGTTGGTTCATGAGTTTTTTTGAGTGCTCATTGCAGCTTATTTTTCATTTTTTAAGTTGTTTAATTCAGTAAATGTTTAATAAATGGGGCGCGCTCTGCCCAATGTGGGCAAAACGCGGCTCATCCGGACCTCCGATCCCTCAAGCAAACAAGTGAATGTTGAGTACTAAACAAGTTCAAAGCGCACTTAGCTGCTTGACAGATCGGAAGTCCGGACAAGCCGCATTCTGCCCCAAAATCTTCGGTGTCAGCCGCGACACCGCCCACACTCGGTGGAGCGTGTCATAAATGTTTAATATTGTTTGGTTAATAAAAAAATTGGTTAATAAAAATGTTTAATATTGTTTGCTTAATAAAAAATTGGTTAATAAAAAATGTTTAATAATGGTTTAATTAATAAATATAGGGCGGCACGGTGGCGTAGTGGTTAGCACATTCGCCTCACAGCAAGAAGGCCTGGGTTCGATTCCCGGCCTGGGCGTTTGTGTGGAGTTTGCATGTTCTCCCCGTGCTTGCGTGGGTTTCCTCCGGGTGCTCCAGTTTCCTTCCACAATCCAAAGACATGCACAGTAGGTTAATTGGCCGTTCTAAATTGCCCGTAGGTAGTTAATGACCTGAAGAGGGATAGGCGCCGCCAGGCCAAAAATCAGTCTTGCGATGAAGGCGTCCCAATGACATCCCCGGATGTTAAGGGATAAGTGAAGAATTAATAAATATGTTAATAAAATGTTTAAATGGTTTAAATAATTTTCTTTTACTTTTATCACATATTTCATACAAAGTTGATGTACTTTTTATAATTTTTAAAGGGTTTATGGGGTAGTATTGGGAGCCTTGGAACAAATCACGCATTTTACATGTTACTTACGAAAAATCCAGGGAACGAAAAAGGCTCTGGAATGGATTAATTTCTTAAGAAGAGGGCCGATGATGGGTTTACTTCCGTGTACAGAACTCGCAGATTATCTTCATTCGGGGAGGGGCCGGAACCAAACCCCTGCGAATAACGAGGGCCTACTGTACCTCTTTAATAAAACAACTGACCAATGATGATAGACGTGCAGATATGTATAGCAAGCTAATCCTCAATCAGCACCGTTCGCCAGTAAACTGGTGCGGTGTAGCGGCGGTTCTCAGAGCTCCATTTGCATTCTTTTTCAGGTGAAGGAGTCCATTTTGAATGATGAGAATTATTGTCCCCCTGAGACTGCAGTGCTCCTGGCATCTTACTCAGTCCAGGCCAAATATGCAGACTACAACAAGGACATTCACAAGCCTGGCTATCTTACCAATGACAGGCTTCTACCACAGAGGTGAAGAGCAGCCCCTTCTCTAGTATCTTATTTTTTTATGCACAATTAATTAAATGTAAAGGATGTGACTGTAAAGGAAAGTAGTGGTTTGTAAATGTACTTTGACTTGTATTTCATTGCAGACAGTATCCACCTAGAGTTATTTCCTTTATTTTCTTCTTGCTCCGCTTCATTGTATTTGTTTAGCCTGCAACACATTTCAAAAAAGTTGGGCATAGGGCAATTTAAGGTTTATGATGAGGTAAGGGAATTAAATTAGGATGTGATTTAAAGCAGGTGATGTCAGGAATTGATAGGAATCAGCATTTGGTACAAAAGCAGTATCCAGAAATGAGTGATTCTCTTGAAGAGCAAAGATGAGCTAAGGGTCTACAATTTGTCAACAAAACAATCTTACAAATTTGCACTGAAATGTAGGAAAGGTTGTGATTATTTCACCGTCGTGTGGTTTTTAATCACTGAACAATTTAAAGTGGAATTAATCTCGAACTTAATAAAAACTTGCATGCATACTCATTGAACCATGTTATGCCAAATAAAACCTTCATGTAGGGGGATCCTCACATGGGGGCCACCATTGTACTACATAAAGTGGAATATAAGTGACACAAAGCTGTAAACATGGAAGTGTTATTCAGATGTTCAGTAATGTGTGGTTTTGTTAGTTTAATATCTGTATGCTGCTGTTGTTGCCGTTATCTTGCCTTATGAAAGCAGACATGGTTTTGCCCTGTTCTTGCTATTTTGTGCATTCAGAGTGAAATGCACTGCAAACAGTGACATTTTTAAACTGGGTAATGCAGGCTATCGAATGCATTTAAGCAGACTGCATCTGTGAAGATTTAAAACCTAAAGATAAAAATATTTATATCAGTAAGACAGGAGAGTTTTTAAAAAGCTTTCTTTTCATTTTGAATAAAGAATTCAGGGAAGTTTGATGCATCAAGGGAAGAATACAAGGGCCCGGTGGTGTAGTGGTCAGGGTGCTGTGCTCATGATCGACGGGTCGTGGGGTTCGAACCCCCATTACAAACCATTCATGCTAAGACTCCTGGGAAATGTCCTTTACTACATGTGTGCCTCTGTCAAACCAAAAGTATAAATTGCTACCAGTAAAAAATACTGGGAGAGTAACCTGCGATGGGCTAGTGTCCCATCCAGAAGTTGAAATAATTGCCGCTTAACGATGGGGACACATCATTAAGCTCTGGCCTGATGATCCAGTAGGCTAAAGTGTCAATCCAACAGACTTAAGACAAGGGTACAAGCCTAAGCTGAACACCCATGATTTCTCTAGTCCCCCAGTTGGCACTACAATGAGAAGAATCCTTCATGTCTTGCTGATATAACCGTATGTGCTCAGGATTGCTTTGGCAAACCTTCAAGTACTGCATTATTCAGTTACAGTTACTAATGTTTAAAGCTTTATGTTTCAAGAAGCAAGCCATATGTTAATTCTGCTCAGAAGTGCTGGTAACTTCTTTGAGGGATTAAAAGAAAAGTTCACTGAGATTTTGGAGTAGCACCTTTTCCAGACTGCACGTACGTCTTCTATCAGGCCAATGCAACACCACATTCTGCACATATTACAGAAGCATGGCTGCGGAAGAACAGCCTGAGGGTCATGGATTGGCTTTTCTGCAATCTGACCAGTTCACAATAGAGAATCTGTGGAAAATTCTTAATAAAATAAAATAAAAAAAAAATTCAACAGAACGTCTTTCTTGACTGGCGCACACATTGTGCTCTACTTGTTGAAAGAATGCGGGGGAGAAACGCAGCACCTGAATCACTTCATCAGTTGTGTCCTCAGTCCCTGAATGCCAACCAAATCAATGTTTTATGATATTAGGTTGTATACTAGTGGCTTGATTTGAATGTTTTCCTTTCCTGAGGCTATTTCTGTTCCATTCTGTGTATTGAATTTAAATTAACACGTGTTCCTGATACACTAATCTACACAAATATTCATTTCTATTTCCGTTTGCAGTACTCAGACAGGCCCCCGAGTTGGTGATATGTTTATAACCACATTCGTGAACTGAACCATCCCCAAACTCTTAAGTGTCAAAACACAAATACGTGTCACCGGGGCTATAATTAAATATCTCTATCTCAAGCAAGTATTTGAGCTGCTCACAGAATTACCTCATGTGGGGCTCAGAGTAAAAGGAAAGACAAAATCTGTGCCGAAGATAAAGCCCTCAGCAATTGTGGGTCCAAATCGTCTTTGAAACTGCAGTATATGGTTCATTTCACTCACAGCTGAAACGATTTGCTTTTTATTCGTGCGTTACTAGAATGATCTTACAGGAGTAGAGTACAGGAGGATCAGATAATAAATATTTATAATCCGTGATCAAGTCATTTCTGTTTCAGGACGTAAGGTTTTCATTAATCATCGGCTTCAGATTACTTTTAAATGTTAAACAGCTGTTGTTCTGCGCAGAGTTCTAGAGCAGCACAAGCTCACTAAAGAACAGTGGGAGGAAAGGATACAGACTTGGCATGAGGAGCATAGAGGCATGCTCAGGTAATTACTGTTTTCAGCCTCTACACATACGCATAATAGCTAACATCAGAACCCCCCCCCCCCCACCCCCATGCCAGCATGTTTGCGCTGATGTGTAACTTGTGGCTGTACTTTTAGAGAGGACTCCATGATGGAGTATTTGAAAATTGCCCAGGATCTCGAGATGTACGGCGTCAACTACTTTGAGATCAAGAATAAGAAGGGAACTGAACTGTGGCTGGGAGTAGATGCTCTGGGTCTCAACATTTACGAACATGAAGACAAGTGAGTCATGCACCAACCACACGGTTTCTGCGCTTTTACTGTAAGCACTGATGTCTTGTATTTCGGGTTTCAGAACTGAAGTTTGTTTGCAAAGTTTCATTTCTGTGTTAGTTCTATTTAAGTTTGATGTATCTTGGAAAGAAAATCACATAAAAGGCCCACGATGTAAAATATTGTATAAAATAATATGCAATTTAATGATAAATTATATATCATTATTCTTTCAAAATATGTCCTCATTTCTGATTGGAGGAAGGTCATCAGTAGATGGTCGTGTTCTCCAAGACCCAATATATCCATAATTGGCAGTGGATAACTTTTTTTTTTTTTTTTTTTTTTTTGTGTGTGCATGATTTCAGTGCTTCAGTGTCCTTTTCATGGATATTATATCAGATTGGAATGTTATGACCCATGTCAGATCGTTGTTCGCCATTTGGGTCTGTACAATTTTCAGCAGATACGGTGGTTCTTACCTCTCACAACCTTTGTTTTTTAATGCTTTAATGTACTTTTTCATTTATTTAAAAAAAAAAAAAAAAAAAGTCCTCCCTAATTAAGTTTAAACGAATTATAGAATTGACGGTTTGTGTAATATGAAGAATGAATCAGAGCCTGTGGGAAGTTCTATCTGAGGGCTTCTCTATGTTATATTTCACATCATTCAGTAATTGTTTATTGAGAGATTTCCTTTCGGCTTTTTCCCTTTATCAGGGGTCACCACATCGAATGATTCCTATGTTTGATTTGGCGTAGGTTTTTACGTCGGATGCTGTTCCTGACACAACCCTTTGGCAAGAGACAAACACGCTGACGGCTTTGCAGCTACTCTTTACGAAAGTCAGCAATGGTTCTTTCACACGAATCTCTCACTATAGACCGTGAGAGACACGGCCGGCCTTTGATAACCCAGTTAGCTGCACTGGGGTGACAGTGACCAACCTTGTGGAGATTGGGACTCGAACCCCCAACCTTATGATCAGCGATCCAGTGCCCTATACCACCAGGCCACCGCTGCCCCCCATTTGTTTATTATACATTTTTATAGCACCTCGTCACAAATCCTATCTAGCTAGTGCCCGAGTCGTAGGACGACCATTGGCGACCCGCCATGAAGGATAACGCCCTGGTCATCATCTTCATGAAGGTTTTCTTGGCAGGATTATTGCAGTGGTTTGCCATTGCCTTCTGCACAATGTGAACTTACGGGCAATTTAGAACGGCCAATTACTTACTGTGCATGTCTTTGGACTGTGGGAGGAAACCGGAGCACGCAGAGGTAACCCACGCAAGCACGGGGAGAACATGCAAACTCCACACAGAAACATCCAGGCCGGGAATCGAACCCAGGTCTTCTTGCCGTGAGGCGGACGTGCTAACCACTACGCCACCGTCACAAATCCAGCATTGTTTATCGCAAGGTATTTATTTTTAGAGTAATTCATGAAAACCAGTAGTCTTTTTAAGCATGGAGCTTAATATGAACCTTTTTTTTTTTTTTTTTTTTTTTTTTTTTTTTTTTTTATATATAAATAAAACTATTCAGTTTTTCTTGGGTGCAGTATGGAGCCATCGCACATTTGTTTCTATGTTGGTTTGAAGGCATATATGTGCTACCGTCTTAATGAATGAACCTAATTGTAGTCTGCATTCAGAACACAGAACACACCCTAAACCAGGATCCCCAAATATCCGCACTGCCTCACAGTGTTTGACAGACGCTGTCAGGTACCTTTTCTGGAGTGTGGACTCCTTTTGTGAACAAATATGTATATTCCCACATCAATCAATTCCAGTTGCTGTGGTGACAGACAACCCAAAAATACATCACATCTGCCAGTAATTGTGTTTATACTGAAGCACTGAAGTTATAAAGTTGTAGGGGTGGTAGTGGCCTGGTGGTAAAGGGCGCTGGATCACTGATCCAAAGGTTGGGGGTTTGAGTCCCACTCTTAAAAATGTCACTGCACCCCCCCCCCCCCCCCCCCCAGTGCAGATAACTGGGTTATCAAAGGTGGGCCATGTCTCTCACTGTCTATGGTGAGAGCTTCGTGTAAAAGAACCGTTGCTGACTTTCGTAAAGAGTAGCTGCATAGCTGTCAGCGTGTTTAAGATAAGATAAGATAGAGCTTTATTAATCTCACAATGGAGAAATTCACTGTTACAGGCTCTTGAGGTACCATCAGTAGGGGGGTGCAAAAATAGATACATATACAAACATACACACATACATATATATTATATAAGTAATTAAATAAATAGATACATAAATAGTATAAATTAATAAACAATAAAAGAAAAGAAGGGAACGTTTGTGTCAGGAAGGGCATCTGACGTAAAAACCTACGCCAAATCAAACTTGCGAATCGGATGATTTGATGAAAAGCCGAAAGGAAAAGAAGACGACGACTGAAGTTCTAAAGTTATTTTGGAAATTTGGAGAATTGTGAATTTTGTACAATATGTAATGCACAAGTTTAAAATGTATTCAGATTAATTGCTCATGGACCACCCTGGAATGTTTTTTTTTTTTTTTTTTTGTTTTTGTTTTTTAAATAAAACCAACATGGCCACCGAACTCTTATGGTAAACCGTAAGGGTTTCGGCATCAACCATGCTTTCAGGTTTCGATTTTGCTGTTCCTTTTTGGGGTTTTTTATGCGGTTGTTAAGGTGTGTGTGTTTTTCATGGCTGCTACTGACTAAAAAAGAGAAGTGATAGATCAGTCAGTGAAGCAATGCAGAAAATTACAGAACGTCCATTAATGAAGGTTATTCCCACATGTGGAACAAGTGAGCGCAGGTGTAATGTTCTCTGTAAACAATATCACACACAGAGTAAAGCTTTAATTCTGCCTGCATGATTTAGTTTGACACAATATCCGCTCGATCAGACAAGATTGCTATCCGTAGCGAAATATTAAGCAGCAGAATGTGTATGAGTCACTGTGACTCATGACTTGTGACATTCATACTGGAAAAGGAGATTTGACAGAGCTCGATTGAGGGAGGTGTGTCAGGAGAATGGCCTATATTTTTGGCCTTGATGTACGTGTCGTGGAGACCGTGTTGTCCTATTTCCTGGAAAAGTAATATCAGTACGTCAAGTCAATCAACCTGATTGCAACCAGAGACGGGTATGACTTTTAAAGTGAATGAAATATGGGTGAGCAAAGCCACACCTGTGTTGCTGAAGAGCTTTTTTTAGAAGTGAATTCAGAATCTGTGACCTGATAGTGCCGCCCCCCCCCCCCCCCCCAACCCCTCCCCACCAAATGCCCTTTACTGTAAGTTGCTCATGAGATTATGAGATAATTACAGACGAATGCTGATGACTGAGTTAAGCTTCAACTTGCATATGCTTCTCTCTGGTGCCCTCTGCTGGCTGTCTCAGTATAAACTGATGTTTTGAGTTTTTTTATTATTATTATTATTATTTGTGGCGGTGGTGCGGATGCAGTTTCTTGGGTAAATTACGTTTGATCACCATTTCATCACATTTTTTGTGTGTTTTTGTTTTTCTTTTCAGGCTCACACCAAAGATTGGCTTCCCCTGGAGTGAAATCCGTAACATTTCTTTTAACGACAAGAAATTTGTCATCAAGCCCATCGATAAAAAAGCACCAGTACGTGTTCTTAACTGTGGAAGTTTATTTGTGTAAATTGAATTTACAGGAGCCATGTTTATTTACAGAGCTTTGCTGAGTACAGTAGATTCAGTCTTCATCTTAAGTTATACTTATTCACCGGGTCGGTGACAGTCTTAGGGCTGTAACCCTGTTACAGTCCTACTGTACCTAAGATCTCTCAGCAAGGTCTTAACCACAAGTGTCCCGCTGTCCACTCAACAGTACAAATAGATACCATTAAATGATAAAGATCTTTATTTTTAGAAAGATTACCTGCGATGGATTAACGTCCCATCCAACTGATATCGTTGCTTCATTACAACTGCACATGTGCGGGGAATGTGATGTCAATGGTCACGGCTACCAAACTTTCCGGTTTTTTGTATGTAAACAACATTGTCACACCTGAACAACTGTCGTTAAAGTCTGCTTTAAACCATAATTTGTTATAATGCCAGGTGCGCGTTGTGCGATATTGAATTGTGGGAACGGCCTGTAGCATCTTGAGCAATGGAAAAAGCAAACTTGCAGCGAACATGCCTGTAATTTCGGGACAAACGTGTGTACAGCTCGCCGCCATTCACGTTATATACTTTCCCAACCGAGCTGAAGGATCCAGAGGGACATAATCAGTGGATTAAAGCAGTAAGTTTATAATTAAATAATATTTGTATTTTATTTGTTGTAGAGTCCACAATTAATTGTCTTCCAATTGGTCTGACAATCGGCGATAGGCAGGCCCGGACATTAGCCTGATTAGTTCAACTACAGTAGAGATCTATAGACTAGTATAACCTAAGAGTCAGAAAAACAATCCCGGGTCATTATCGAACATTTAATTGATTTAATGACGAAGCCAAGGTTGAGCTGTCAAACTTGCTTACCTTCTTTATAGTCGTTTCTGAGTCGCGCAAGTAAAGGTGCTCAGTCTTTTGACAACAAGAAATCTGCCATGTCGGCATACATACAAGGGGGCCACTTTGTTTTCCAGCCTTCCTTGAGTCCCAAGTGGTTGGGAATTGTCAGCATTTCACCGTCCACTTCAAACGTCAGCAGGCTGGCATAGTTACGCTGGATCTGCTCAGATTCCTCTTCTTTTGACAGGATTATCGTCAAATTCTGTAACATGGCGGCAAATTCAAGCGCAACTAATTCCTTATATTTGCAGGAACAACCGGGAAGCCCCCTACGTGTACAATATGCCTCTAGATCGGGAACTTTCCATAAATTAAACGGATTGATAAAGCGCTGTTCAGTGACATCCAGGCTAAACTCTGCTGTTTTGATAGTTTGTTTGGTGGCTGCGATCCCATGATGCTTTGTGCTAATCGAGATGCGAAACTGACTTATTGAGTGAGGCACACAGTTGCGTTCTTCCCCAAACAATCAACTCTCCTGCAAAGTTGCTCGTCATGCAACAAGTTTATCAGGTTGATGTACAAGTTTTTAATGCACACATGCATGTATTGCTTGATTTGAAAGGACAGTTGACTTTATCTCGTGTTTGCGTTTATAAATGATCTGATATTAAAAAATGGAAAGTTGGCAGGTTAAAGATTCTGAGAGATAAATATAAACTTCTATGAACACGGTTCAGAGCACATGTTACTTTTTATCTGATCGAATTTCATAATTAAACCTCCATTTTCACACTAACCAGTCATATCGGGAAGGATTTGATTTTTTTTTTTTTTGCAATTTAATTGCAGTTCTTAAATGTAATCTCAAGAATCTATTCAGTGGATTATACCAAGTGAACTAATTTAGATTTAAAAAATTGAAACATTCCAAATGAGTGTGGGCACAATGTAAATTTGTAACTCGAACATTTAAAGCACATATTATATAAAATTTACTTTAAAGTCGTGTGTAGTGCAGTGTAACTATGAGCTGCTTAAAAACACTGGAGAATTAATATAATTTCTTCACTTACAGGATTTTGTGTTCTATGCACCACGGTTGAGAATCAATAAACGGATCTTGGCACTGTGCATGGGGAACCACGAGCTTTATATGAGGAGAAGAAAACCAGATACCATTGAAGTGCAGCAGATGAAGGCCCAGGCTAGAGAGGAAAAACACCAGAAACAAATGGAGAGGTATGACTAGAATTAATCCAAACACGGTATTCAACTAGTTTTAGATCCAGATTTTTTTTCTTTAAATTGTAACGGCAGTAACTATTTGGTGTTCATTCGCTGATATGCATTACATAAAGACTGGTTGCCAATAGAATAAGTAAAGTTATTGAAACTGAAAGTCAATACTCAGACTTGCAGAAAATATTTTAAAAGAAAATGATTTAACTCCAGTAGGCAGGCAGCCTTTCCTAAAGAAAAGGAACATGAGCCTGTTAAATGGATAATTAATTTAATAAGACATATCATACAAATGAATGGTTTTTCTTTACACTAGCTGATTTTCAGTGTTAGTATGTTCTGCTTTTATGCCAAACTATAGTCTGGAAATGCAAGAGAATAATTTTTTTTTCCCCGAATCCCTGCTGCTCCTCCGTATTGAGAGGGGCCAGTTGAGGTGGCTCGGGCATCTGGTCAGAATGCCTCCCGGACGCCTCCCTGGTGTGATGTTTCAGGAAGTGGCTGGGGAGAGGGATGTCTGGACCTCTTTGCTTAGGTTGCTCCCCCGCTACCCGACCCTGGACTTAGTGGAAGATGATGTTTTTTTTTTTTTTTTTTTTTTTTTTTTTTTCTCCCCCCTCCACCCAGGGCTGAAGTTGTTCAGCCCTCGTATAACACCAGCCTCCGACACCTATCTATGGAAATATCCGTCAAGAACTCCTCCTTCAGGCAGTGTTTAAATCTGTATATTCAATAATCATTTGATTATTAGGTTAAAGCTATAAATAAGGTTGGTTTGGTTGTCAACTGAAACATTTCTTAACAAATCTGTGGACTCTTCCCTATTGTGAGAGTATTTTTCATCCATATTTAAGCAGGATTAAGCAAAACCTATTGATTTGATTTCTGTTAAATTTGGTAGAAGGTTGTAGCATGAGCCAGAGAATAAGTATTAGATTTTGGAGGAGGTTCGAGTCAGGATGGACCCACATAATAAATTTTCATTTTGTAGTACAGTGAGATGTCGACTTACGACCTCTGTGAGTTACATCTGATCGACTTTACGACCGCTAAAGTGGTGAAGCATGATTCATGGCAGTGCAGTGTGAGTGTCGTGTACGACAGTTGTTTGCGCTGCCGACAGCGCCAGCATCTTAAAAGGCCAAGCAGAGCTCAGAGCAAATCTATTTATCTACTTTCAATGCCACGTCACTGTGGTGCGAAGCGGAGAGCCAATCCCTTCTGTGTGTGGGCGGGTCCGATACCTTGAAACTCTAACTTTATTGGACTCACACGCTGCAGTGTTTGTTACAGGAAGCGCGTCCCAAGTTTTGGCAATCGGCTGGTCTGCGGGTTGAAGTTTTTCTATGTCTGTCCGTTTGTGTTTGCTTGCCAGCTGTGCTTGGCTTCATGGAAATGAGGTGATCAAAAACGAGGGAAATTGATCTCTTGACTCAAAAACAACACGTGCAGTCTGTGGCTGTTGTTATAATCAAATAAAATTAGAGTTTGATGGTATCGGACCCACCCACAACTGGAGTACAGAAAGGATTGGCTCTCCGCTGCGCGCCACAGTGACGTGGAATTGAAAATGGATGTATAGATTTAAATGCACAAGATTTATTCATCTGTTTTTGTTTGGTATGAGTGTATTTGGATGGAAAGTCGACATACAACGAGATCACTTTACGACCGGTCTGTCGGAACCAAAACCGGTCGTAAGTCGATGACTCACTGTACTGTAAAAACATGCAGCAAGGCTGAGAGATATCGAATACATAATGTTTTAAAATCCAGTAGATATCAGTAAAGTTCAGGAATGAAAAATGAGCCAAAGTTAAAATACAGTGAAAATACTTCTCCTTTAAAATTACCGTAATTAAAGAGAGCCATCAAAGTTCCTTAATTTCCTAACATTATATAAAAATAAGCGTAAGTTTTTAATCACGCATTTGCTTGTTGAAGGTATTAGATTAACAAAGCTATGTTTTGATAGTGGGTCATTCATATGTTTAGCTAAAAGATAATTTATTATAACACTAAATAAAGCAGTACATGTATTTCATCTTCAATTAAGTTAAGATTGTTTTTGGCAAAAAGGGAAAAATCTCAAGACCGAAGGCACATTATTATATCTGCTCGTTTCTACGCTCAATCTCAAATTACCACATCTGAATTTTGTCAAGCAATTTCTTAAATATGGGACTAAATGTAAGCTAAGTCTCAACATTTCGTAGGGATATCAAGTGCGTAATTAGAGCACTTGGTGGTATTATGAAATGATGAATACCAATCCTGCGACAAATTGTCTGATAGTCTTTGCTTAAATACAGCAATAAATTAATATAAATCCCCGATATCTTGGGAGATCCAAATAAATTCGAAACATAATCTAAATAGAATATTTTAAATATAAGAGGCCCATGTTAAGCGCCCAGATTCATTGAAAGATTACTGCCCGAGACATATAAGTAAGCTGAAGAGGGAGCCGGCCACATTCAAGAACCATACTGTTACATGTACTTTTGCTAACTTTGAGGAAATGTTTGCATTTACCACATGTCGCACCCCAAAATTCTGAGCCGTAAGAAACCCATATTTCTGTTATGGCCCAGAAATATAAATGTGTATATACATACACTAGAAGCACTTCTGAAATTTATTACTATTAATACACTTGCATTAAATCGGAATAGAATTTAATAAATATACCAAGATTGTACTGCAATGTTTCATGTATGTTACCAAGATTATTTCGTCTTACTGGCACAAGGTGACAGTGTTGAGCTTTCTTGTCTCAAAATGTTCAACAGCTCATTATTTGAGCAGTTCATGTCTTTAAATTCTCCATAAATTTCACCAAAGCCTTTTGCTGTGCTCATTGGCATATGGACTGCCACTGATCACATCCTCTAATCCAGGAGTGAACAATCTTCTGCACAAAGTGCTTTAGGTCTTAAAGCATGGTGGTCTCACCAAGATGGCCCCACTTCAGACTTGAAACAGTAATGTGCAATCTAGTTTTTTTTTTTTTTTTTTTTCCTTTTCATTTGATGATCGGTGATTGAAACGGGTGGAAGGTGTGGCTATTGCTTGGTTGAAGTGAAAATCTGCACCCACAGCGGCCCTTTGTGGATAAGATTGGACACCCCTGCTCTAATACTTTTCTCCCCACTTTTAATTTAAGAAGCCTTTGATTTTCTTTTTTGTTCCATCTTTTCAAGGGCCCAGCTTGAGAATGAAAAGAAGAAACGTGAACTTGCAGAGAAGGAGAAGGAAAGAATAGAGCGTGAGAAGGACGAGCTGATCGAGAGACTCCGACAGATTGAAGAGCAAACCGCAAGAGCACAGAGAGGTACAAGAGCCTTCTTGAACGAGGTCAATGCAGGAATATGTGCTCACGTTGGCGTGTGGATGATAAAATTAAATTTAAAA
>CM045744.1:35373975-35398975 GCA_024760905.1 Plotosus lineatus | reverse complement strand
GCTGGCTTATAAGCACAGCTTTCATTCTTTGTTTTTGTGGTCCCTCCCCTTGCACCCCCTCCCCCCTAATCCATTCCACCATATGACCTTTAACCCTTGGCGCCTGATAATATAATTCTACTCTGCAGAGAAGCTAGAGGGACATGGCCGCCACCTTCCCCTCACACTTTGCCAAAGCTCTCGCTGTCAGTCAATCAGGCTGCTTGATTTCTAGCTCCTCCCACTTGATTCCTCCCTTTGTATCAGAAAGATTTGTATCATATCTTTATGAACATTTAAAAATAATTATTATTTTCTTTAAACAATAGAAATATACTAAAATGGAAACGTCATTTTAGAAATAAAAATGGAAACTGCAAAAAAAAAAAAGAGAGAAATTTTATCAGAACGGCCCTCCTTTAGTTTCCTTCATTTATCGGAAAGCTTTCCTGCTTTAAATACTTAATTTACTGTCTTGATATACAAAGATCTCGCAGTACAGACTCGGATTCTTTTGCCCCTCCTCCGTTTTATTTAAACGCCGCTTTTAAATTTATGCCGTTCGCCAAGTTCAACTCGGACGGCGGGTCTTGTTTAGGATTCTCAAATCCATACCACCCCCCCACCCCAAGCACACAATCTCTCTCTCTCTCTCTCTCTCTCTCTCTCCCCCCTTTCTTTACAGCAACCTGTTAAATAATAAATAATATCTGAATTCAAGAAATAACCAAAAGTACGCATCACCAAAGGGAAGCTGTCGTCTGTTTGATGAAATGAATGATGAATTCATGGAATCGTGAAAGATTCGAGCAGGAAAGTTGAAGAAGGGAACGAGTCGCAGGAAAGCTGGAGCCGATTCAAGGCGTGTCGGAGCGTTTTACAGTCTGGCGTTTTCTTTCCGTTCCGTCCTCAGACTCGCAGTGTTTCATGTCCAGTCTCCACATGGATGGTTTTCCCTGCCTGCCGGCTCACAAAGGTGGTCACGTCCGATAGGCAGACAGAGCAGCGTTTCTGTGTTCAAGTGTGTGCAGATCTGTCTGCCTCTCTGGTTTTGTGTGTGTGTGTGTGTAAGTGTGTAAGGGAGAGAGAGAGAGAACTGAAAGCCTTTCTGGCCGGAGAGCATATGAAAACATCAGTCCTGGCCTCAGGACGGCTCTCTACCTCATTACTGTAACACGTGGAGACTAAACGATCAAACACTGAATGTGCTGCGCGACAGGAAAATCAGGTGAGACAGTTTTCTGCTCTAGCTATATGTAGCAATAACACCTTGCTCTGTGTGTGTGTGTGTGTGTGAGAGAGAGAGAGCGAGCGAGAGAATGAAATAACCCTCAGTATGAATTCTCAGAGCTCAGTATTATGTCCAGAGCAGTTAGTGTTTTGTTTACCGCCTTCACCATGTGATCCTATAGACCTAACGCCGTACAATACCAAAGCCTTCCAAACGTAGAAACTGTGGCGAGTTCAGAGCATCACAGACCCCACCGCGGTCACGTGTAGCAAACTCGAAAGCCGTGATTTGTCCTTGTTTGTTTCTGCTTTTATTTCACACAACAGAAAGTTGTGATATTTGATGATGAAAGTTGTGACGTGTCCGGGTGAGTCTGTTGTTTTTCTCTTTGCGTTCTTGCCTCACAATAAGATAGAAGCAAATAATTTATACGTTTAGCCAGATCCTGCTCTCGGGTTTTTCCTGTAGTTGTGGTGACTTTGTTACGCGGCAGGTTAAACAAACAGCTTTTGTTAGTAGAGCGCACACCACTCAATTCCTGCACCCCCTGAACTCTCGACACTTTATAACAAAGTTTAAAAAAAAATGACTTGATTAAAAACGCAGTGTTTTGCATAATTATTAGATTTTTTTTTTCATTTTGTATCTCGCGATGTGCATTTTGTTTAATTTTACGCTAGCGAATTCAGAAAAGGACAGATAATACTTGTTCCGATGATTGAGACACTAAAGCATCAATCAAACGGAGTCTTTTTCAAGTGTCCAGGATTTGCCATAGAAAGAAAATTCTGTGCTTCCAAAAAAAAAAAAAAAAAAAATTTCCTAATTGCTTTATAAAGAGAAACCAGCAGAATTAGCATGCTAGCTATCACTACAGGGGAAAAGGGTTGCCATGGTAATGTCACAATGGTATAAAGTCGCTTTGAGTTATTGTTTTTGTTTGCTGGGAGGATTTTAACCTGCTGGCATTGGAGCGACCGGGTGGGGGGGCGGAACCAGAGCAAAGCTGCCACTACTGCTTCTGGAACCAGCCGTCATGTTTGCTGTTTTTTAATTTTTTTGTTTGTTTTTTTTTTCTCTCCCTTTTTATGTTTGTATTGCTTTCTGTTACATAAAAATCACAGTCGAGCTTTGTCCATGACCACACGTGTAAAAATAAATAAATAAAGATGAAGTATGTAACTTTTTGTGCTTTTCAGTTTCTTTTTATTTTCATTTAAAAACTCGAGGAAGAAAAACCATCAAACCCGGAACTTGATATTTGTATTTTTATTTCAATAAAAATACACATTGGAAACTCCTGGATCTGCAGAAATAAAGTTCTGCCCACATCTTCCAGACATAAATCAACAACAATTCCAAGCTATTTCCCCTCTCCAACATTTATAACCTCATCTGGAATTAAAAAAAAAAACCCAACAACACAGTATTCTGCTTTTGACCAAGAAATGCATCATCAGGTCTTCTGAATCCTACCGCCGACTAATTCGCCGTTCACTTTGGTCCTTGAGCGTAAAGCCTACATTTAATAAACCACAGAGTAATTACCGAACCCTCCAATACACCGATGTGGAAACTGATTCAGCACTTGTCGTTCCAGGGGTCAGGAGGCGTGTCACCGGACCGGGTTCTGTAATGAAGCCTAAGAACACGTCCACCACAAGGTAGTTTCTAGCAAAGCTCTGAGACACTTGCTGGAGGGGAAGGTGGTGTAACATTGGTACAGTAACATTAATGCAGCAAGTCCACTAAAGCTTTGATACAACACAGTACAACAACTTTTTATTTATTTATATATATATATATATATATTTATAATGTATTAAATCTGGCACCACTTTACTGAAGACATCCGTAATATCCTGTGCATTTGTATGAAAGCTGTAAACAGCATGTTTCTGCGATGCCAGCAGTCCTGACTGTAAATACGCTGGAATTAAGGACGTCCTGCAGTAAGGCCGGCCCTTGAAAACTTGTAAGCTGAACATGGTTCAGATTATTCAGATGTGTCTTAAGCACAATGCCGTGTAGAGGCATTTACTCTATGCCCACGCCACTGCCAACGATGGCACATGGTGCCACCTGGCTCGAGGGAAGGCTCTTCTTTTTCAAAACAAAGGTGCTCCTAACAAATATTTCAGGCAGCATTTTACCCCCAAAGAGCCCAGCCCTCTTAAAATGCATCGGATAAAATCTTCAGATAAAACACCGGCTATGTGTAATCTTTCCACAGGCAAATCCGGGGGGGGGGGAGACGACCCCAAAGTGAAGATTTAGTTGATGAGGCTTCCAGAAGCATTGTAGCCTAATAAAAAGCATTCGTATGGATCAACAAGCGTCCGCTCACTTTACTATATCAAGCCAATAATAATAATAAAGCTTTTGGAGAACCATCAGGAGCCATATCTGTGGAAACCAAATTTAAACCGACCGGTGCACAGAAGTTTGAAGAAAAAAATTGTTCCAAAAAAAAAAAAAAAAAAAAAAAAAAAAACTTCATATCCACAAACCCACTTAATTCTAGGTAAAGACCATAAATAACCTTTTTTTGTTTTGCTTCCCAAGAAAATAAATAAATAAAATAGTTATGAAATATCTTCACCATGGTAATACCCTCCATCCTTTTTTAAAGGATGCATTCCGAGCTCCTTTCAGCGGCTAAAATTGAAGGAAACGTCACCTGGTTTCCTTTCAATGATGATAAAATGTTGCCGAAAATATCTTAAATTACACAAGTACTACATATTGTACATAACTTTGAATATATTTTATCCATAGATTAATATGTATATAAATGTCTGCCTTTTTTTTTTTTTTTTTTTTTTTTTTAAAGTTAAAAAAAAAAGATACAATTTGTATCAACGAGGACAGGTATTCTCTGGCTACCCACGGGTCACATCAGTAACACACTCAAGGTTCCAGAACACTGACCTCCTCACCCAATCAGGTTTTAACCTCTGAACTGCTCGAACAGGATGAGGATGACGAGTGACGTGAAGCCAGAGACGTCCCTTACTAAAACTAAGGTACAAAGACAGGCTGGTGGGGTTGGGGAGAGGGTGTGTCTGTCTCACCTACAGCTACACCTACAGCTACGGACTCTGGTAGAAGGTTCCCAAAAAGTGCTGGGTTTCGTTCTTCAGTTCTTCATTCCTTTATAAAAAAAAAAAAAAAAAACCCACATACCTTTTTGGGAAACTCTGCCATTCTAACTATTAACACTGGCAATATGATGCATGTTGGTTGAGGAGAAACTCCACCCATTTTCCCAGACATACAGAAAAGCACACAGTCAGCCATCCACACATGAGGAAATGTCTCGCTGGTAGCGAAATGAAAACGAAAAGCTTACACCATTCCTGTAAGAAATAAACGAGAATAATTTAATTCAACACCGCTACACTACTGAATAATACTCAGTGAGTAGTTCACTGGGTCGTTATTGATGCGCTTCCCCAAAAAGCCAATGATTCTTGATTCAAAAATTGGGTAATGGGGAAGGCAAAAAAAAAATTAAAAAGAAAGGAAAAAAAAAAAAAATTCAAGTGAGAGTAGGCATTATATCACAAGGATAATGAAAGGCCAGATGCTGTAGGAATATTTTCATAAATGTTTTTTTGTAAACCAAGATTAAATGTACCCACCTCTTCTTTGGGCTGAGGGTGCACATTGTTTTTCCTCAGCACAGTAAAAGCAGACAGGGTCCCGCCCTTTGCTTTCTCTCAATTGCATCGTTTCCATTCTTTATCCCCCCCCCCCCCGTCCACACGAGTCAAATATCTGCACCATGGACGACAATCTGCTCGCAGTAATGCTGTTCACTCCTCCTACAAATCATCTGGCCTTCCATCCCTCCTTGTTTGATTGACATAAGTTATCAAACTTCCTATTTGATAAACAGCAATGTAAAAGTGCCTCGAGAATCAGTACACGCTCACCTGAACTGGACTAAGCAACTTAAAGTGAAACCTTGCTGGAAATATAAAGACTAAAATAAATAATGTAACGCGTGTTTCCACATTCACACTTCAGGTAGACAAATTGCTACTTGCAGTTATGGCTCCACTGCTGAAAAACATCTCGGACAGAGTCGAATAAGAAATGCAAGTATGACGTGAATCTATGACCACGTTTAGAAAATTGCGTCTCAACCGTGTAAAACCTCCAAACGGAAGCACTGTGAAGCCTATCGTGGCCCTAGACCATCCATCGTGGACGCTTCTGTAATCCTCAGGAAACCCGCAAGTCAACTGAACTCGATACGTCTGCTACATTTCCGATGATGTCAAGGAGACGTCAGTATCCATTCTGGCTCTTTTCAGCCAATATAGCAGCTGCTAGCTGTTGGGCATCAGTAACGTGAGGATAACGACCCATGACCAGCCGCACAAGCTCAGTGGGGAAGATGTTACACAGGTTGACAAACACCTTCTCACGTAATTCCTGGTAGCGTGTGAGAGCAGGCGGTTCCTGGTGCTGGTGGGCCGTATGGGATGGATGAGGAGAAGAATGATGGTGAGGAGTTTGTCCCCATGGTACCCGCCATGCTTGCTGCCTGTTTTCTGGAAGGCTCTGGAAAGTGAAAGGCTCGTAGCAGGGCTGCTGATAGTATGGCTCCCAGCTAACCGTTCTGTCCTGATCTGGGAATGGCTTCCTGGCCAAAAGGGGTGAGCGTTCATAGAGCCTGGAGTCAGATACGCTGTCCAGACGCGTGGACGCCAGGCCTCGATTCAGAGGGGAACCCTGAGGAGGGTACTCTCCGGGACAACTGGATCTGGCACCGATTATCTGGTGCTGTACTTGTGCACCAAGGTAGGATGCTGAGTGCTTAAAGTGGGGCTCTGGGGGCTGGTCGTCTTGTGTGAAGCTGTGTCCGCGGGCCATCCCGTGATGGTACCCAGGGTGAGCGGAGAGTACTGGGGACAGCACACGGCTCTGGTGGTGGTGATGGTGGTGGTGGGGTGGTGCTGGAGGTAGGATCATGGGCAACGGGTATTGTCTTCGATGGTGGTGAACATGGTGGTAATGATGACACTTGAGCCCATCGTCCAACAGTGAATCGGGAGAGCTCATACAAGAGCGTTCACCAGGAGGCACTGTGCCATAAGAATCAGAGCTGGCACTGCCCTCACTGCTGCAGTCAGATGCAACAGAGCTGAGACGTGCATCCATGTCAGACAGGAAAGGCTGCTCTGGGCTCCTTTGGGTGGTCAAGCTGAGACCAGAGTAGCCACGGACAAGAGAGTAGTAGCTGAGGTCTGGAGATTCACAAGTGGGATAGGAATCTGTCTGAGGGAAAGCTGCGGCCGTGTGACTTTTAGACAAACATGCGAGTTGTTCTCTCTGGTCATGAGTGTGCGTGTGGCAGGATGGGGGTCCACCTGGTGCGGGGGGTAGAGTCAAGTTGGTGTTCTGGGGGTCTGCTTTGGTTTTCAAGCTCAGCTTGTCTTCAACATCACCGTAAGAAAGGGTGCGGGCACTGGGGTCTGACTGCCGCTTCGAGTGTGAACGCTTTCCGTCACCAGCTTTATCGTTGCGAGAGCCTCCGGGAACACTATGACTCTTCACTAGACCGGAATCACTTCCGCCTTTGGCTGTAGAGGTCTTGGCACTGGCGCGGAGTTCGTCGGCTACGGCACGCTGGGGCTGGGTGCCGCGCTCTGGGTGGTAGAACTTGCACTTGTGACCATAAGTGCACTTCTTCCCTACAGAAACCAACAACGAATAATTTTCACTGTTTACCCAGGAAAGTAAATGACAATATTAAATGCAATGGACTCTTCCACAGAAGTAAGACTTAGTAACACTGACAGGCTTAGTAAAGCCAAAAAAAAAATGCTGTGTTTCCCTAACGAGCTCTGAAAAAATAGGGTCGATATATTGGCTTATTTTCTCACGAGTAAATATTATACCCCAAATACCATGACTGAGTCTAACTGGGACGCAAGTGTCCGAAAACAGTATTATTGTTTATTTGTAAACGTGAACAATAAGTTGCTATTCGTCAAACTCTCAAGTAAAGATGTCGAGATTGTAGAAGCAAACATGATTCTATAATGACCCAAATGTTCGGGCTGCTGCTCTGCTCGCGCTTGTAGAATCTTGTCAGTGCAGCCGTTGGTTTTCTTTTCCATACACTTGTGTTGTACAGATCAGTCTTTACTTCCTTCACCCTCTACTGAACAGCATAGCATCTCTGCTACAAGCACTGAAAGGGTTAACAGCCTAAAAATTTTTTTTTTCTTCATATATTTGAAAATCAACATTTTTCCGAGGAATATAATTATAACAATATGAGAAAGGGTCTTGGTTAACATCAATAACAGGCTCATTGGTCTGAACAAAGTTAACAAATAGAGTATCGTGCTGCAAGTCACTGCAACAAGAACACGTTCTCATCGGCTGACTCTGAAAGTCACTTGTGAATACGAAGTGTGGCTGACTCTGTATGTCGCTGCCACGAAAACAAAAAGCTGCCTGGCAGGTGCCTCGAAGAATTAAGTCTGATCACAAAACTTAGCAGCCGGTTGGTTTAGTTATGTTTTTTTTGTTTTGTATACAGTGCTCCCTCGCTACGTCGTGTTTCAGTTCCTGCGGCTTCGGAGCAATTTTTGAAAAATATGCATTGAAAACTAAGGGAAATGTAATGTTCAGGAAAATGCTGCAAAACAAGGCCAATTGTGCAACAACAAAAAAAAAACAACCAAAGTACATTTTTTTATGTGAGGCGGGCATCTGTGTGTGTATTTATATTTTATTTACATCTTATAACCATTTAACATTCAAAAATAATGCATAAGAATTTATAGCATTGAATGTATTTATTAATATTATATACACATATACATGTACGTATAAGTCAGTGTGTGTGTGTGTGTGTGGGGGGGGTCATCAATCCTACTTTGCGGAAATTCGGCATTCACGGAGGGTCTTGGTCCCCATTAACCATGAAAAGCGAGGGTTCACTGTATTCCAAAAACACCTTATGCCCAGCGTGATTTTGTCGAGTGAGGGGAAAACACAGCATTTTTTTTTAACACCTAATTGAAAATGATGTAATATGTATGAATGGTAAAATAAATCATGTACGATGTAGTTAATGACATGATACTGCATCACAGGACTTTTATCAAAAACTGGAGGATAAGTATCTACCGTATGGACACGGCTGTTTTTTGTGTTCTGGGATGATGGGCCTTTTTCTCAAGAAGTTCTCAAGGCTGGGGCCATGGCGACCAAGGGGATCATCAGGAGGCATGAACCTGAAGGACAGTTTAATTAAATAGCTACAACTGCAATGAAAAAATGATTCATAATTAACATGTTAGCTGAAAGTCTTCACTCTGAAGTACAAATGAGTCTGTGTTTTGTCCGGGATGTTCAACGTACATGCATTCTTTACTCAAGATAGTGGTGTTTAAAAAAAACAAAACAAACAAACAAAGACTGAAGTGGTGTTTTCATCGGCAAAAGTAAATAAGTGCAGGCTCTAAAATGAACTTGGAGTCGTCATTCATTCATTTTCTGAACCGCTTAATCCAAATTAGGGTCGCGGGGAGACTGACGCCCATCTGAGCCGACTCTGGGCGAGGGTTGGTTACACCCTGAACAGCTTGCCAGGCCATCACAGGACCAAAACATACACAACCATCCATACTCACACTCGCACCTACAGGTGATTTGGAGCAGCCAATTAACCTACTGCACATGTTTTTGTATTGTGGGAGGAAACCCACACAAGCACACTGAGAACATGCAAACTCCACACAGAAACGCCTGAGGTGGGAATCGAACCCAGGACCTTCTTGCTGGAAGGCAGACGTGCTAACTACTACGCCCCCGTGCCGCCTGAACTGGGAGTATAAAAGTAAAATAACCCTGTCCCTTCTGTTTAAAATGACAAAAATATAGTGAAGTAAAAGTACTTTGTGACTGTCCACTCTTGTGTATTACATCAACACAGGATGATATACTCCCACGTCTTTTACGGTGTAGAAATAATTCTTGCGTCTCGCCAAATATACATTTTTACATCACATGCATGTATCATATTATATAAACATTCCAGTGTAACCAGGGGGAAAAAAATGGTACATTCATTTCAGCCAAACTGGAGCCAGGTTGCATGAACAGGATATTTTTGTATTTCTATTCAAGTTTATATCTGATACCGTATTTCTGTGGTATGTTTGTAAAGTAACTAAAATAGATGGCCATGACTGTAATCTTTCCTCAGTGTTGTACAGTGGGGATTGAAATCCCCAAGCCCCAACTCCCAAAATTATACGGATGTTATTAACTTGCTGCCTGAAATGGAAAACTGTCAGTGGGAAGATTTACTTTGCAACATGAAGCAAACTTGGTTTGCTTGGCCTAGCAGGACCCTTATTACTCTACTGAAAATCTGGGGGATGACTTGATGCTTGCATTCTATTAAGATTCACATCTCTGTAAAGAGCCAGAAAATATTAAAGTCTAGATCTGCAAAGTTGTTGGAGACATATTCCATCAGCCTCATGGCTGTAATCAAGGCAAAAATACTGTTACAGGTCGGTGAGCCTTCAACTGTCTGAATACAGTGATCCCGCGCTACTTGTGCTGCAATTTCTGCGGCTTCGGTGCATCGTGAGTTTTTTAGAAAATATTCATCGAAAAATATGGAAAAAGTTAAGGAAAATGCCACAAAACAAGGCCAATTATGCAAAAATCCCCAAAACAAATGACTTACATTTTTATGTGCGCATCTGAGTGTGTGTGGGTCTGTATGTGTGTGCATTTATATTTTATTTACACAATATGCATTATTTTTGAATGTTTGTTAATTTAAGCAATTATAGCGTTGAATATGTATTTATTGATATTATATACACATATACATCATATATACATGTATATGTCGGTTAGGGGGATCGATCATGCTTCATGGAAATCGGTGGTCGCGGGGGGTCTCGGTCCCCATTAACCGAGGAAAGTGAGGGATCCCTGTAATTCTGTTTGCTTTTTTCCTGCAGATCTGTTGCTTTCCTTTACAGATGCTCCCCAGCTTACAAATGAGTTAGGTTCCAGACGGCTGTTCGTTAGATGAATTTGTTTGTAAGTTGTTACAGGGCATTCTTTAGAGGGAACGTATATTTAAACCTTGTATAAGTACCCTATACGAGTTTGTACTGTATACAATCTCTCTATCTCTCTCTGAGTTATTACATAACTGTCAGCTCGGTGTAATGATGCTCTTGAGCTCAGTCTACTCACACACAGGTGACACTACAACTGGACAATTGAACTGATCAGCTTCCGGTTGCCCTTGGAAGGAGCACCGGAGAACTATAATCGAACTACGACATGAAGATAATCTGATTTATTTATTTATTTACTCGAAGTGTGTGTAATGCTTCCTAGATAATTATGTTTGATTGGTGGATTATTTGTGAATCATTTCCCAATATGATTCATGGTTTGTGTCTCACTCAACCCCACGTTGACCCAACTTGACTCAACCTGCTGCCCGTGTGCCTGAAGCTTTAAAGTCTTTATGGTGTTAAATCATGACCATCACAAATCATTGTTAATGACACCATTCCTCCCGTGACACCGCAGTAAACATCATCCTGCACATAAAAACTACTCAGCATCACCACGGCACACCATTTAACGCACCGGTCCCCGGTCCCAGATAATGAAGTTATCTGTATAGGATCTGGAAGTGCGCTTTAAGCTGCGCCTACACTTTAAGCTGCACGTCGCTGGAACAGTGTAAGACGTGCTGACCTCTCACAGCAGCGTGCGCACATTACCGGCTCACAGGTGGCAAGTTCATACTAGTGGGGGACATGAAATTAAACACTTGGAAAACTTTTAACCTCTCTCTCTCTCTCTCTCTCTCCATAATCATCACATTATCAATATCATTATGTCCCGTGTTTAAACTCCTGGTTCCTCTCAAGCACAGCACAGTGGATCTGATCAGATTTACAGAGAGTTTCACTCTTATCCAGTTCATTATAATACTGGAGTCAATTTGTTTCTTCTTTGAAACTTTTGGCAGGAGTTCAGAAATGTATCGGTTCTACTTCTCCTCCTGGACCGCAGGTGTAAAGCCCCTCTGCCGGAGCTGAGTATTAAGTGTACCTCAGGATAATGTTTAATCATATTTCATACTTATATTTATGATAGATATTTCTATAGATTTTATTCCATTTTTATTACTTGTTCTTCAATTTCATTTCACTTTCTCTCTCAACCTCGGACCGGATGTTCGTAAAACGAATGTTCGTAAGTGGGGGAGCGTCTCTACTTTGTGTATGTTTCAGGCTACAAAGCAACAAAATCTGAATACAGTGGAGCCTCAGTACTCGAACTTAATCCGCTCCAGACAGCTGTTCGGATTCCGATTTGCTCGAATTCCGAATCCACTTTTCCCATGACAAATAATGTAAATGGTCTTAATCTGTTCCGTCGTCTTTTGAACAGAAGTTAACAGTACCGTAACTCAATACCATAGGTCCACAAATTAAGTAAAAAAATTATTGAATACAGTACACTGTTATGGTCTGTGTTGTGAGAGACTCTGGTTTTGGCTCCTCTCTCTCTCTTTCTGTGCGCGTTGAAGGTACATGCGGGTGGAGCGCTAAAAACACACGCACCTGAGTCCACTTAATCACAGGCTATAAAGACTAGCAGAGTGCTCATCCCGGTGCTAGAAGATTGTCCCTCTTCCCCGTGATCTCTCTGGCTCTCAGCTCCTTGCTCCACCAGTTCCTGCTTTAGTTTGATTTCTGTGTTTTTCCTCATCTCTAACAGTGACTACGATTTCTCTATGATCTAGTGCCTTCCTGTAAACAATAAAGCACACCTGCATGTGACCCCATTGAACATACTTTTTTTTTGTAATTGTACATCCACTACAGCAGGTGGCAGTGGCTTCCTCACTGTCATAGTGTGCCTAGAGGTCAAATAAGAAGTGAAGTTAATAAACCCACCATGGAAATTTTTAACAGGGATGGAAAGAGAAGCTGAGAGTGACAGAGATCGTGAGAGAAATAAAAGTCTCCCGAAAGCAAAGTCAAGGAGGTATGATGAAGCGGATGTAGCACTTGGCTTCACTGTGCTGCGGTGAGAAACACGGAAAGACCGCTGTGTTTACTGTGTCTGAAAACATTGGCAGTGGAGAGCATGAGCCCAAATAAATTCAGGCGTCACTTAATGACATCACACCCCGACCACGGTGATGAGCCGCGTCAGTTTTTTCAGCGAAAACATGCCGAATATTGCCAACAACCATCCCGCTTTGTGAATGCTACTCCAGCAAACCAGCGAGCTCTGTTAGCATTGTATAAGGTGGAGTACCAAACTTCTCAGTGTAGAAAACCCCACAGCACAGCAGAGGAACTGATCCGACCTGCAGCAGACACGGTCTCGGTCATGCTGGATGACGTCACCTGCTGTGAAAATAAGTCCAGGTCCCAGTTCAGCATTGAGCAGGAGCTGAGAGTTCAGTATCGTGCTTTAAACCCGCCTTCGAAAAGCTGTGCACTGCAGAATGTGCTTATTATCGCCATTAATCTGGACTTAATCATTTTGACATAATAATAATAAAAATAATACAAATTGTTTAATTTATTTTTGTTTTGTACGTTGAAGCGTTTTATATATTGTGCTCCTGAGTGAATATTGCTGATGAATTTGAATTTATTATTATTTATTGATTTATATATATATATATATATATATATATATATATATATATATATATATATATATATATATTTTTTTTTCAATATCAAATGGTTCAAATTGTTGGTAAAATGTTTCCAGTTTAAACAAGGACACTTGTTTTTTAATTTCAGGCAAATTGATGCACTTTAAATCTTTTTGTTTAAAGACTGAAAAATTAATAAAGTTATTCTTTTTTGGAAGTCGATATATATTTCTTCCTGCTTTTGTATTCCATAATGTTAATAAGGATACAGCGTTATGCAGAGGATTACTTCGAACAATTGTTAGACAAATAACACTATTTATATTTGGTGCGTGAAATGTTTTCCTCTTCCTGTGGGGGGGGACAGAAAATAATTGAGAAGCACTGGTTTAAACTGTACACTAAACATTTAAATATCAAACAACTACTGATCAGTTTGATTGAACATTATAACTATTGGACAGGAAAAAAAAAACTGCCAGAGCACATAGTTAACAATAAAATGGCAGGAAGACTCACTTATCATTGACAAACGAGTACATGAGAAGTCGTTCATCAATAAACTTCTTCCATTCTGGTTTTTCCACAGCCAAATCTCTGTAGTTGTCATTGGATACAATTATTCCATCCGACTCGTAAGCCAGTTTGATGATAAATCGATCATCGTAGCACACCACCCTACGCCCCTGGACCCGACGAGAAGGTGTGAAAACAAGGATCTTGTCTTTCTCCAGCCGCCTCAGAATCTCTTGATCTGAACGGAGAGAAATGAAAACAACCTTTATACTTTTCATTTCTAATTCTAAAATCCTACATTATCATTGATCCAAGGCACAACGTTATACTGGGTGGATCGGTGGCGTAGTGGTTAACACCTCTGCATTACGTCCTGGGTGCTCGGCTATCCCTATGTGGAGTTTCCATGTTTTCCCCGTGCTTTCGTGGGTTTCCTCCCACAGTCCAAAGACTTTCACATTTAAAATAATTATCTGTTCCAGATTTCCCCTCTGTGTGAGTGTGAAGGATTTATATCCATATTTGATTATTGCAGTTCAGCAAATGAATGATTAGTTCGTCATTCGTTCTCTCCGTACAAAACTTATCCAATTTCTGCTGGGACTGACTAATGATCCACAATGACCAAGAGACTGGGTATAACCTATAAATGTCACGGATCTTTTGTGGGACTCAAATAAAGAGACCGACACCTTTCACACTCACATTTCCACCTATGAGAACTTGGAGGAAGACCCATCAAGGGAGGGGGAGAACATCTGAGCTCCACAGACTACAACCCAAGTTGATGGGCAGGTTAAAACCCCCGACTTGCCTGCAACGCAGTGACGATGTTAACCCCTGTTGTCTTATAGTTATTGTAGTAAAGCGTAAGGTTGGTGGAACCTCTGAATGGTGCAGGGGTTGAACTAAGAACAGCATTTCAAACCTGTAATTAACTAAAAACCTGAAGCAGACATGTTTGTACCTAGAAAACATGAATATGTTGTGGACTCAGTCTTTCTAAGTAAAAACAGCACTACTGTGAATATACAGAACTGGTGGGAGGTAGACTTGCCTGTGATGAGAGCGTCAGGTCGGGACTGCTCTTTCCTCCACGCTGGTACAAAAACTGTAATGTCTTTGTGGCCGCGATCAAGGAACCAGTCCACTGCGAGCTGAATACCTTGGCAAGAAAAGACCTCTTTGTTGCCATGACTACAGCATTAAAGAGAGAAAGTTAAGGTTAGAGAGACCATCAATGAAGCGTGCGCGCGCGTGTGTGTATAATGTAAAATATGGGGGGGAGCGGGTTTATACTGTAATCTGTAATTTGAAACATGGAACAATTAAAAAAAAATGAATTAATGATATTAATTGCAGTCAGCTCCCAACCCAAAAAATGCTGAACCAAGGTATGAATGTAATAAATACAATAATTTAAGTTTAGAAACTCTTGTCATCATATGGGAATGTACACTGATGTTGAGAAATGTAGTTTAAGTTATTAAGCAATGCCAGAGATTCAGTTTCAGCTATTTTCTGTTGACAAATCACTTTAAAGCAATCATTACATTAGCTTTGGCTTTTTTGGGGGGTTTGCGACATCACGAGGTTTCTGAAAAATAGATTTTTCTTCGAAGCGTCACATGAACATGTACAATGCTGTTGGAAGAAGAGTAGTGAATTCTGGCTGATTCTTACAGCAGCTGTTTATTATACACTGTATAGTAATATTATTATTATTATCATTATTATTATTATTGATAGTGTTTTTGGTTAAAAAAAACCAACAACTTCATTTTCTATTGAAAACAAACACCTTCAAAACTTTCCTAATAAAAGACTCAAGTTTTTACACAGTAAGCTCAGTCTGTGATATCACAAAATCTACCGAAGGGTTAAAACTTTCATTTAAAATTATATGGTCAACAATGTGTGGACATCTGACTGTCACCCCGTTACTCGGATGAATATCGCACTGCATTTTGAAAAATAAATGCTGTTCACTCAATAAGGTGTGAAAATGGGAAAATGTGCAGTTTAAGTTATTACTCCTGTACCAGGTCCTCACTGGGTCTAATTTCTTGCCCTGCAGCAAGTCCAATCTGTTAAACACTCAACAGGTGCTTACCACTTTCACTCTAGTCCTTAAAAATCCTGCTCTGCAGATTGATTTGTTTATTTATTTTCAATTCTACAAGTTTTCTTGTGTTAATGCTATATTTATCAAGTCCGAACCATGCTTGTGCCACATCAGTGATGTTCTTACGAGGCTTTAATTTTAATGCTAAGTTCTTATATTCTTCCTGCATCCTGATTTGACCATTCCACTGCTTTTTAAACATGTACACAATTCTTCAACATCCTCCACCTCCATGGATTGCCTGTGACATCCTTATCGATCTCTACTACATTGTACAAGTTCTCACAGTGTCCCACCGTGTCTTCATGGAGCTTTCTTTGTTCTCGGGGGCACAGTCATGCTGGAGCAGGTTTTCCTTTTTCTAGTGAGGATTAATCTTAATGCCACAGCATATAAAGACATTTTGGAAACTTTCGTTCTCCCAGCTTTGTAACACTTTGGTGACACCATGCATAGGTAATGATCAGGTGTCATAATACTTTTGGCCATATTATGCTATCAACCTTAAAATAAATGCCTGATATTACACCCATTTTCAATCCTGACACGTACAAAGAAACAAAGCAGTTTTTTCTTTCTAAAAATACATGAAACTATGAAATGGTCTATAATTCCAAACAGTCGCAATCGCTGTTAAAAAAAAACAAAAATACTTTCAGACCTGAATTTTTCATACTGGACACCACTGGAACACCAAATTCTGATTCTTAATTGAAAAAAAAAAAAAATAGTCCCCAGTTCTTCAGAAAGCTTTCTTTTTTTTTACATCCTCTGATTTGAATGCTGATTTTGAGTGCACAAGCACCTGCTGGCCTGTTTGACTTCCTCCTCCTATTTATGGTCTTTCTATGCGTACTCTACTCTGATTAGTCACCTTTTGACAACTGAAAGCTTCACAGGCAATGTGCTGGAAGGCAGAATGGCATAAAAGGGGATCGGGATACACCATGCATAGGGAAGAGGAGTGATACACAGCACACAGAGACACATGACTGTGCAACTTCCTCCCCTCACCAAAAGAAATCATCAAAACCTTGTGCGTACAGCCAGCTCAAACAGTCTAGAGGGAAACGATGTGCTAAAAACATGTGCCAACCTTATATTTGATACTCTGGCGTCATCAAATACGGCTTTTCAACAGTAACACCATGTGTGTATTAAAAATGGCGAATCAGCGGAACACCTCCCCTTTACATGGTATGAAACTGTACCTTGACTAACTACACAAGTAAAATACATTATCAAAAATTACTGGTGACAAGATACCATAATTGATAGTAATCCAGCTGCAAAAACCTCTACCAGGTAAATAAAGATCTTCACACAGAAATTCCACTTTTACTTTGTAGATAATATGCAGAGATGTTCCTAATTTTATCTATTTACCGTATGTGTTTTTGGTAGATTCCTGAGAATATATACTTTTTAAACAAACCAAATTCAATTCAATTCAAATTGTGAAATCGTTCAACATCAAAGACTTTTCCTATTAATAGACCACTTTACCTGATTTTTTTTTTTCTGAACATTTACTCATGAGCAACCGAAAAGGAATCGTCCTTGTGCAAACACCAGTGATAGGAGCTGCATGGTGGGTTGTGTGGTATAAATGATAAACAAGGTTTATGCACTAACAAACAATGGTGGTTTCAACCAATGGTAGTTTTCCAGCTGCTACAACCAGTAAGCTTGTACGCACTTGTTTTACTTGTATTTACTTTCGGTCTCTCAGCACAAACAGCAGAGAGCACCTGCATGTTCTGTTCAGACTTAAAACAGAAAGAGGTCTAAATTCTTAAATTAGAGTTCAAAAATAGGAAGACGTACTTTCCCTACATATTACTAGCAACCACATTAACAGTAGCATGCAGTGTATTCCGGAAAAGTCTTACAGTTGGAAGTAACATTCTTTGATTGGACAAAAAAAAAAAAGTTTGGCAAGATGGAAAAAGTAAATTCTTTAGAAATGCAATTCGATACCTTTGGATTTGTTTAATATAACGGAGAAGTAACCTAAAGAAAACCAACTTTTTCTTGTAGCCTCCTACAGTCAGCCCCCAACTTACGAAGACCCCTGTGTACGAAATCCCCAGGTTACGAAAAACATTTTCCTCAGTTTCCGTCCCCGAGATACGAAACAACCCCTCTTATGAAAAGAGATTCAAAATTCAAACGCGCCAATCAAAATTTCACGTGACGCGCGAGTTGCTCTCTCATTGGCTGTCTCTCAACATCCCGCCCCGCTGGCCTCCCAGATAGAGACAGATGGAAGCTTCACTCTTTAGTTTAGTTTTTTAAGTTGTTTTAATTCAGTAAGTGTTTAATAAACGTGGGTGCATTTGAGCTCATCTGGAATTCCGATCCCTCAAGGAATCAAATTAAAGTTGAGTTTGTCAAGCAGGGAATGCGCTTTGTATTCACGTCTTGTGGGCTTGGCCCGCAGCGCGCACGCGTGCACGAGAGTGGGAAAGTGAGACAGAGAGAGAGAAGGAATAACGCTTTGGTTTTTAGTTTCGTTTTTTAAGTTGTTTTAATTCAGTAAATGGTCAAGCAGGGAATGCGCTTTGAATTCACGTCTTGTGGGCATGGCCCGCAGCGTGTGAGAGACAAGGAATAACGCTTTAGTTTTCAAGTTGTTTAATTCAGTAAATGTTTAATAAATGTGGGTGCATTTGAGCTTATCTGGAATTCTGATCCCTCAAGGAATCGAATTAAAGTTGAGTTTGTTGACCCCGGGAACATGCTTTTTTTTCTTTGCTGTATTAGGATAAAGTGTAATTCTACATCCACTACAGCAGGTGGCAGTGACTTCCTCACTGTCAGAGTGTGCCCAGAGGTAAAATAAGAAGTGGAGTTAATAAACCCACCATGGAAATTTTTAACAGGGATGGAAAGAGAGGGGGGGAGAGAGATGGAGACAGTGAGAGAAACGAAAGTCTCCCGGAAGCTAAGTGGAGGAGGTATGATGAAGCGGCTGTAGTACTCGGCTTCACTGTGCTGCAGTGAGAAACAAGGAAAGAGCGCTGTGTTTACTTTGTCCGAAAACATTGGCAGCGGACAGCATAAACCCAAATAAATTCAGGCGTCTCTTAAAGACATCACACCCTGATCACATGATGAGCCACCTGAGTTTTTTCAGCGAAAATGTGCCGAGTATTTCCAACAACCATCCCACTTTGTGAATGCTACTCCAGCAAACCGACCTCTGTTAGCATCAGATAAGGTGGAGTACCAAACTGCTCATTGTAGAAACTCCCCGCAGCAGAGCAGAGGAACTGATCCTACCTGCAGCACACACAGTCTCGGTCATGCTAGATGACGTCACTGCTGCGAAAATAAGTCCAGGTCCCAGTTCAGCATTGAGCAGGAGCTGAGAGTTTAGTATCGTGCTTTAAACCCAGCTTCGAAAAGCTGTGCACTGAGAAATGTGCTCATTATAGCCATTAATCTGGACTTAATCATTTTGATAATAATAATAATTTTATTCATTTTGTTTTGTAGGTTAAAGTGTTTTATATATTGTGCTTCTGCCATTTAATTTGAATTTATTCTTATTTATTGATTTTATTTAATTTTATTTTTCAGTATCAAATGGTTGAAATTGTTGGTCAGAAAATGTCAGCATGTCCTCCCAGAGTGAAAAGAATCCAAAAATATTAAGAGTTGGCTAAATAATTAAATTTGGTCATGTTTATTTTCTGGGAAATTCCATGGAAAATGTTACCCAGGGGGCTTAAAAAATTTTTTGTACAGTCTTACATTTTTGTTGCTAATTCTCGGAAAATATTACTCAGTGGACATGAATGAATCTTTATTGCTCTTTTGTTGTTGAAAAAAATGATCTCGTTCTAAAATGTTAACATTATTTCACGTGTTATGTCAGTTACGAATTATGTTGTCAGTTACAGTATCCATTTGAAATCACTAAACACTGAATGATGGACATGAAGATGTTAGTTTTTACTTTGAAAGGTAAATAGACACAATTCGCATCTCGGCTCGCGCAGGGCATCATGAGATCTCGACTACCAAACGTGGCGGAAGTAAACCTTGATGTGGCTGAGAACTGCAATATCGATGTATTTATTTTATGGAAAGTTCCCGACCTTCAAGCGTATTGTATACGTAGGGGTCTTCCCGGTTGTTCGCTGCAAGCGTAAAGATGAACTTGTTGCACTTGCATTTGCGGCGACGTTACAAAAACCGTGGATAGTTTTGTCAAAGGCTGAGGAATCTAAACAAGTCTAACGTGACTATGCCAGCTTATTGACATTTGAAGTGGATGAAGAAATCGTGACAATTTCCGACGCCTTGGGACTTGAAGTCTGCTGGGAGACAGAAAATGACGCCTTATCAAAGCGGCCCCCGTGTGTGTACGCTGACATAGCGGATTTTTTGATAATGAAGGACCAGGCACCCCTACTAGCACGACTTCGTAATGACTACAAAGAAGGTAAATACAAGTTTTACAGCTGTTACCGAGTGATCTGACAGCTCTTATTAGTCTATTTTACACATTAACATAACAGTAATTTTCAAGATCGAAGTCTATGATGTGTAGATCTAAGTCTATGATGCGTAATGATAATTTACATATATAATTTGGCATCGCCAATTTTATGGTAAATTAACAGGTAAATAAAAGGTAATATAGTAGTCTATAGGGTCTATGAATTTGAATAAAGAACACTTTAATTATAAACTTACTGCTTTAATCCAACGTTTGCGTCCCTCCGGATCCTTCAGCTCGGTGGGGAAAGTAAATAGTGTGAACGGCGGCAGACATGTACACGCGTTAGTCCAAAATTTGCATGCATGTATACTGCAGACTAGCTTTTTCCAACGCTCGAGATGATGCTGTTCCCACAGTTCACTACGGCACAATGCACACCTGGCATGTCGATAATTTAAGGCTTAAGGCAGACTTTAAGCGTCAGTTGTTCGAATGCGTTTTCACACAACAGCAAGTGGCTGCAATAAAGTTTGGTAGCAGTGACCCTTGGATCAGCTGTTGGGTCACGTTCCCCGCACATGCGCAGTCGTACTGTGAATTGTGTCTTTTAATTGACTACAATATACCGTTATAAGTCATGTTATTCGACTCAAACATTCAGAGATATGGCCTGATCTGTACATAGCCAAGACATGTGGATTTTTATCTTTACGTCAGTTACACTTTCTATTTTCATGAACCAGTACAACAAAGGTGATTTTTTTTTTTCTGGTGTAACTTAAATACAGTCAATATATTTCACTCACGGGGTCAGACGAGCAAGATTCCGAAAAAATTCATGAGAAATACAGACTTGAGTTTGTAAATGTCTCTGAATGTTATGTCCGTTACCGTGAACCGTCTCCTACTGTTACTGACCTTCTCATAAACACACTCCATGAACAACTCACTTTTGAAGACCATAAATTAAGTACTTTTTGCTGTCTTTTTCTTTGGTTAATACATTTTATAAATAAATTCATTATTTAGCACACCAGGTTTGTTGATCTGAATATATTCATTCCTATCTACATAAAGTGGTTTTGGGTTCATTTAAAATTGAATCGAGTTTACACAAAAAAGGATAAACGTCACAAATTTGTCAATGCGCGTGAGGATGAAGTAGAAGGTATTTTTCGACAGCAAAAGAACAATAGCACCCAGTTTTACACAGTGATAAATTCCGATCAGAATCCGATTTGTCTTTATTAGGAAACGGATTTTAATGTGATTTACTGCTAATTTATGTTGTAGTTTATTGCAGACGTAAAAGTTTAACAAGCTAATTATAAGGCCAAAGCTAATACACCAGCAATAAGAGACACGTACAATCCTTCCAATTAAGTTCACTAAATCTGAACTTTAGCTGGAAGCTTGTAATGTCAGAAACAATCTGTAAAAACACTGTTGTTGTAATCTGTTGGATATGTGTGTGTGTGTGTGTACTGCACCTTTTAAAATGCAAAATTTAACCATAAAATGTGTATGATTTATGCCTTTCTTGACTCTCACCTCATGGCTACATTGCTTCCATCTACAACTATGGGGCGTAAGTTATCTTTGTCATCGAGGATTGACTGTGATGGCGACTCTGATCGTCGCAAATCTATGGAGTCTGAAAAACTACATGCTGAAGACGATGATGATCCGGAAGATGCTAAAGAAGAACTAGTGGAAGTTGATGAAGTCCCTGCGCCACTGTCACTGTCTGACTTGCTGCCAAGTTTCACCAGCTCCCCGAGAATGTCATTGATAAGCGCTTCTGACCCGAGCTTGCTCAGTACCAATCGGACCAAGTCCTCAGCGTAACCCAGCTTCAGAGCAAACTCCAACTTGGTCTGGTACTCCCTTAAAGAATTTTCAGTGTTTGGATTATCCTGTGTAACTTCCGGCGGCCCCGGGGAATCCAAATCCAGACACGGAGAGCGACAAAGAGGCGGATGCACAGCTCGAGCTGATCCATCACTTGGGGCAAGGGTACAGCCCCGCTCTACCTCGCTGTCAGATCCACAACTGTCCTCTGGATCACCTCGGGACGAAGAAGGACATCTCCCTGAGTTGGGGGCACCTTCCTCACTGGTGTCCAATGAGCCCCTGTCCATTTTGGAAAGGGCATCTGCACCGGCCTGCCGGTCTACAGCCTTCACATGGAGGTAGTCCAGATCTAGTCCCAGGTCGAGGATGTGGCCTGCTCCATCATCCAGATGGTCGTTCAGGCCCATGAATCTGTCACGGACATTCAGTGTCGTGCTGCCTGTGACCCCTTCTGACCTCAGGACCAGCTGTTACTCACCTCTCAGACTGCTCTGGTCATGTGAACCTGGAAGGACAGAGAAAAAAAAACACTGGTTTGATTACACAAACAAACAAAAATATTGTCTTATCTTTGAGGTCCGTCATTCTTGTTTTGACAGACAGATATCTTCTTAATACTGTATCTTAATCATAGACTGGCTACAGGACAGCAGAGTTCCCCAAGCTGCATTGCCTGTATAATCGGGTTAGGGAGAAACATGGAGTACCAAGACTAGCATTTGTTCAATGATGAAGTGATATTTAATTGAAGACTTTTAAGCACTCAAATCATATTTCAATTCCTGTATCATTTATCAAACAGGAAATTAATGAAAAAGCACGAGTGAGATCAAACTTTATTTGAAAATAACAGAAATGAGTACATAGAAGATATTAAATTTTAAATTTGTATTTTATTGTGTAAATACAGTAGACATTAGCAGAGATAACTGGTTCATTGTCTACCGACAGATTCACATTCACAGTTTTAATAAGGAATCGCTGAATTTAAGGGGCTTTGGGAGGGTGAGCAAGGAAAACAAAGGGTGGAACGGAAAAGCCTCCAACTGTTACTAGGCTGCAGCTCCTTAAAAGAACGCGCCTTCAAAATGCCACCGCAGAGCGGGAATCGTTCAGCTTGGGCCAACAAAAGCAGTTAAGGGAAGTGGACATTGGAAAGAGGTTGTTCCTCAGGTAAGTGACTTGTGCTGGTATACGGGCAGATTTGTAGCCGAACCGGTGACCTGATTTAGAGGGAAATAATTTGCATACTTAAATGTTTCCTCTATGTCTTTGCATATCTCTGTGTATGCTTTACCAAGTCCTACTAACTGTGTGTTTCTTCCAAAAACAAAACCACAAAATAAAACCATGTCTGACACCAATGTGACAAAAATTCTACGCATCTTCAAAACAAGCCAATGGGAGGCCAGCGGGGCGGGATGTTGGGAGATAGCCAATAGGAGAGCAACTCGCGCATTGTTTGAATTTTTGAGATGGAGCTCTCGTAACATGAATTTGTTTCGTATCCAGAGATGGAAATTTTAGGTAAATGCGTTTCATAACCTGGATTTTTCGTTTGTTGGGACTTTCGTAAGGTGAGATACCACTGTACAATGAAAGAAATCCTACAAGTAATGTATATACTTGATTATTATTTTAGTTTAGATTCACACCTAGGCTTGGTATTAAAAAAAAAAACACATGCACTAAATCACTGTAGTAATTATGCCACAGTTGGTCGGCTCGACTAAAGACTACAGTTTCTTTTTCGAGAGTTATTTAGGGACTCTTACAAATTAATCTAGATGGCAATCTGCCAGCCAATAGCGTGGCTTCCATTCGATTTGTTGGCATTTTTCAAACTCCATCAGTAAGCCAGCCAACTCACCCCAGCCACGTGTCACTAATGAGGCTGTAATGAATATATAACACATGTCGTTTTTTTTCCCTGCAGCACGAGCGTGGGCATGAAGAAGAACTAATCCCACAGAGATGAGTAAAGGAGACCAGAGGTTCATGAGGCAGTGCATATCTGGCAGTTACTGTGTATTGGGGGATGTTTTGGGGAGGGGAGGGTGTGATGCTCTGTCTGAGCTTCTCCTGAGACAAAAGCAAGGGCCTGTGGGATGCAGCCAGCAGGCAACAGATGTCTGCTGCAATCACTGGGGGGGGGTTGGAGCAACTGGTGTCCTCCTACTTCTGCTGCACTGCTCGATACAGCCACCACCTTTTGCATATGCCCCGCCTCAGAGTTGTCACGTGACAATCAAAAACCTTGTCTTAACCACAGAATGCAAATATGTCCCCTTCACAGCAGTAAGCATGAAGTAGCCTGGTGACCATGTTCTCTCTCGTTCTCCCAACTGGGAAAGATGCGTACACCCATTCATTCCACTCACAAATACTTTACATAAAAATTGGTTTGAATGGTTTATTACTGGAGTAATAAAGGGTAATAAAATACAGATTAAATAAAATTAAAAAGTAATCAAAACCAGCTAATAAAAAGCACACATTTTATTTCACTAACTTCAATATTTTTCATCATCTGAAAAACTTAAATATTATAATATTTAAAAGATGATCCACACCTGGAAGCAGTTCCTTCAGAAGAGGATACACAGTATGTTACACGAAATGCCCTCATGATCTTTAAAAAAAAAAGTCTAAAGATGCCGATACCATCATTTAGCAAAATTATTCATACAAATCTGATGCACTTTCCAAAATGAAGGAATATCAAATATAAACTCTTATGTAAAAGTTAAACACACTCACCACCAGTCAGGACACACTGTCCTAAGCATCCACTGACAAGTTTTCTTTGGAAAGTGCTTTCAGTGAATAAAAGTAGTGAAAATATCTTATATCCTGTGTTGGCCTGCCTCAATGGATTGTCTCATGCACACTGGAGATCCTGTGCACTTCTATGTCGGCCAAAAGGAAAACCGAAACGAGCTTGTGGTGCAGCAGAAGCCCTTCAAAACACTCGCCTTCAACCGAGAGGACGAGACTCTGCACTGTAGATCTTTTTTCCCCTAGAAGGCAGTTTAAACAATGAGAGCTGGAGCAGATGGAGGTACAATGTCAACCATTCCCCCATTAGTGGGTCGCTGCTAGTGGACCAATGAGAGCGCAGCCAGCTTACAATGGAACACACGC
>CM045744.1:35333975-35371475 GCA_024760905.1 Plotosus lineatus | reverse complement strand
TAAGGAAGATCTGAAACGAGCACACTGATTGATCAGCTCGGGCTTGCACATGCGCAGTGCTCATCATACGTTAACTTCCTGTTTACCACATGCAGAATTTATCTCTGACTTTCTCTTCAATAACAGTCATTAAGTTTATTTATAAGATTGTGAATACACATAATCTCTGGAAAAGGAGAGTGAAATGTCATCTGTGATGCCCAGCAGCATTAGTATAGATGTTAAATTCGAACGTGAGAACTGGGCTTTGAAGATGCCGGAATGCTTGGCGTTCTTGAAGATTATTTCGCCGGTGAGTATTTTTCTCCGCATGCAAAATTTGATTATGGAATGTTTTTGATTATTTGATTTGTGTGTAATCTTGTCTGGACTGGACATGCAGGATCGTGGGTTGTTTAGTTTTGTACGAAAATTGGTCAAGACCTGAAAAATACTTAAATGTTTCATTCCTTTTACATATAAACAAACTGATGATGATGATGATGATGCCAGCTGTGTTGATATAGATTTTGATGTTGATGAAGAGGCATCTGTTAATAAAAGTGTGCATGAGTGGTGTTTGTGAAGATGATGTGATCTTATCTGCTGAGCAGGATATGGATTAAGATGATAATGATGAGGGCAGAGTTGATAAAGCTTACTTGTATAAAGAGATCAGAGAGTTTTGTTCTAGTTTTCTTAATTTCAGTGTGATTATTTGAACCTGACGCTGTTTTATTTTTCAATCAGTATCACTTGAAGGCATTTGAACCTTTATATAATGGTCGAAAAGATACATACTGATCTTATTGGAATAAGCAGAAATGAACAAAAAAAGTTATTTTTTGTTCATTTTTTGGGGGGTTACCACGGTGACTGATGAGTTTAAAAAGGGCCTGTCAGATTAAAATGAGGATGGTTTCTCTTATCATCTCTTCATAAAACTTTTCCGAGACATGTTTTCTAAAAGTTTATATGGCTGAGGTGCATAAAAATGTTTGGTTGCTAAGGACTAATGATCTTGGAAAGGGGCAATCTTTGTGCTCATTTTTCTCTAAAACATCTTTTGAAAATTTTAGTTGAATGCTGACACAAGAAATGGCATAGCTCGCTCAGTTTTCAAGGTATTGACAAACTTTTGGCTGCATTTTGCAGCTTTGGACCTCTATCTGACTGTGCTCATTTTTGGACCCAAGAGCCTACTTTCGCTGGAGTGGCTCACATATATGTATGTATGTTTGTATGTGTGTGTTTGTGTGTTATGTATGCGTGTGTGTGTGTGTGTGTGTGTGTGTGTGTATGTATACACATACACAGAGTGAATATTCTGGGTGCAAAGTAATTACAGATTCAGTGGCATTTCATACCACCCAAAATGTAGTACTCACACATATACTGAGGGTGTATTATGTTAAATTCAATGTTTAAAAGGACATAGCATGGAAAGTGTGCAGAATATAAGTCAAATGTTTTTGTCCGTTGCAGCCACGTATATGAAGAATCTTTGTATGAACTTTAATGTCTGATTGAGATACACCTCCAGAGTTATGGCTCTAAAATTTGATCTGCATGGTACACACTAAAGTTTCTATTTCACTGGTTACTGAGAAAGAAATCAGCAGTGGCTCTTCGGAATCTTATTTGTCTATACTTGTGTGATCTTGCAAAGAAAAAAAAAAACTTTTTGAAGCTAACGTGCTGTAATGATTCATGTCGTTCTAACTGCGTGCTTGTGAATCTTGTAATGCATTCAGATTTACAGAGCATGCAAATGGCCATTTTAGCTCATGGTGACAAAAATTAGCTGAAAATGTGTGTGCTTCAAAACTCAAATATCAAATCATCAATAACTGTCTGGTCTTGCTGAATTTTTTTTTTTTTTTTTTTTGAGGTGAATCTAAGACCAGATGGTGCATCTTCTACTCTTACTCCAACTACCTTCATGTCCTCCTTCACCACATCCATAAATCTTCTCTTCGGTCTTCCTCTAGGCCTCTGCCTGGTAGTTCCAACCTCAGCATCCTACTACCAATATACTCACAATCCTTCCTCTGTACATGTCCAAACCATCTCAATCTAGCCTCTCTGACTTTGTCTCCAAAACCTCTTAAATGTGCTGTCCCTCTGATGTACTCATTCCTGATCCTATCCATCCTCGTTACTCCCAAAGAGAACCTCAACATTTTCATCTCTGCTACCTCCAGCTCTGCCTCCTGTCTTTTCCTCAGTGCCTCTGTTTCTAAACCATACAACATGGCTGGCCTCATCACCGTCTTGTACACTTTTCCTTTCATTCTTGCTGATACCTTCCTATCACACATCACACCAGACACTTTTCTCCAACCATTCCAACCTGCCTGCACACGCTTCTTCACCTCTTTTCCACACTCTCCACTGCTCTGGATTGTTGAGCCTAAATACTTAAAATCCTCCACCTTCCTTATCTCTGCTCCCTGTAACCTCACCGTTCCTGTTGGGTCCTTGTCATTCATACACATGTATTCTGTCTTACTAAGGCTAACCTTCATTCCCCTTCTTTCCGGGGCATACCTCCACCTCTCTAGATTTTCCTGCACTTGTTCTCTGCTCTCACTGCAGATCACAAGGTCATCTGCAAACATCATAGTCCATGGTGAATCTTGTCTAACCTCGTCTGTCAGCCTGTCCATCACCATAGCAAAGAAGAAGGGGCTCAGAGCTGATCCTTGATGCAGCCCCACCTCCACCTTGAATTCGTCAGTCACGCCGACAGCTCACCTCACCACTGTCTTACATCTCTCATACATGTCCTGCACCTCTCTAACATACTTCTCTGCTACTTCAGACTTCCTCATGCAATACCACAGTTCCTCCCTCGGCACCCTGTCATATGCTTTCTCCAGATCCATAAAAGCGCAATGCAGCTCCCTCTGGCCTTCTCTGTACTTCTCTATTAACATCCTAAAAGCAAACACTGCATCTGTGGTGTTCTTTATTGGCATGAAACCAAACTATTTTTCACAAATGCTGACCTCTGCCGTTAGTCTAGCGTCCACTATTCTTTCTCATAACTTCATCGTATGGCTCATCAACTTTATCCCTCTGTAGTTGCCACAACTCTGCATGTCTCCCTTTGTTCTTAAAAATGGGCACAAGCACACTTCGCCTCCATTCCTCTGGCATCCTCTCACTCTCTAAACCTTGTTGAATGTTCTTGTCAGAAAATCTACTGCTACCTTTCCTAGACACTTCCATACCTCCACCAGTATGTTATCAGGACCAACTGCCTTTCCACTCGTCATCCTCTTCAATGCCCTCCTCACTTCACCCTTACTAATCTTTGCTCCTTCCTGGTCTTCAACAGTCACCTCTTCTCCTCTTTTTTTCCTCTCTCATTTTCCTCATTCATCAGCTCTTCAAAGTACTCTTTCCATATTCCCAGCACACTTCTGTCATCAGTCAATACATTTCCCTCTCTATCCTTTATCACTCTAACTTGCTGCATGTCTTTCCCATCTCTATTTCTCTGCTGTGCCAACCTGTATAAATCATTTTCTCCCTCCTTACTGTCCAGCCTATCATACAAGTCATCATACGCCCTCTGTTTGGCCTTTGACACCGCTACCTTCGCCTTACGCTGTGTCTCCCTGTACTCCTGTTTACTCTCTTTGGTCACACGTCTTCTTAGCTCACCTCTTCCTTTGTACACACTCCTGCACTTCCTCATTCCACCACCAAGTCTCCTTTTCTACTGTCCTTCCAGAGGACACACCAAGTACTCTCCTACCTGTCTCCCTGATCACATTAGCTGTAGTTGTCCAGTCATCTGGAAGCACTTCCTGACCACCCAAAGCCATTTTCAACTCCTGCTTGAAGACAACACGACACTCTTCATTTTTCAGCTTCCACCACTTTGTCTTCTGCTCTGCCTTTGCCTTCTTTACCTTTCTTACCATCAGCATCATCCTGCACACCACCATCCTATGCTGTTTGGCAACACTCTCACCCACTACTACTTTGCAGTCACTTAGACAAGAATCTCCATGGACTATGATGTTTGCAGATGACATTGGGACTACTGTTCTATTACCAATGATTTTGATAAATATTACAACAGGTATAAATGATGTCAAGTGGTTGTAAAAATACATAATAATATATATATATGTACACAAGTAGAGTTAGTGTATAGCAACACAGCAAACAAAATGCCACTTCTGGCTTGTCCAACACTTTGCGACACCATGTTTCAAGCAGCTTGCCAAAAATGTCAGTTTCTTTCAGCCAGTCGTCCTTAGAACTGGTTTTCACACCACATTCGATTTGTTTCATTTTTTCTTTAGAAGCCCCACTTTCCAGAAACTTTGGCATTTCAGAAATTTACAGGATCGCTACATAAAAACCATGTCTTGTGTTGCAGATCAAGAAGCTAGGCGACAAACGCATGCGAGCTACGGCATACTACGTAATCATGACAAACCACTATAAAGGTTGACGGAAGCCTAAGTGTAACAAACGTGTGTATAGTGACTGTATTTAAATGCATGTTCGTTGTTTAATTTTTTGTATTTTATTTTTTTAGTTTTTGGTTACTCCATCTAAATATTTTGGCAATATTATTTTCGACGGAAATCCGTTTTTCCGTCCAGGTGTAACACCCATGCTTTTTCAGGGGTCGCTACAGCGAAGCATCTGATTCGTGTGTTTACATCGGATGCCCTTCCTGACACAACCCTTTCGCAAGGGGCAGGAACACACTGATGGCTTTGCAGCGACTCTTTACGAAAGTCAGCAACGGTTCTTTTACATGAACCTCTCACCATGGACAGTGGCCGGCATTTGATAACCCAGTTATCTGCACTGGGGGAACAGTGACAACCATATGGAGAGTGAGACTCGAACCCCCAACCTTAGGATCTATGATCCAGTGCGCTGTACCTCCAGGTCACCACTGCGCTTATATATATATATATATATATATATATATATATATATATATATACATACATATATATATATATATATATATATATATATATATATATATATATATATATATATATATATATATATATATATATATATATACACACACATACATATATATATATATATATATATATACATACATATATACATACATATATATACATACATACATATATATATATACATACATATATATATATACACATATACATATATACACACGTACATATATATATATATATATATATATATATATATATACACACACACACACACACACACACACACACACACACACACACACACACACTCGGCCCTCTACTTACGAAACCCTCTGGGTATGAAAACTCCAGGTTATGAAAAACATTTTCCTAAATTTTCGTCCTCTTTTTACGAAAACACCCTCTTTTTACGAAAAGCGCCAAACGCACCATTCAAAATTCAAACCATGCGCGAGTTGCTCTCTTATTGGCTGTCTCCCAACATCCCACCCCGCTGGCCTCCCATTCGCCAGGAGGCAGCTGAACTGTACCCATACTTCCTGTACCCATACTTCCTGTTTGTTACACGTGTGAAGGAGAGTTGAGCAGGACTGTTGGCTTGTTTTGAGATCATTGCAGTGTTATATTTTTTAATTGCCGAAATCCCTCTACAATCGAAAGAAAAATTGAAGCAGAAGGAGACCTTAAAGCAGAAATACAGTGACGGAGGCAATTATTTCAGCACGATATTGAAGCAGAAGGAGCATGAGCAGAGTGCTCCGTGGGACAAGACCTCCGATCTCACAAGGAAGCAAGTTAATATTGAATCAGGACCTCTGATCTTTCAAACAGGTACTGTAATTCCGCTTTGAATACAACATACCGTCCATTTTAACATTTAAATAGAATTGTTCCGTCAGCCTCACGTTGCGTGTGGGCGGAGCCCGCATTCGGCAAAACACACCATAGAGACAGAGTTTTGTGTGTGTGAGAGAGAGAGCGAGAGAACGGCAGAGAGAGAGAGAGAGACAGTGTGTGTGTGTGTGTGTGTGTGAGTGAGAGAGAGAGAGAGAGAGAGAGAGAGACCGCCTACGGAGTCCGTCAGAGATGAAAGGAGGCTTAACTCTCTTTCGAGAGAGCACATTACAGCTTATTTTCCATTTTTAAAGTTGTTTAATTCAGTAAATGTTTAATAAATGTGGCGTGCTCCGCCGAATATGTGCAAAATGAGGCTCATCTGGACCTTCGAACCCTCAAGGAATCAAGTGAAAGTTGAGTTTGGACCTCTGATCTGTCAAGCAGGGAACGTGCTTTGAATTCCTCGTCTTAAAATGCTCCAGTGTGCTGTGTGTGGGCGGAGTCTGCATTCAGCAGAGCGCGCCATGTGTATTGTGTGTGTGTGTGTGTGTGTGTGTGTGTGTGTGTGTGTGCGCGTTAATAAAAATGTTTAATAATGGTTTAATTAATAAATATGTTAATAAAATGGTTTAATATGTTAATAAAATGTTTAATGGTTTAATAATTTTCTTTTACTTTTAACACATAGTTCATACATATTTCATACAATTGGTGTACTTTTATAATTTTTAAAGGGTTTATGAGGTAGTCTTGGGAGCCTTGGAAAGAATTACACGTTTTACATGTAAAATGCGCCTCTACTTACGAAAACGGATTCATTTCATAAGTAGAGAGCCGACTGTAAGGGTAAAAATAGAAAAAAAATTGGAGACTTTCTTTTCAGCGCCCACACACAAATTAGTGATAATCTTCAAAGCCTTTAAATAAGGACTTCTTCCTACCGCTTGGTCCATGTCCTCGTAAATGAGTGTATCAGGTCTTATTTTAAAAATATTGATTTCTGAACTCAACTCTGGACTCAGAATGGGCTTGAACGCTATGAATTACAATATGAAACACTGCTTTTATTTATAGTACATATATATATATATATATATATATATATATATATATATATATATATATATATATATATATATATGTGTGTGTGTGTGTGTGTGTGTGTGTGTTTAACTTTATGCAGATAAATGTAACAAGTGACTATGTGTAAAAACCAACCTCCAACAGTCAGGCACTCTTGTTCGGAGAGAAAATCATATAGCCAACAGATTGTGTCAACACACTAAGATGTAATTGAAACATTTTAATATTTATCATGTCTATAACACACTAGAGATCACTAAAGGAGGACAATTATGTATGAGATTCTGATTGTTCTCCAGACACTGGAGGAAGATGGGATATGCGATCCAGCTTCTCCAACTGTGCATGTAATCATTAACAACCAGGAATAATGTAGGGAAATCTGAAAATTTAACTAATCAAAGGTGACCTTACTCGAGTCATCTACAGTGAAATTCTTATGGAAATTATTAAGCTTGTTTCTGAAGGGATTTTACCAGATCTTGAAGACTTTACACCATCCAAAGGATCCTTTTTCAAGCTCTGCTTACAGTGTAATTAAACCCAGCTGCCATTTGACATTCCTCTCTAGGTCACTTGATGCCATCCTACAGTTTTTGAATGATATCTGACAGAGTTGACCTTCAATTATCCACAAATGTGGAATTGATTTTGGTTTCTGGAAGAATAACTTTGTTGTCCCCAATGTCTGCTGCTTGACCTTATTCTTATTAAGCTATGCTATCTTTAAAATTCTGAGGACAGAAGCAACCTGACACTCACTGTATTTTTCTGCCAGAGCCAAACCTTCGTTTTCTCTCATAAAACTCTTCTTTTAATCTAGAACTGATCACCACAGCAGAGGGTTTTTATACTCTCCCCCCATTAAATAAGATTTCATTCATGTAAATTTCATATTCTTCCAATCATCATATTTGCTTGGCATATATACAATGGGAGCCAGTATTCCATCTTTTTATAAATATAAACTGCAAGCCATGTTTTTAAAGCAATAGGTATCCTAAAACTGTTTCTTTAAGTGTTATTGGGAAACTCATCAGACAAAGATGATGTTAACCCTGGATGCACTGCAATTTCTCAGACAGGAAACACATTACAAAAGAGACAGGTGAGAGTATGACTAGACTGACTAGTATGTTTAGAGCTGTAACTCCATAATGTCCTACTTGATATGAAAATGTGCAATTCTGGTCAAATTGCCATAGAGTCACATTGTATTCGAAAGCAAATAAAACACATGCCAGTTACCAGAATATAATCAAGAGCATGATGGTATAATCTGGTAAGAACTGACAAATCTAACAGTGGTCGTACACCTGAAAAAGGCCTAAATATGCTTTGATCAGGTTGAACTGGATGGTGTGGCCATGCTGTTTGACTAATGGTGGCTTTCTAATTGATCATCAGCTGCCGAGTTGCTCCTCAGGGTCAGCTAACTGACGACCATCTGTTTGGTGGGCCAACATAAACAGGTGTTTTCATGACACCAACTGCTGAAAGCTATCAAATGCCCATGGCTGGTTTATTCAGGCATAGAGTTTACTGATATATAAGAAACGTACAGAATTTCTTTTATTATTTGATGATATATTTGATTATCACCAAAAATAAAAGTGTTCTGATTCATACAGATGGCTATTTCTCAGATTACCACCTCATAATCAAAATTATATTAATGTGGAGATGACCGTGAAAAAAAGTTTCATTTTGACTGCAGCATTATTCACTCAGGAAAAAAGTGTTTTAATCCTCTGATCAGAATCTGATTCCAATCGGATTGCACTGTTCCTGTATTGTGTGTGTGTGTGTGTGTGTGTGTGTGTGTGTGTGTATACTAATATATATATATATATATATATATATATATATATATATATATATATATATACTCCTGTGTGTGTATACTAATCCGAGTATGTTACTGTGTTTTTTGTGTGTGTGTGTGTTTGTGTGTATGTATTAATATATATATGTGTGTGTGTGTACTAATATGAGTATGTTACTGTGTTGTGTGTTTACTAATATATATGCTCCTGTGTGTGTGTGTGTGTGTATACTAATATATACAGTGTGTGTGTGTGTGTGTGTACTAATGTATATGCTACTATGTGTGTGTGGGTGTGTGTACTAATATGAGTATGTTACTGTGTTTTGTGTGTGTGTATACTAATATATAATGCTGTTTGTGTATACTAATACAAGTATGTTACTGTGTTTTTTTTTTTGTGTGTGTGTGTGTGTGTGTGTGTGTGTGTGTGTATTAATATATATATATATGTGTGTGTGTGTGTGTGTGTGTGTGTGTGTGTGTGTGTGTGTGTGTGTGTACTAATATGAGTATGTTACAGTGTTGTGTGTTTACTAATATATATGCTCCTGTGTGTGTATACTAATATATACAGTGTGTGTGTGTGTGTGTGTATACTAATGTATATGCTACTATGTGTGTGTGTGGGTGTGTGTACTAATACGAGTATGTTACTGTGTTTTGTGTGTGTGTATACTAATATATAATCCTGTGTGTGTATACTAATATATATGCTCCTGTGTGTGCGCGCGCGTGTGTGTGTGTGTGTGTACTAATATATATGCTCCTGTGTGTGTGGGTGTGAGTACTAATACGAGTATGTTGCTGTGTTTTGTGTGTGTGTGTGTGTGTGTGTGTGTGTGTGTGTGAGTGTACTAATATATATGTTCCTGCGTTGTGTGTACATATTAATATACATATATAAATAGAATATTAGGACAAAACCCCTAATTCAGTTTACACTCCAACATTCCAGGCTTACAGCATAACACAGTAATTGTATCCGTTGAACCGGCTGCCAGTCAATGCATCATGACCAAATTAACAGAAAAGCCAGTGTCAAGACAAAGGAGACATGGCAAGGGGTGGTGGCCTACACTGACCCACACAAAGGCCAGCTGAGATGGCCAGCACAGACACCAAGAAGGGGGGGGTAAACTTCTAAATCCCATTTACTCAGCAGCTCCTCTGAAATCAAAGGAGCAGCAGAAGGACGCCTTATGTCTGAGCTATCGTGTCCAGCCCTTCCTCAGTTCTTGCTGTTTACACATGCTTTCAAATGCAGGGGATCACCCCAGTAGTGGGGACACACCTCCAGGGCATTCATCCAGCCTAAGCTGGACAATACAGTCAAATGGATTAGTCAGGATGCCAAACACAGGGCAACTACAATCCTTTTAAAAGACATTACCGCCAGCGAGCCAAATGAATTACAAATTTCATATTCCTGGACAGGCAGGCATGTTGGAAATTTCCGATTTCCAGGTTGGATGGTCTGGTTCGGTAGGAATGTAATTGCCAAGTACTGTATTGTTTTTCTTCTAGAAGTCTGATCTGCTTGGTTCAATTAGAGGCAAATATAATTCAACCCACAAAACGGCAAGTGATTTTGGATGTGTATTAAAAATGAGTACTTGATTACACTGGAAATAAATAATACAGTACATTAATTCAATAACAGCTCCATAGTAACCTACAATGTTTCAAGCTTTGGACTTTTTCACAAGCAGGGCGGGTATACTGTACGTTTAGGGTCCACAGTCACTCAAAAATAAAACTTATAGTTGTTGTGCTTTCTAGTTCTTAGATAAACACCTTATGAGATTGAAGTAATCCATGTAAAATATCAGGACTATCAGCCAAACGAAGCGTCCGTTACAAAAGATGAAGGTATAATATGTACAGTATCTCAAAACTAAGTGCCTTTGCTTCTACTGTATTTGAATAAAGCGTTAAAAAAGTAATTGGCCATCTTTTATAGTAAAATGTTTGGTACACATAAAGATAATTATGGTGAATAAAATGCAATTTTTATATCAACGGATATAGCAACAGATTTATCTTTTGTTAAAACTCACCTATAATTCATAGTGATTTAGTCTTTTAAATGTTAAAATCCAAAATAGTCTGCCCATGTTCATATTGCTACTGTTAGAACTCAGGCAACATAAGTTGGTATGAGGTATGGTACATGACATGATGAGGTATGGTACATATGGTATAAGTATGGTACATGAAACAAGTTTTTAAATTTAATGCATGTACCTGTATGTACTTCCATCAGTCAAGAAACAAAATCACATTTATATTATATATAACTTCAGGCTGGGAGTGGGGCCATGAATTTGGTATCTGGTCCATCAGTGGGACGGACTTAACGGACAAAAACACAATATCACAAAGCGTGGCAGTGCAGAGATATAGGCAATTCACACATTTCTGCCAGTAACTCTGACCATTACATAATTTTTACCAGCGTTTACAGGTGGAAGCTGCACGTAAATTTGGCTCTTGGCCAAATGTAAATCTTTCCACCTTGACCTTTCTGTACAATGTCTAGATTTTCTGGAAGAGTCTGCCATGAAAATGGATTTTTAAGAATTAAGTCCGGCACCAAGTTAATTTCTCCTTCGCCATCAACTTTTGAGGGCATAAAAAATTCTAACTTTAAAAAAAAATTTATCGTGTACAGGTCGCTACAGACTATTCATCTATTTTTGCTTTGACCAATCAATTGGCGAACAGTCAAATGCTGATGTTATTGTGATCCAGCTGGTCCTGAGAGATGGCTCTGAAATCTGATTGGTTAAAGAAACAACCCCATTGCTAATATAGTTTAAGTGATATCGGCCAATTAAGGTTACGAGGAGGTTGGCACCCATCTTAACTGACTCTGGGCGAGAGCACGGGATACCCTGGAGAGCACACCAGGCCATTGCAATGTTAAACACTCACACAACTCTTTATACTCACAATCACACCTAGGGGTGAACTGGAACAGCCATGGAAGGTGAGAGGAAACCCACACAAGCATGGGGAGAAGATGCAAACTCCACACAGAAATGACTGAGCTGGGAATCAAACCCAGGACCTACTTGCTATGAGGCAGATGTGCTAAGCACTACACCACCGTGCCGCCGATTTCAGAAGTGGGATTCAAACCCACGCCTCCGTCACAGACTACGACCTGAACACAGCGCTTTAGACCACTCGGCATTCATGATGAGCTCATAAGTAAGTAATTCATAATTCTGAATTTAACCATTAAAAACCTGAACAAGGCACAACATAAAGATCTTAATTAGGATGAAGTTGTTACAGAAAATGAACGAATGAAAAAACTGACACAAAAGTAGCCTTTTCAATAAAAAATAATAATTTGATCACAAAGAAAAATACCATATTCCACGTAATAAGCGCACTGCTTCAATAAGCCCCACCCCCAATGTTTTTGATCTTACGTCTAATAAGCGCCCATGTGTACTGGGAGCAAAATCGTAGATCAAACTTTCCAATTTTATTTGATCAGTCTCTGTAATGGTAAAATGGAGCGGTCCCTGCCTGTAAAAGTGAGTTTGCACAGGAAAATATTTTGCTGTGTTCGCTTGGTAAATGTCCAACAACCGATGAACCATTAGAAACTGCTACAGCAAAACGATGGGATGCTCTGAATGAATGGAGCAATGAGCCAGATATGGACCGATCAGGAAGTGATGACGAGTATTTTTCACCCGATTCTCCTGCTCACTAACTTCATAAATTTAATGATGTTCCTAGCCATGTGCTTTTGTTTATGTTCGTTTTGATTGGTTAAAGGTGTCATGTGCTAAAGCTGACATTCGTGTTGATTGGCTCGATTTTACTTCTGGGAAAATGTTTAAAGGAACAGCACAGAGAGGGAAAAAGTAAATGGTCTTAACCACAAGTGTGCCTCTGTTCACCCAGCAGTATAAATACACTGGGAAGGTAACCTGCAATGGACTAGAGTCCCATCTAGGAGGAGATGTACTCCTAGTCACTTCATGCTATGGAAACCGGCGATAAGTACCGGTCCGATGAGCCACTATGGCTCGGGTGTAAAAGTCCCAACAGACCTTACCTTCCTGTGCTATATCTGTTGCTAAACCTGCCAATCACGGGACTGCTATTTAACCGTCTACGGAACCGTTTCCTGTCTCCATTTGCCTGACATTTATTTGTTTAGTAGTAATAATTCGAGTTGAATTCTTGATCAAAATTAAATGCAGTTTAGAAGTTTATATTAGCATAGCGGCTCCTACAAAAGTACGCCGCATGCAAGCAGTTTCATGTGCATGTGTGGCAGAGTGGATGTAAACTGATGAATTTTTTACAAGGACACGGGAAAGCTATCCTGCAAGCTTGAGAACAGTTGATTGAGGGAGTTTCTGTCTGTGTGGTAGCAGATGAAACAGGAGATTTTAGAGATAAGTATATTTTGAACGTTGTACTTGACGTTCATGGCACTACAACCTAATTGTTGTGAAAATGGAAGTGTCACCATGCAATCCTAAATCAAGCTGCTATTCAATTAAATTAATGTTACAAATAGAAAGGGCTGGTAATTTAAATATTAAAAAAACCACAAATATCAAACAATGGAAATTTTTTGTTCAGAAATGGTCTGGTTTTGTGAAGTCTGACAACCCACACCATTATCCGCTGTTAAGTTTGTCTAAAGTATGTGGGGATTAAAGGAAGTAACAAACTTCTTTCAGCATCCCAGACAGAAGCACATTGACGAGTATAGCTCTGCGAAACGTTAAAGCTAATGATAGCCTACATATGCCTGCTAAAAAAAATCTCACTTCAGGCTTACAAGACTTTTTTTAAATATACAGTGGTACCTCGTATAACGAGTGTCCATTACGATTTTTCCATGGTCCGAGCTTCGAACCCACCAAAAATCTGCTCCATCCAACGAGCAAAAATTCACTTTAAGAGCTCTCCTCAAACGGGCATTTCCGGGCCAATTAGCCTCGTGTTCTTCTGCGCGTATTCCTCCGCGCTCCGAGAACACCTTGTGGGAGCACACCACGAGCCTTTCCTTGCTGGCATTCGTAGCATGCACACACACACATCCACACACACAATTCTCCACCGCCGCTACGTACCACCTCCTGTTTGCGCCACAGTCGATGATCGGAAGGGTTAATTGACTTATTGTTTATTCTTGTTTTATTATTATTTATTATTAATTACTATTAATGTTAATGTACATGTATTATTATTATGAAATCTTTATTGTTCTTACATGTTTATCTTTAATATATTAGGTCAAATATACGTGTTTGTGGCAGGTTATACGAGTTTGAGAGAGGGTTAGAATGGATTAATTGGTTTTCTGTTATTTCTTATTGGAATAATTGTTTCATCTAACAAACTTTTCAACTCACGAGCTTGCCCTCGGATCGGATTAAGCTGAGGCATCACTGTAATGAGGTATCACTGTAATATAAAAATACTGTTCTAAGGAGTAGGTTACATTCAGTTACTCCTTCAATTCAGTTGTGCTCTTGGATAAATCTTTCAAGGTTTATGGATTTAGAGGTATGACTCAACTTTCTTTTACATTGTTCAAGGCTTCAAAATAAATAACAAAAAGAAAATGATGAATATTGAATATATATATATATATATATATATACACACACACACACACACACACACACACACACACACACACACACACACACACACACTCATATATATATCGGGGGTCGCTGGTGTTTCTCATCCCTATTAAAGAGGCACATAAAGCTAAAGTCATACACATTACTACAGATAAAGAAACAGTAAATTTTGTGTTTGTAATGAAATCATCACTCAAGTTCATTAGCCGACCTGATTTTATTACCAGAATATATCTAATCCTATAACAAAAAAAAACCTTTATCCTGGTACATCCAACTTCAGAGTGCAACCTATTGTTCAATTGCTCAGTTCTGCAAACACAACCTTCCTCAAATTCCACTCAGTCATGATGATAGACGCATGGGGACAGTAGGAGAAGTACACTGTGCTTCATGACTCAAGGGGAAGAACTTATGGACTGGTGGAGTATGTAGATGTGATGGTCCCTGATGTCTACGAGGCCAGCTGTTGGTGTGAGCTCAGACACCATCCCCAGCGAGTATGTTCCATTGTGAGCCTAGGCCTCTGCTGGAACCTTTCACCAGACCATGGTCATGTCTGTGTGGGGGTAGAACTCACAGCTGACTAGGCAAGTATGGACGCCCAGTGGGACACAGACGGGCGCAGTCGGTCCCTCGGCACACAATCTGTTTCTGTGGCTTCTGTGTAAATGTGAGGCAGAAACACTAAAATGTGCATGCAAATGCAGTCTGCATTTGTAAACCACTTTGGAAAGCATTGCCATAGGGTTGGATCAAGGAATTAGATACCCACTGTTTTTGAACCGGTCCCAAATTCCAAGCGGGTGCTGGAAAACCTAACGTTGTGAAACAAGGGGTTTTTTGGAAATGATAAAATCCATTTACTTTCATTCACCAAGTAAATTTTCTTGTTGGTACAAGATGTATCTGGGGCCAAGTGCACAGTCTGACTGACCAGTGATCAGTCTGTCATCCTAAATATCAGCAGGTTTGTGAGGTGATTCTGTTCTCTTGTGTTAAATCTGTATCCATTACACATCACCTAGCTGCCCCTCTGCTAACTGTGCATATACATTCTGTCTCCTCTTATTCTAATACAGGGATCCCTCGCTACTTCGTGCTTCAGTTTGTGCGATTTCAGTGCATCGCGGATTTTTCAAAAATATTCGTTGAAAAATAAAAAAATAAGGAAATTAAGGAAAAATAGTGGAAAGATTAAGGAAAATGCAGCAGAACACGTAGAATTATGTAAACCCCAAACAACAAAAAAACAAAAAAACAACCCAACAAAACTACTTCCATTTTTATGTGTATTTATATTTTATTTACATTGTATGCATTATTTTTTAATGTTTAATTGTTATTATAAGCATTTATAGCATTGAATAAGTATTTATTGACATTACATACACATATACATGTATGTATACGTCAGTCAGGGGTCTCAATCCTACTTTGTGGAAATTGGTGGTCGTGGGGGGGGGGTCCTCGGTCCCCATTAACTGTGGAGAGTTAAGGATCCCTCTATTCCATCATTCATTTTCTGTAACCGTTTAATCCTAATTAGGGTTGTGGAGAGGCTGGCGCCCATTCCCAGCCAACTCAGGGCGAGGGCAGAGTACACCCAGGACAGCTCGCCAGGCCATCGCAGGGCAGAAACACGCTGACAGCTATGCAGCTACTCTTGACGAAAGTCAGCAATGGTTCTTTTACATGAACCTCACACCATAGACAGTGAGAGACATGGCCGGCCTTTGATAACCCAGTTAGCTGCACTGGGGGCACCAGTGACACCACGTTGAGAGTGGAGCTTGAACCCCCAACCTTAGGATCAATGATCCACCACCTTTACCACCGGGCCACTGCTGCCATTCTAATAGCAAACAGAAATACACATGTACTGGTATTACTTTTGAAATGCATCAAAACTACAAGCATATCAGTGTTCCCAATGACGTTGAAGAAAAATTTGATGGTGCACTAGAATACAACACTGGCCACGATGACAAACAGGCAGGAGAAAACCTCTGTGTAGGAGTTTGTTTTTAAAAAAATGGAATACATGTAATCATTCAACATTTTCAACATTTTCCTAAGCGTACAAAACATACGCTATGGGGGAGGGGGTAAGATATCTGTGTACGCTTTTTAATATTATAAAAATGTCGATCAACAATAATACATGCTCTCGTGAATATATATATATATATATATATATATATATATATATATATATATATATTTTTTTTTTTTTTTTTTTTGTGCGTGTATGTTTGAAACTCTCAATGCACAATTCGCCAACCACCTGCGGTGTTGCAAAGTCTGCAATGAATACTACCCAACCTGGTATCAGCTGCTGAAACATCAGAAGGCAGCTGATCAAGGGCGTAGGCTGGGGGCGTGCACAGGGTTCACGTGAACCCCCCCCCAACAGCAGGAGTTGAGTTCTGCTGGACAAGAAATTATGTGTATTCACAATCTAATAAATAAACTTAATGACTGTTATTGAAGAGAAAGTCGGAGATAAGTTCCACATGACCAGAGTCAGGAAGTAAACTTGTAACGGGCACTGCACATGTGCACGCCCGAGCTGACCAATCAACAAACATAATATTATCAGTAAGCAATAATAGCTGAACACTGTCAATCAAACAAAGTGCGAGTGTGAGAATAAATCACAGTTTGTTCGTACCGCCTCTGGTCCTGCACATGTGTTAGAACACAAACATTGACACACAGAGAATGAATGGCTAAAATAATCATAAGCCATCCAGCCTGTATCTGCAGCCTAATGCTCAGTACTATTATAAAATTAATAGTATGTCTTTGTTCTGTAAATATGTATTAATATTTGTTTGTGCCTTTGAATAGCTATATAACTTTAGCTCAATTTGTAAATGTATTTAGCACATGTACTTGCAGATGTAGTTTAAAATATATTTTAGAATGTTTTTGGTTGAACTATAATATTTGATTCGTCTTCTGAGAGTAATAGATGAATCGTCTTCTGCTGAAAAACTGTGCGTGTTGTTGGCCTGAGATTCCATGTTGTTTATATCCTATAATATGCTGTGATATGCATGCACTATATTTCATGTGGTACTTTGTACCAACCCATTGACGTCATGGTAACTTTGTGTAGGCGGGCACTTAGCAATGGCGGCTTTCGGTTCGATAACTTGTACGACAAGCACATAAAACAAAACCGCTGTGTGTGCAATGATTTATTTATGATATAAAATTTAATCCACAATCACTCCAATAAACTATACTTAAGCTACCGTCAACTTATTTAGTCTGCGTTTCATTTCCCTTTAAGGCTTAGGCATATAGCCCCTGGGACTCGAGTTCCGGTCAACTGAGATGTGCATCCCACCACGGTCAGACCAGCCTACGCCCTTGCTGATCACAAACTGAAGCCTGGTCGTCCAAAAGCCTATGACCAATAAAAAATGCAGACATTTTGAATTAAATTTTAATATAAAATAATATTATTAAAAACAATATCATTTTTATTATTAAAACCAAATGTCTTAATATTAATATTAAAGCAGGTGCCATTAAAAAGAATTCTTTAAAAGTAGAATTTTTTATTGATTTCATTATTATTTGACTGGTGTATAAAAGAAGTATTGATCAAGGAAATACATTGATTTATTTTATAAAAGCGGTTCGACCATTTTTTTGTTTAATATCTGATTAAAAATCCTGCCGAGAGATCATCAACATTTATTTGTACACTTTCGGGGGTGTTCAAAAAAAGAGTACTCTTTGTACGCTTGGGAAAATGTTGAAGATGTTGAACCACACCTTAGCTGTTGTAGTTGTTTATACATTTACTTTATCCATCCATCCATCCATCTAGCTTTTCTGTAAGCGTTGCAGGACAAAGTTGGAGCCAACAAGGGACAGCAACAGGAAAATTAACACGCAATACCAGCATAATTATTCCAATAATAACATCTGATTCCTAGATTTTTAGTACTTTTACTCAATAATAAAAATAAATTTCTCTTCATAATTCGCTGGATTCAGGCCCTGTTTGCATATATTCTAATATTTATAAATACAGTTTCACAAAACTCTGATCAAGGGTCTCAAAAAGTAGGAAAAGTACAATGAGAGGAACCTTCATGTTCATTAATCCATTTATCTCCAGTAACGGATTTAGTCCTCATCAAGGACACCGTTGCCCAAAAGTTTTAAAATGATTACGTATTAATATATTGAATCACAGCCAAAATAATTATCTTTACAGCCGTATCCAGAGTGACTCACATTTACCATTTTAATACAACTGAGCAATTGAAAGTTAAGGGCCTTCCTCAAGGGCCCAACAGTGGCAGGTTGATGGGAGTGAGACTTGAACCACACAACCTTTGGATTGGAAATCCAGAGCCTGAACCACTTAGCCACAGTAGCCTGTAGTGCTTTAATAAGAGATGGATTCCACCACAACACAAATTGTTTCTCAGATTTGTGTAATGGGAGTAGAATCATAAACAAAACCGAATTACACTTATTAACACAGCGGAAGAAATCATGACGACACTGAAGGATTTGTTTGAAAAGACTCATTGCAGTGGATTTTCGGGTTTTTTCGTGGTTACGTGAGGCAGAAATATAAAGGAAAACTATTCTCTTTTAGTTCATTGGATTTATAGGTGAGGATTTGGGGCTCAAACCTAGAAAGCAAATCATCATAATCTTCTACTTCCGCCTATAGCAAATCATTCATTTTCTGTAACCACAATCCTAATTAGGGTATGGTGCCCATCCCAGCCGACTCCAGGCGAGGGCAGAGTGCACCCTGGACAGCTCGTCAGACCATCGCAGGGCAGAAACACACTGAGGGCTATGTAGCTACTCTTGTCAAAAGTCAGCAATGGTCCTTTTACAGCCTCAGACCATCGACTAGAAGTGGCCAACCCGCAGCTCCCAAGCGACATGTGGCTCTTTGCCTGGTTTCATGCGGCTCTTATGTTCATATTGAAGTTTTTGTTTGTGTTTTTTTATGTGCGTGTTCGCTTCACCAGAGTTCAATGCAGTATTTTCGCCAAATGCGCATGTGCGTGAGATGAAAATACCGCAAAGCTTCCCAGTATGGCAAGATCATTTAACTAAACAATTTGTGTCAAGTTCACTCTCAAAATGGCAGAAAAAAAAATGAACAGCAAAACAAAAATATGAAGAATAGCCCAGGACGTTTTTAACAGAGTGGGATAGTTTTTTGTTGTTGTTGAACATAACGGTAAAACATTCTGCCTTATATGTCAGGCGTCATTAGCGCATTTCAAAGCTTCAAATCTTCAGCGCCACTTCATGCTAACTTCGACCAGGAATTTCCAAAAGTGACTGAACTTCGCAAGCACAAGCTGTTCACGTTGTAAAGTCTGGCAGAAAAGCAGGTACAGTTTTTCCAAAAATTTTCGACGCGCTCAGAGACCGTAACGCTTGCATCATATCAACTGGCTTGGAACATCACACGGGCCAAAATGCCATACAGTGAAGAAGAATTCGTTATAAAATGCCTCAATGATGTTGTTGAAATCTTGTCTCCTGAAAACGACAAATTAAAACGTGTAGTATCGGACATCCTACTGTCCCGCCACAGTGCTGAACACAGAATATCGGACATTAACACGACTATTGAATCACAGCTGCACTCTGACCTTCAAAGATGTGAGAATTTTCTGATAATGTTGGTGTGTGAATTTACAATAAATTTGGCTGAGCAGTGGTGTGTGTGAGAGAGAGAGAGAAAGTGATGGTCATGTGTGCCCATGTGTATGATGTGGCTCTTTGCAGTAACACAGTATAAAATGCAGTTTTTGGTCTCTGACTGGTTGGCCACCCCTGCCACAGACAGTGAGAGACATGGCCTGCCTTTGATAATCTAGTTAGCTGCACTGGGGGGGACAGTGACAACCCATAGAGAGTGCTGCTGGAACCCTCAACCTTAGGATCAGTGATTCAGCACCTTTACCAGCAGGCCACCACTGCCATATATCATGCCTCATAATAGCCCTTTAAACAATTTGGCACTTCAGGACAGAGTCAACAGCATGAGTGCACGGTTCTAAGGACTGGGATTTCTCACCCAACCTCTACATGCTGCCCTCATGACGTCAGAATTTATGACTTGGGTCAGCATTGTGGACCTTATATAAAATACATGCACAGCAAAATTTAATGTTCACCACTGATGCTCTCAGGGCCTCTTGTTTACAGAGAACCGAGAAAAGCTATGGGAAATATTTTGACCATATAAACCTGGCAAACCATGTGAGGAAAACCTCAGTTCTGCATGTTGTTGCTGATGATCATGGCTTTATAACGCGCGTGAGTTCAGCGAAAACAACATCATACTGTAACTACCATAGCAACCGTTCTCTGAACTCCCAAGCTCGAGCTACAGGATATAAAATATGCCCGTTATATTAAAAATAAAAATAATAAAAAAATAATAATAATAATAATAAAGGCTTTTAAAAAAAAACAATAAGAGAACTTATACACCAGTTCTACTGTTAAATTAGTTCAAAGCCAGCGTTTCTTCCTCTAGCTAAACAACAGCGCCCACCAGAAATGGCCTGAGGTAAAAGATATGCTAACAACCGGCTAACGGGCTAATCAATCCGCTAACTCACCTCGAGCCTGTTTTGGCGTTGGAGGCGGACAACACGACGGCAATTCCTCTCGTCAATTCCTTTTGAAATACCTCGTTCACGACAGGCTGGTTTGGTTTTCACGTCTCCTCCACATTTTATCACGGGGTCACAAATCAAGTTTTTATTTTGTTGTTGTTGTTTGCGGTACACGTTGCTAATCGCAGCGCCTCAAAAACCCCGTGCGCGAGACCCGAAACACTGCGCTAACACACACAGCAGTCAGTTGAGCCTTGGAGTTTTAATAACGTGAATATAAACAGAGACAGAACGGTTATAACTTACCACTGACACGGTGCATCTCCCAACAAGCTAAGCTAGCCGGATGAGCCCAGTTCAGCCCAGTCCAGCCCCTCCTCACTCAACACTGCCAGGATGTGTGACCAGCCACCTGCCGGGCACTGAGCCTGGCACTGGATAACAAACCTCATCCCAAAGCACTCTGTGTGCTACACGAAGTGCACTACAAAGCGTCCGGCTCCTCCCAGAATGAGGGTAGTGATGAAGCAAGCACTGGGCTTGTTGGGATTCGAGTAAAATTAACGGACTACCGGCATCACTGTTCTGCGATAAAGAAACACTCACCTTCTCACTCTCCGACCATTATGGAAGCTGGAGTCTATCTCAGCCGAAGGTGGTGTACACCCTGAACACTTTATCTGTCCATCACAGGGCCAACACACACACACACACACACACACACAAAGAGGCAGTTTAGAATAGACAATTATCCTAATTTGCATACCTTCGGATTGTGGGAGGAGCCTGAGAGAACATGCAAATTTCACTTAAAAACACCCAAATGCAGGCAGTGGTGGCCTGGTTGTAAGGTGTTGGATCACTGATCCTAAGGTTGGGGGTTCAAGCCCCACTCTCCACGGGTTGTCATTGGGTCGCGCCCCCCCCCCCCCCCCCCCAGCCAGCTAACTGGGTTATCAAAGGCAGCCATGTCTCTCACTGTCTATGGTGTGAGGTTCATATAAAAGAACCGTTGCTGACTTCTGACAAGAGTTGCTGCAATACCGTCAGCGTGTTTCTGCCTTGTGATGGCCTGGTGAGCTCTCCAGGGTGTACTCTGCCCTCGCCCCGAGTCGGCTGAGATGGGCATCAGCCTTCCTGCATCCCTAATTAGGATTAAGTGGTTCAGAAAACAAATTAACGCCAAGCCTGGGAATCAAGCCAGGGACTTTTTAGCTGTGAGCAGGATGTGCTAACCACTACACCACAGTGTCACCACAGACACAAACATCTCACATGTAAATAACAGCACAAGCTGCATACATGTTTAATTACCGGGTAACACCACACCCTGAACTGTTTCTTTCTTTAATGTACGTTTTTGCATTTATGTATTAATTATCTACCTGTCATGAGACTGATGACATATTTCATTTCATTCATTCATTTTCTCAGCCACTTAATCCTAATTAAAGTCACAGGGAGGCTGCCATCCATTGCAGCCAACTCTGGGCAAGGGAAGGATATGTCCTGGACAGCTCTCCAGGCCATCACAGGGCAGTCAATAAAATGCGGGAAAAAAAATTAAATGTAATGTTATGAAATGTTCTCATGACAGGTGACTTACCCTTCCCCCAAGTTCTCATAATATGAAAGATTTAAATATGTTTATTAACTGATAATCAAAGAACTGTATTCTTTTTTTTTCCTGTTTTTTTTTTCCTCTCCTAATTTTTAGACATATCAATTCCTACCTGTCAAGTGTTGCCTCCCGATTCACAATCAGCCTACACCAACCAGAGAGGGCTGTAAGCTAAACAAAAAAAAAAAAAAAAAAAAAAAAAATCCCCTTCCTTGACATTACGATCCTGTCACCCGCCTCTTTATGAACAGCTGAACATGCACATTTGGAGGTGGCCGAACACCCTTGGTGGGTAAGCGCTATCCACCCCCTATTGTACCAATGAACTTACAGATGTCCATGGATTAGATGGTGATCATTGTGAATGACAGGCGAGCGTATTCTATCCCTCCCCCTTGTGAAAGCTCGGACAATTAGCAAAGAGCTATGTCTTCCTTTTGGCTTTTTCCCTTTTTTACTTGGGAGTCGCCACAGCGAATCGTCTGATTCGCACGTTTGATTTGGCAGAGGTTTTTACGTCGGATGCCCTTCCTGTCACAACCCTTTTAGCAAGGGACAGAAACACGCTGACGACTTTGCAGCTACTCTTTACGAAAGTCAGCAATGGTTCTTTTACATGAACCTCTCACCATAGACAGTGAGAGACATGGCCCGCCTTTGATAACCCAGTTAGCTGCACTGGGGGAATTAGCAAAGAGCTATATACTTATGCAAATGTCATTAAGCCATGACTGTAGCATCTATGTTCATATGTTCACACAGACAACCCAACACATGCACTTGCCACCGCCGTTGGCATTGAGTGCACTTGCACTTTGCAGGAAATTTTGGTTTCGTCAGTAGTTTAAATGAGTTTTTGAAAAGCCGCTGTGATGTAGCACACCCATGCTATGCATGCACTGCTTGTAAAGCTCACCTGCCACTGTCATAGCTCATATGATAGTGGCAGATAAGTTCTCATGTCATATGGCTGACAATATTTTAATTGTATTTTTAAAAAATCAGTAATCCCTCATGCAGTGTGTTTGGGGTGAGGTCATCCTTTAAGTCACAAGTGCCAAACCCATACCACAAAGGGCCATGTGGATGCAGGTTTTTTGTTTCAACCAAGCAGCAGTACAGTACACCTGACTTTGCTCATTTAAATAACTGATCTGAGTCTTCAGGCAGTTGATTGGTCAGTGTCTGTACAGAGCACACAGATTGACCAATCAACTGCCTGAAGACTCAAACTGTTTGTTGCATAAATTTGACAACCCTGGTTTAAGTCATCCAACATCACAGAATAAAACTCACCATTCAGAGCGCCGTGTTACTGATAATGAGCTTTGGCACCTTTTTTTATTCACTTTACCATTAAATGTCTGGACATAAAGGGAAGGAATAAAGCAAAATAGGTACAAGTTTACATTTATTAAGTTCTGGGTCTGCCCTGTACAGTATGATAACAGGATCATTGTACAGTGTCTGATGAAAGATGATAATTTATAACAGTCCTGATGAAATGATAAAGAAATTTACATGGTGGAAAGGTCCATCATATACCAGTAGTTTAAGCAGAACTATATTGTATTTGTATAATTTTAATTGTGTGGTTTGTTTTATACACAGAGACATGTTTTTATTCAGGTACATGCTCTTAGGTCATGTGATATCTGAGCCGCTTCCAGAAACGACCTTTGGGTTGCACTGTTGGTTTCCATTTAAGCACTCTCTCCTTTTTTATGATGGACTGGATAGACTCTGGCAGCAGTGAATAATCAGCATTCTCCCCACACTCTATCAGAACGAGCGGGATGCCAGACTGAGCGATGTTAGAAAAAAGGACCGACAGTTGGGGCTCTGCAAGCCTGTTTTGGTCTTGACCCAGTGGCATCAAATGCTCTTCTTCACTACCGTATGGAAGGATGATTACCACCACCTTGCTCCGGTTCAACACATCAGTTATGGTGGCAATATTCACTGCAACCAAAACAACACATTAATGTGATTACAATATTTCATATTCAATAAAAGATTATTATCATTTCTATTATAGGCATTTATGCATGCATTCCTTCATATTATCTGTGTAGTAATAGCTTAGTCATCATTTTGTTATGTACTGTAGCAATAAACAAAAATGAAAAAAGGAAGAAAAGCAGGAACTTGCTAGCAGGATAAATCACATGACATTTCTTGCTTACATTATTAGATGTTTATTTTCTAACCTTTTAGATTACAATCATTTTGCTTCTAAAATTTAAAACTGTACAGTATGTCTTAACGAAAGCTCTACTGGTATTTAATAATTATGGAAAGGGTTTTGGTGTTATTAATTCCAACAGAAGGAATAAAAGAGAATGTTTCATTAAATTACAAAGGAAATAAATTGGTGACATCTATAATTCAAGCTAGAATTTTAGCAATTTTATAATATTTCCCATTTTATCCTGTGTTTTGTTACCTATCCACCTGCCAAAGCTCAGCTTTGATAGTTTGCATTAGCTGGTTTAATAAGGCTGCCGTTTCACTCTTGCAAGAGTGAGAATTTGCGAAAACAAGACATGAGTTTGTCAGTTTATATAAGGTAAGATGACGGCAAAAATAACAGTATACAGATAATAAATCTCAGATATAAACTAGTGAGCTTCTGAATTAAATGAAACAAGACACAAATACACATAATACAAACTGACGTTCACATACATCAGGGAAAAATTGCCTTGTTTATAGGAATGAATAGGGGCAGTAGTGGTCTAGTGGTATAGGGCGCTGGATCGCTGATCCAAAGGTTGGAGGTTCGAGTCCCACTCTCCACAAGGTTGTCACTGTCCTCCCCAGTGCAGCTAACTGGGTTATCAAAGGCTGGCCATGTCTCTCACTGTCTATGGTGAGAGGCATGTAAAAGAACCATTTCTGACTTTCGACAAGAGTAGGCTGCAAAGCCGTCGGCGTGTTTCCGCTCTGCGATGGCCTGGCGAGCTGTCCAGGGTGTACTCTGCCCTCGCCCAAAATTGGCTGGGATGGGTGCCAGCCTCCCCGCGACCCTAATTAGGATTAAGCGGTTACAGAAAATGAACTGAATAGGAATGAATAGTATAACCCACCATATGCAAATGAAATACCTGTGGATACAGGTAAATCACATGCAATTTTTTGTAGTACAATGTTGTTACATTTTTTTTATTTTTTTATAATGAAGCTTGTAATAACAATAACGCGTTTTGTTGTGCAATGACTCGTACAACATATGCAAACCTTTAAGTTTAGTTTTAATTTCCCTATAAAGGTGCCCATTCACTATGGGTTTCATCTGCCATTATCAGTTCATTTTGCCTGCATACAAATGTTTTCTGTTGAAACCATCCTGGCTTACAGGCTTTTAGTGTGTTCTATTCACCTGTTTTACATCCTGATTTGTTTGTCAACTTGATTACGATAAGAATAACAAGATCATGTGACTCAAGGAACTGTCTTTCTCATGCACAGTAGCCTAGCAGTGCAACCCTGATTTGCAGAAAGTGAAAAGGTCTTGGGATCAGGTGTTAAGAAATGGAAGAATGTATGTGTTTAAAGAAATACAAAAGATGTTACTAATATGGGCAGTGGAGGCCTGGTGGAAAGGTGCTGGATCACTGATCCCAAGGTTGGGGGTTCAAACCCCAATCTCAATGGGTTGTCACTGCCCCAACCCAGTGCTGCTAATTGGGTGATCAAATTCCGGACATGTCTCTCACTCTCTATGGAAACCATCGCTAACTTTTGACAAGAGTAGCTGCATAGCCTCAGTGTATTTCTGCCCTGCGATGGCCTGGCTAGCTGTCCAGGGAGTACTCTGACCTCGCCCAGAGTCAGCTTGAATGGGCGCCTGCCTCCCCGCGAGCCTAATTAGAATTAAGCGGTTACAGAAAATGAAGATGATGATGAAGACTATGGTAAGCAAATGGTTTCAGATAAACAATGTATAAGAGATAGCACTGTATTAGATGTTTATTAAATATGCCTTGTAAGTGGGTGGTCAGCCTTATCCTTCAGAGCAGAGTGTTGAACACATACATGAACACACAGATGCCTACTCTTGGTTCACATTGCTCTGTTTGTATGTCTGCTTACTTGACATGCTACTTATACAAAATGTGCCTATCAAATGAAAAAAAAAAAACCCCTCAACAACAATAGTTTATCTACCTTCTGAGTCCGTGTCACGGCCTTGTACAAACAGGTTAAGGTGATGCTTCTGTTCCAGTATCTCAGGTAAGATTCTCAGGGCCAAGTCCTCTACTGTAGATGAGCCACAACATTTGTTCCCAGAGAGGTACAATACATATGCATTGTACAGACTTCTCTCTTGAGTAGCTGTGATACAAAATTTCCAAATCTGTTAAAGATAACCTGAATAGGTTGTGATTGTTCTGTCAAACTTTGGTCACCATTAATATACAGGTTCATATTTGATAATTCTGTAAACAATGAAAATTCATCAGCAAATGATGTGAATTTTATTCCACATAAATGGCGATGTGATGTGAACACTATGTTGGCCAGTAAAGATTTATGTACTTACTTTGGTCTTTGCCACAAAGATGACGATATGCTAGAATTAGGTCTATTTTAAATAATTTCAGTAAAACAGCACCCACAGCAATTGCTAATATGACAAGCAGAACAATAATCAGCCTTGATTGGTTGGTATTATCATCTAGAGAAAGCAAAAGAAAAGTTATACTCAATAATCTCAGGTGTACGAGCATAGAATATTGGAATTACATCTAAGGGGTGATCGCATTAGAGGTGTGAAGGAAAAGCCGCTGACATGGATTGATTTATTTTGGTGATTTTTAAAATTTGCGTCATGTTTTACAACGCCACATGCAAGCAACCATTTTGTGCCTTAAAAGTTCTGCTGTAAATCATTTTCGTTTTGATTTGTTTTTGTTCACAAAACCATTCAGTTTTTATTAGCGCATTATTAGCGGATTAGCGGGCAGTGGTGGTTCGAGTCTCCACAAGGTTGTCACTGTCCCCTCCAGTGCAGCTAACTGGGTTATCAAAGGCGGGCCATGTGTCTCACTGTCTATGGTGAGAGGCATGTAAAAGAACCATTGCTGACCTTCGTAAAAGAGTAGCTGCAAAGCCGTCAGCGTGTTTCTGTCCCTTGCTAAAAAGGGTTGTGTCAGGAAGGGCACCCGACGTAAAAACCTCTGCCAAATCAAACGTGCGAATCATTCGCTGTGGTGACCCTTGAAAAAAGGGAAAAGCCGAAAGGAAATCTCTATTAGCGTGAACAAGATGTGAATAAAATATGTATGATGAAAAAATACATGGAATATGGCAGATGCTAGCAAGCCGCAACCCTTTCTCAAACTTTCGGCCGGACTCGTCTCAAACTTTTCACATGGAAGTCTCAAATTTGTTGCTTTCCCTTGCGAATCAAAGACGAAAAAAATTCCAAGCAAAACGACTGTTATAACATGTCCAGACTGTTTGGAAAGAATTTAAGACTATTCCGCATTAGATCCTTGTCTTGCAACATTTTTGGAAATTTCAAACATATTTGGAATTTTTTTATAATGAGTTCATGAACCAGGTGACCAAAATTTAGAAGGTCGTGCGACAAATTTGACATTAAAAACCGACATTGCCATTCGCATCAGTCACTTTATAGCACCTCTAGTGTGATTATCCCTTAACAGATTCATAGCTTGATTATCATAAAGTTGAAAAGTCACGTATATTTTTAGACAATTTATTACAGTGGTACCTTGACTTTAATCCATTCCGAGGGCAAGCTCATAAGCCAAAAAGTTCATTAGATGAAACACTTATCCCATAAGAAATAACATAAAACCAATTAGTACATTCCAACCCCCTCCCAAACTCATATAACTTGCCACAAACATGTGTATTTGACCTAATTAAAAATAAACATGTAAAAACAATAAATATTTAATAATAATAAGAATAATAATACATGTACATTAACATTAACAATAATTAATATTAAAATAATAATAAAACAATAAGTCAACTAACCCTTTCAATCATCGACTGCGGTAAAGATGTCACGTAGGCAGGCATGAGATGGGGCATAACAGAGAAGGAGGAGGATGAGAATTTTGTGCGTGTGCATGCTACAAATGCCAGTGTGGAAAAGCTCATGGTGAGCTCCAACAAGACCTTTGCTTCTCAAATAGGCGTGGGTGTGATGCTGGGGGTGGGGTGGGGGAGTAATGACCCTGGAGAATATGCTTTTTTACCATACTGTACTAGAATTAAGTGTAATTGCACATTCACTACAGTAGTTGGCAGTGGAGCTCTCATTGTCATGTTATGGTGTCGGGAAAAACACCTAGCAAACAATATGAAGTGCAGTAAACACTATTTATAGTCACACGCGGGGTGCTGGGGGGGCATGAAATGTTTTTTTTTTCTTCCTATAGGGGGTGTCACAGAAAATAATTGAGAAGCACTGCACAAGGCGTTCTCGGGGTGTGGAAGAATACATACGGAAAAATACGAGGCTAATCGGCCTGGAAAAGCCATTTTCCCAGCAGAGCTCGTAAATCAAAATTTTGCTTGTTGGATGGGACAAATTTTTGGTGGGATCGAAGATCGTATCATGGAAAATTCATTACAAAAGGCACTCGTAAGTCAAGGTACCACTGTATAAGTATTTTTAAAAAATAATTTTATACTTGTTAACAATTTATGGTGGGATACCCCATGGAGGCTGGGATTTAGTGTCCAGCCAGTGTTTCATATGACCTGTGATATAATCACCTACTGACTGAGTTATGCACTCCATGGTAATGTCACAGAGAAGGGCGTCACCACCTTGGGACATCCCACCCACAGAGCCTTACACACTTCCTGTTTTCATTTTAAAATCATTACCTTGACTCAGCCACACCTGCCCCATGTCTTCTCCCCTGGGATTGAAAACGATGCACTGAAAGGGCACGCCGTAGAATTCGGGCAAAACTTTTAAAATAAATAATGTTAAATTCCCATACAGTTTAGAATTCTCTCTCTTCTCTCTGAGTAAAGAAAATCAGACACACATATGTGTAAATATTTCCATTTTTTACATGTTACAGTACCTACAGATAAAAGTGATATAATTGGGAGATTACTGAGACACACTGTATATTAACATTTGTTCACTGATGAAGCTTCTCAGTTATTCCTCATCTATGCACATCCTGGGTGTAAAGCCAGTATATCACCCCAATGTCTCAAACCAGAAATCCTTCAGGAAACTCATGCAAATATAGACAGAGGAAACTGAACTCATAATTGAATGGGGACCCTAAAGATGTGAGGCAGCAACTTTGCTTACTTGACAAGTATTTCGTGGGAACTTTCAAACCCCAGCCACTTATCCTTTGTATATGTCAAGATCCATTCATTTTAATAACTTGTTTACAGAATGGAATAAAAACGCGGAATCTTGGTCTCGACATGTAAAGTGTACCATTTAGAAACTGTGGTGTTAGAGAACATTTCAATCGCACAAAAATATCACTAGTTGTTTATTTATTTCACATCATTAACAATGACATCATCCTGTGACTCGACTGTTATATTTGTCTTATTCTCTACATCGCAGAAAACATTGTTCTTTTTCTGTTGGGTTTTACACCCCGAGCCTAGCGGCTTATGTGGGGCCGGTGGTGTAGTGGTTCGGGTGCTGCGCTCATTATCAGGAGGTTGTGAGTTCGAATCCCACTGAGACCCTCACTGTACTAAGACCCCTGGGCAAGGTCTCAACCACAAGTGTGCCTCTGTTCAGCCAGCAGTATAAATGGGTACCAGTAAAAATATACTGGGAAGGTAACCTGCGATGGACTAGTGTCCCATCCAGGGGGAGTTGAACTCCTGGTCGCTTCACATATGTATGTAAACCAGGGATAAGCATCGGCCTGATGAGCCACGAGGCTCGGGTGTAAAAACCCAACAGACTTTACCTAGTCGCTTATCAGGCCGGTGCTTATTTCTGGATTCTGTAGCATGAAGCTACCAGGAGTTCAACTCCTCTTGGTTGGGACGCTGGTCCATCGAAGGTTATATCTTCTCAGTATGTTTACTGGGACCCTTTTATACTGCTTGGTGGACAGAGGCACACTTGTCTTAAGACCTTGCTCATGGGTCTTAGCACAGCAGGGGTCTAACTGGGATTCGAACCCATGACCTCCTTGATCATGAGCCTGACAACCTCACCACTACGCCACTGGTCCCACTTTAATTTTTGAAGATATAAAATTTTTAAAGAGACCCCACCCAGAGTCAGCTGACATAGGTGCCAGCCTCCCCGTGGCCCTCATTAGGATTAAGCGGTTCAGAAAATGAATGAACGAATGAAAAAATTTTAAAAATAAAATGTGGGAATTGAGGGATGGATAGACATACACTAGGCTTTAGATGTTCCAGAAGCAAGTTGATGATGAGACGTTTTTTTCTTTTCAATAGAGCCCAGTTCACATGGTGTGAAGTGCTATAAATGTTCATGTGGTATTCTCAGGGAATAGACGCTGATTTGGCATTTTTGGACCCAGTCATGTGACACGGTCACGTCTGTAGCCAGGAGCACAAGTCTAGTTTCTTGGTCACATGAACACATGCATTTTCAATTTTACTAATTTTATGAGAGACAGTGGTGCCCTGGTCTGGTGGTAAAGCTGCTGGATCACTGATCCCAAGGTTAGGGGTTCGAACCCACTCTCAACAGGTTGTCACTGTCACCCCCAGTACAGCTGACTGGGTTATCAAAGGCCGGCCATGTCTCTCACTGTCTATGGTGTGAGGTTCATGTAAAAGAACCATTGCTGCCTTTCGACAAGAGTAGCTGCATAGCCGTCAGTGTGTTTTGCCCTGTGATGGCCTGGCGAGCTGTCCAGGGTGTACTCTGCCCTCGCCCAGAGTTGGCTGAGATGGGTGCCAACCTCCCCATGACCCCATTAATGAATAACTTTATGAGATAGAAAAATGACATTGAGCTGGTGGAACACCTGTTTATAGCTGCTAGTATAAAATCAAATAATAGCATCTTGATTATGTAAAACAAAATCTGACGTAAAAACCTATGCCAAATCAAAATGTGCGAATCAGATGATTCGCTGTGGCAACTCCCGAGAAAGGGAAAAAAGCCAGAAGAGAAAGAAGAAGAAGAAGATTATGTAAAATAAAATATTTTGAATACTGTTTGTTTTGCTAATACAGGGATCCCTCGCTACTTGGCGCTTCAATTAATGCGGCTTCAGTGCATCACGTTAAAAAAAAAATAAATAAAAAAATAATAAATTCATTGAATTAAAAAATAAGGAAATTAAGAAAGAATTGGTGGAAAACTTAAGGAAAATGCCACAAAAACAAGGCCAATTATCCAAAAAAAACCCCAAAACAAAAAACCCCAAGCCAACAAAAAACAACCCAAAATCTCCCATCAAAACTGAATACATTTTTGCATCCATGTGTGCGCGAGTCTGCGCAGCCACGCCCCTCTACCGGAGCCTATTATTAAGTGTACCTCAGGATAATGTTTAATCATATTTCATACTTATATTTATGGTCTATTTTTCTGTAGATTTTATTCCATTTCTATTTCTACTTGTTCTTCAATATCGTCTCACTTTCACTTTTGACCTTGGCCAGCTTTGTTGGTATCTCTAGATGTTTGCAAAATGAATGTTTCGAAGTTGGAGAGGGTTTGTATTTATAGTTTATTCACATCTTATGTTATTTTTTCAATGTTTAATTGTTATTATAAGCATTTATAGCCTTGGATATGTATTTATCGATATTATATACACATACATGTACGTATACATCAGTCGGGGGGGGGGGGGGAGGGGTTGATCCTACTTTGCGGATTTCGATGGTCGCGTGGGGATCTCGGTCCCAATTAACCGCGGAAAGTGAAGGATCCCTGTATATCCCAGCATAAAATTTAGCAGTGAAAGTTCATGGCACTATATTATTAATTTTTTTAATAATTCATTACATTTCTCATGTACCCTCAAGCTCATATGTTCAATTTAATGTAAGGTCAAGCTATTTCTGTCTGCATATTACTCACATGGTCAGACTCTGCTGTAAGTCTGGGTAAATTTCAATGAAGGTATGATTTATCATCCAGTATACAGAGGTGTCATACTCTGAGTTCCCTTCACGACCGATGTCCACGATGCACTCCAATTTGAGTTCCTCACCTGCAGAAATTCAAAATGAAGCAAATGCTGTGTATTTCCAGTATGTATTTTTTGAACAGAATGATACACTGCCTGGCCAAAAAAAAAAAAGAGGTCACACATGCTACAAATATGATGTCATTCCACCTTTAGGCTCGCTTTCAGCACTGAATTGTTTCCATCCAGTGTTGGCTTCATTTTTCACGAATGTAAAATAAAGAAGAAAAACTGAACCACGCCATAAAGTCTTCACTCGAACACATCCTGAAAACTTTCAATAGGATTAAGGTCAGGACTTTGGAGGGCCAATAAATATTTAAAACGATTCCTCGTGCTTCCTGAACCACTCTTTCATTATTTGAATCTATATTTCATTATATTCATACCATTAGAAATGGAAAAGGTTTATTGACAGGATAATCTGCTCATTCAGTAAATTCAGGTTACGTAATCAGCTGACTTCATTTGATTGGCACATTAAAGTTGCTGAGTTTCGACCGGACCAACTGTGGTATGGAGATTACATGCTGAGATCAAGGATAAACGCGCGCCGTAAAAATATTAGCATGTGCAACTTTATTTTTTATTTGGGGGGGTGGGGGGGGGGTGAGGGTTGGAAATTATAGGCATGATCTGATTGGTCCACAATACCAGGACTTAAAAAACATTATTCTAACTTGATAATGCTTGAATCAAAATGATGGACATCCAATTTTTTACCGTCACTTGGTATATGTAGAGTCATTATTATTGTGCCTGAATACAGGAAAATTAATGAGAAAATCTAATTGTAGTGTTTCCATGTAGCGTATTCTAAAATTCTCAGGTTTGGTGGATGTTGCTAAATTGAATGTTGGTCAGTGCTGTCCACCTCACCTTTGGTGAATTCTGCTTGTATATTCTAACTGCAGGCAGTGGTGGCCTCGTGGTAAAGATGTTGGATCACTGACCCTAAGGTTGGGGCTTCAAGCGCCACTCTCCACGGGTTGTCACTGTCCCCCCAGAGGGTTATCAAAGGCCGGCCATGTCTCTAACTGTCTATGGTGTGAGGTTCATGTAAAAGAACCATTGCTGACTATTGACAAGAGTAGCTGCAAAGCCATCAGCGTGTTTCCGCCTTAGCCTCGGGAGCTGTCCAGAGTGTACTCTGCCCGCGCCTGGAGTCGGCTGGGATGGGCGGCAGCCTCCCCGCGACCCTAATTAGGATTAAGCGGTTACAGAAAACGAAATGTATTATAACTGAATTTTATTGTAATAACTTGTCTGTTGGGCGGGACGGTGATGGAGTGGTTAGCACGTCCACCTCACAAGGCCTGGGTTTGATTCCTGGGTTCGGGCATTTCTGTCTGGAATTAACGTGTTCTTCCTGTGCTTGTGTGGGTTTTCCTCTAGGTACTCCAGTTTTGTCCAACAGTTCGAAGACATGCACATCAGGATAATTCGCTGTTCCAAGTTGCCCCTAGGTATGAATGTGAGTATGTTTGTTTGTGTGCTGCTCTGCGAAGCTCTGGTGAGCTGTTCAGGGTGTACCCTGCCTTCATCCAGTATCAGCTGTGATGAGACGAAAGCCTTCTTGCAGCCCTAATAGGATTAAGCGGTTTGGCAAATGAGTGAGTGAGTGAGTGAGTGAGTGAGTGAGTGAATTACCTGCGTTGACATGCAGACTTTGGTTCCGAGGTTCTAGTACTCTTGGCTTGCTCACCGTTTCTGTGATGCAAATAGAATATCCAAAGTCAGTTTATGTGTCGTGGAGTTGAAAATGCGATTCAAGTTTGACACAAAATGACGCATTTCGAGTTGCCTGGTGTTCCCGATGACTGGCTTTTATCCTGATTTTTTTTTTTTTTTTTTAATATGTTCACGCCAACACCCAGCCAGCTTCCCAGGTGAAGTGGGAATGCCGGGACTTTCCAGAATCATCTGTTCTGGATTCCTGATACACCTCTGGCGTGAGCTGAACAGTCGGAGTGTACTGTGTGTGTCTGTGCGTATTCAAGGAAGTCCACATTAGACCTTGCTGGACTTACGGTGTAACTCGACCGCAGTCTATACAATGCTGATTCAATACGGTACTTTTGAAAATATAGAATTGGTGAAGTTGACTTGTAGACACTGGGATGTTCACGAGTATCCGCTGGTGTTTGTTATGATCACATTTGTGTCACCTCACCCAGTAATTCTGTGATTTGTCCAGGATTTTCGGTGCTATTAAAACACATATTTGTGGATGGGTGGGATTTCAGTGTCCCATTGTCTGGAGAAGCAGTTCCAGGAACATCTGCGCTGACTTCATGTCAGGGGAATACCAGAGGCCCTCATCCTTTTGCTTGGATTCCCCTTGGGGATTAGAGCATTCATGGGCAAGTGATGAGACTCATAGACGAGATTTTAACCAAATGAGAGTAAATGATGGTCAAATGTTGGTTCGAATCCCTATTAAACTCCCCCTTTGCCAAGACCTCTGGGTAAGGTCTTGAACATAAGCGTGCTTCTGTCCATCCAGCAGTTCAAAAGGATACCATTTAAAAAGGTGGCGGATGGGGGGTGAGGGTAACCTGTGATGGACTATAGTCTCCCATCCAGGAAGAGTTGAATTCCTGGTTGATTCAGGCCCAGGAAACCTAGGATAAGCTCTGGCCTGATGAGACAGTAGGCTCGGGTGTAAAAACCCTACAGACTCACCTTAATTTATTAACGTAGGTGAAATGTTTTCTTGATTAAATATGCTAAAAAAAAAAATCAATAAGAAATATTTATCATGTCACATGACTGTCGTCGTTATCCCACCTCTCCTCATTACTATGAGCTGATAGGTCTGTGATGCCGTGTAATTTTTATCTTCGTATCGATACATGACCAGGCAGGTGTAGTTGCCTTTGTTGCTCATGGATACATTGGAAAGGCTTAATTCACTGCCTTGTATCCCTGTAGACTTGCACTCCTGTGAAAAGAACATTTATAGAAAAATTAGCACCGGATTCTTTTGAAATATTTGATATTATTTGATATCTGTATTGTCATTCTCCTGGAGCATCGATGTGGTTCGTGCTATTTGGTCTCCTGATTTTTGTTAATATGATCAAGCCATCCATGTGAGATGAGTCTTATTTATTCATTGAATTCTCTAAGGAATGGAAGGTAACATATGGTACGTTTAGGCAGCTGGACTTGTATTATATGAGGAAGGAGAGGACAATAAAAAGGGGGCGACGGGGTGGGACGGAAGGACATGTGCTTTAGATGAATTAATTATTCTCAGATATATTTGATCAATGTCTTCGAGTGCTTTTCTTGCCGTTTCAATGTGTGCAGTGTATATGTCACATTACATTTACAGCATTTAGCAGACACTCTTATCCATAGCGACTTACAATTATCCTTTTTGTACAACAGAGCAATTGAGGGTTAAGGGCCTTGCTCAAGGGCCCAACAATGGTGACAGTTGGGACTGAACCGCTGACCTTCAGTTCAGTAACCAATCGCATTATCCACTAAGTTACCACTGCCCTATATACTGAATGTATGTAAAAAATATTCATATTGTTTATGAAATTATATTAATTTTTTTAATGAAATTAAACAATTCAACAGAAAACAGCCACCTTACAGCAACCAGCTCCCAGGTTCAAATCCCAGGCGTGGATATTTTTGTGTGTGTGGCGTTTGGACGTTCTTCCCTATGCTTGTGTGGGCTTTCTACAGGTACTCCAGTTTCCTTCCACAATCAAAAGACATTAGACTAACTGGCTGGTAAGAATTGCCCCTAGGTGTAAGTGTGAATGATTGTCTATATGTGGCTGCCCACAATGGTTTGATGAGCTGTTCAGTGTGTACCATGCCGAGATAGGCGCCGCTTCCAAAAGAATGAGTAAGAATAAGCGGTTCGGCAAAATAAGTGATTGATTGTATTGATCATCTGATATGATTGAAGAATCCTATTTATACAATCACTGTCTAAGTTACGACGTATACGAGTTACAACCACCCGCACTCACGACCACGTCCAGTAGACACCTATTATGAGTTTACTGTATATGTCTGGCAGCGCAGTGCGTAAGACAGTTGTGGCAGCACAGCATCCCAGCATCTCACACTCACAGCATTCTACCACGACACTCAGCGACTAGATACCGTCGCAATAACACCTCTTTTACGGTACAATTTTACATTAATTTACTGTACACCGTTACCATGGCTCCCAAGAGGAAGTCCGATTCATCAGACGGCGATTCTACCAAGAAAGCAAGGAAGGTACTGTCGTCGGAGACGAAGGTGAAAGCGAAAGTGAGATCTCCATCTCTCCCACTCCATGGTGTCGACAATTTTGAAGGACGAGGAGCGCATTAAGGAAGCGGTGAAATCAGCCGCCCCGATTACGTCAACTATCATCACAAAACAGCGCGAAGAACCGATTGCAGAGATGGAAAAGTTGCTATACACGTGGTTGGAAGATAACAGCCAAAGAAATGTGAAAGTGATGTTGCGAGCGGTGCAAAGTAAAGCTACACGTTTATTTCGTGAAAGAACGTGCAGGTGAAGAATAGCGAGTGCTGGGTGAATGGGATCCGACTTACGACCAATCTGACTTACGACTGGCTGGTCGGAACCGATCCAGGTCGTAACTTGGATAGTGATTGTATTCGTTAGATTCCAGCATAGCCAGCTGCCCAGATTTAATAGAACATTCTAGACTATTCATACTGAGCCCAATTAACCCAAACCTTGACTGACATAAATACAATAAATATTATCAT
>CM045744.1:35251475-35326475 GCA_024760905.1 Plotosus lineatus | reverse complement strand
AAAAAGGGTTGTGACAGGAAGGGCATCCGATGTAAAAACCTCTGCCAAATCAAACGTGCGAATCAGATGATTCGCTGTGGCGACTCCCGAGTAAAAAAGGGAAAAAGCCGAAAGGAAGACAGACAATGGGACTGTCTTAATAATGGCCTTATGGTTAGAGAAGAAGGTTTGGGACTAAAATGTCACTGAATCAATTGTTAAACCAGCAGGAAAATTGTGTGGCAGTGGGAGAGTGAGCTGCATCATCCTTTCCTCCACCTTCATGGCTGAACTGCTCTTGAGCAAGGCACCTAACCCTCAACTATTCACCAGTGTGTGGCAGCTTAATGCTCTGAGTGCGTACTGTTTACATGTGTGTGTGTGTGTGTGTGTGTGTGTGTGTGTGTGTGTGTGCGCGCGCTGACTTTGGATGGGTTAAATGCAGAGGCAGTAATTTTTCTTGTGAGATTAATAAAGTACGTATATCAAAATCAAAATGATCCCTGCGATGGCCTGGCGAGATGTGCAGGGTGTGATGGGTGCCAGCCTCCCCACGACCCTAATTTGGATTAAGCGGTTCAGAAAATGAATGAATGAAAAATCAAAACAAGATACAGTAATTCCTCATTACTTCGTGCTTCAGTTTCCGCGGCTTCAGTGCATCGCGGGTTATTCAAAAATATTAATTGAAAAATAAATAAATAAGGAAATTAAGGAAAAAATAGGGGAAAAGTTAAGGAAAATGCAGCAAAAAACAATGCCAATCATGCAAAAGAAAAAAAAAAAAAAACCTCAATCCAAACCCCCCCCCCAACAAAACTATTGTACAGTGGTACCTCACTTTACGAAATTAATCCGTTCCGGCACCTTTTTCGTAACCTGCATTTTTCGTGAATTGAACCGCATTTTACATGTAAAACGCATGATTCGTTCCAAGGCTCCCAATACCACCCCATAAACCCTTTCAAAATGATAAAAGCATACCTTTGAAAACATCCTTCTGCTTCAATATCTTACCAATGGTAGACGGATTTGGCCATATTCCTTTGCGATATCACTTGAGCCCGCTTCTTCTTTTCACTCGCACTGGAAATCACAAGCGCGCGCGCGTGTGTGTGTGTGTGTGTGTGTGTGTGTGTGTGTGCGCGCACGTGTATGTGCGTGCATGTGTTGACCATGTCTTCTTAGCAGAGGTATAATCTTACAAATGTTTATGGAAGGTTAAAAGCCTGAGTCAAGAAATAAAGCATAAAACAACAGTAACTCTGTCCTTTACACGAAAAGCATCATGCTCAATGCAGCTCCATAATAGCCAAATGGGAGGGAGCTGCGTCATCCCTCCTAGCCAATGGGAGGCCAGCAAGTCGGAATATTGGGAGATAGGCAATGGGAGGTAGCTGCATCATCCCTGCTAGCCAATGGGAGGCCAGCGGCGTGGGATGTTTGAACGTCATTGATGGGAGAGCAGCTCGTGCATTGTTTTAATGTTTGAATGGTGCGTTTGAATTTTTAAGATGGAAAAAGTGTTTCGTAACCTCCATTTTTTCGTTTGGTGAGACTTTCGTAAAGTGAGGTACCACTGTACTTACATTTTTATGTGAGGTGCGCATCTGTGTGTGCGCGTCCGTGCGTGCGCGTCTATATATGTGCGTATTTATATTTTATTTACATCGTATGCATTATTTTTGAATGTTTAATTGTTATTATAAGCATTTATAGCGTTGAATATGTATTCATTGATATTATATACACATAGACATGTATGTATACGTCAGCCAGTGGGGTGGACCCTACTTTGCGGAAATCGGCGGTCGCGCAAGGGGAGAGGGGAGGGGTCCTCGGACCCTATTAAATGGAAAAATTAGGTGTGTGCGCACTGCTTTTCAGACGGTGAGGATTATGTAAGGATTAAAAAGAGACACTCAGGTGGACGGACACTCTTTGATAGTTATATATCTGTTTAATAAAAGGAGAGAGTGATGGATTGAACGTGACTGCTGGGAATATTTTCATCTCTTGAGTATTACTGAGTACAACATCAGTTCTACATGTAAATGTGTAGCAGTTTATTCAGATGAAAGACTTTGCAGATAATGTAAACAATTATTTCTGATCTCAGCGGCTTCTGATAGCATTTTATTCTTATAGTATTGACTTTACTCAGTAGAAATCAGTGGGTAAACTGGTATGTAACTTCCAGATAATTACACAACAAGCAACACGCATCACCCAATTTAAGCCTACTTCCATTATTTGAAAATGATTTTATGATCATAATTTAGATGGTGGGGTTTAATATGAACATATAAGATGTAAAGCCGACTCAGAGGTACAGATCATTAACCGAGAATTAACAAGATCTATCCGTCATTTTAAAGAAATTGATGAGATGTAGTTCATCGCAATATTCAGTGCATTTGCGGGGCCTGGAAGCAATGCATCAGTCGTCTCGTTTTGCCACTTTTCTCACTTTGGCACTCATATTCCCACCACAATAGATTCCACTACTACATTTAGCAGCTCAGTGAATAGCTGTCACTACCACGTCCATAAATCTGAATCTTCCACTTGCTTAAATTCTAGAAATTAAAATCTTTCCTACGATGAACAAAACATGACAAATCTGTGTATTCATTGATTTCTCATCCACTTAATCCGAACTATGGCTGCGGGAAGGCTGGCACCCATCTCAGCCCACTGTGGGCGAAGGTGGGGTACACCCTGGACAGGTGGCCAGGCCATCGCGGGGCCGACACACAAACATTCATACTCACACTCACACCGAGGGGCGATTTGAAATGGCCTGTTAACCGAACGTGCATATTTTTGGACTGTGGAGGGGAAACCTGGAGTAACCAGAGGAAACCCACGCAAACACGAGAAGAACATGCAAACTCCACACAGAAACACCCGAGCTGGGAATCAAACCCAGAACCTTGTTGCTGTGAGGCGGAGTTACGTGGTAACCTCCATGCCACCCAAGTTTGTGTATTATGACAAAATAATTTACACTGAACACTAATGATAATTGTCGAAAATGACAAATTAGGATTATGGGGATTATTTAGAAGAGCATTACACATGCAGATAATTTAGAAATTCACATTTTCCCATTTCATGGAAATTGAAATAAAATTATAATAAGACGGAATGATAATGTGGTGTTTGTGCTCATCAAGAATAATTACATGATAATACTGACAACATTTTGCTTATTCTGTTCTTTATGTGTGTGTGTCAAACCAGTTAAATTTATGGATAGCAGATGGTTTAGAACTATTTAACTACAAAGAACCAACTTTGGGATAACATACAGAACAAATATAACAGCATAATACTGGACTGTATATTACTTTAGTGAAGTTTTGGCCACATGGTGGCGTCATGGTTAGCATGTCCGCCTCACAGCAAGAAGGTCCGGGGTTTGAGTCCTGGGCTCTGCTGTTCTGGTGTGGAGTTTGAATATTCACGATGTGCTTGCGTGGGTTTCCTCTGAGTACTCCGGTTTCCTCCCACAGTCCAAAGACATACTGTACGTACATGCATTCTCAACTGCTCCAAGGTTTGCATGTGTGTGTGTGTGTGTGTGTGTGTGTGTGTGTGTGTGTGTGTGTGTGAGTGTGTGTTGGCCCTGTGTTGGTCTCGTGAGCTGTTCAGAGCATAATTCGCCTTCATTGACTGTCAGCTGAGATTGGCTCCACACTGCCCGTGACCTGAAGAGGATTGTATGACCTCAGAAATGATTAAGTGTGACTAGTATAGTTTTGCAATACTATATTAAAATATATTAAAAACCAGCTTGATAAGCGTTTCAGTCTTTTAAAGCTTGTACCGTAATAATAATAATAATAATAAAAAAAGATTTTAAATGTTTTTGCTTTCACTTTTGAAAGGATGTTAATTATGGACGTCTAACATAGTCTGTAGTATTTACAAAAACGTGTTCTGTCACTTGTCCATATGCACTTCAAACCTGTTTACATAATTAAATATTCATAGATTCAAAGGTCTTATCACTCCAGGCAAGAGATTTCCTTTTGGCAAGTTCCATCCATGGTGGCTGAGTGTTGCCGGATGGAGATTGTGGAGCAGGATCTGTTTGGATGTGACTATTGGCTGCAAGTTTTGCTTGTCCCTGCGGTATAAAAGGAAAGATAAATGTAAGCGTATACTAAAATGAAATTATACCATTATGATTAATATCATTAGTCAATAGTTCATCAGTTCATGTTCTGTAACCGCTTAATTCTTATTAGGGTCACTGGGAGGCTGGCGCCCATCCCAGCTGACTCTGGGCGAGGGCAGAGTACGCCCTGGACAGCTCGCCAGGCTATCGCAGGGCGGAAACATGCTGATGGTTATGTAGCTACTCTTGTCAAAGTCAGCAATGGCTCTTTTACGTGAACCTCACACCATAGACAGAGAGAGACATGGCCGGCCTTTGATAACCCAGTTAGCTGCACTGGGGGGGGGGGCTATACCACGAGACCACCACTGCCCTGGCTAGTCAATATTATGGTACTGTAATATTTTGCTGGACCGCCTTTTACCTTACAGCACATATTCACCACGGAATTGTTTTGACCATCTTAAGAAACGATACTACATTTATTTCCATCCCATGTGAGGTTGATTTTTCACCGACATCTTGAATTGATGACGGGAAAACTGAACCACTCCATAAAGTCTTCTCCGGAACATACCGAAAACTTTCAACAAGGCTAAGATCAGAACGCTGTGATTCCTGTTCTTGAAGTGAAAATGATTCTTAATGGACATATTATCTATCATATTAGGGCCGTGCTTCTCAAGTAGTGGGGCGCGTCCCCCTTTTGGGGAGGGGGGGGGTGCAGTGTGATGCCACGGGGGTATGAGCCTAGGGAACATGCTTTTTTGCCACGAGAATTAAGTGCAATTGCGCATTCGTATGCCTCTGGTGTAGGGAACACAGTGAGAGCGCCACTGCCACCGACTGTAGACAATGCGCAATTACACTAGGTGGAAGTGGCAATCTCACTGTGAAGCACCGAGCAAACCATATGAAGTGCAGTAAACACTATTTATAGTCGCATGCAGAGTGCTGGAGTGGGTGTGGGTGGGGGTAGGGGTGGGTGGGGGTTGTTATTCTTATAGGGGGTATCACAGAAAATTATTGAGAAGCATTGTATTAGGGTCACAGAGAGGCTGGAACCTTAGGATCTTAGCCGACTCTGGACAAAGGCAAGACACATCCTGAATAGCTCACCAGTCCACCGCAGGGGCAATACACACACATCTGTATGTACTTTTACACTCAAACCTAGGGGCAATTTGGAATCACCTATTAATCTAAATGATGGGTAATTACAATGCATTATGCATTTACACTCATCAGCCATAATATAGACTAACAGGTGAAGTTCATAACGTTGGTTAGTTTAAACTTCGTGGAAATGGTGTGGTCTGATTGATTTTTCTATCAGGAGATTAGAGAATATCAAACCAAATGGGGAATGCTTGAATCAAATTGACAGACTGCTGGTGATGATAGAAAGGTGTCAGAGAACCCAGTGGATTGCTGTTTGCTGTATGTGGGACTGCCTAGCCTCAGACCAGCCAGATAAATTGATATAATGGCTGATTTGATTGGTATGAATTCCCAATAGTGCAATTTTTTTTTTTTAAATGTGCAATGCTTGTTTCTTATTTACAATATTGAGGAGATATTGAGGAGACTCTGAATGCTAGAATTTCATTGCTGATAATGATTTTAAATTGTTACCTGTATATGAAAATAAAACTTAAAATCCGAAACAACGTAAATACTTTTTTCTTTTATCTCACCTTAAAATCTAATGATTCATCTCTGTGCTTAAACTGGCTCACAGAACTTTTTTCTTCTCTCTGATTAGACATGGCCCATCTGTCCATTGCCCTTGGAGCTGCTTTCGGTGGAATTTGCTGTGATTGACTCATTGGTTGAGGTTTGATGGTGGATGGTAATTGTAGTCTGTGTTGCAGGGATGGCTTTGGACATTGTTGAGTGGAGAGGGATTGAGATATAGATAAAGGTATTGAATTCGGTGGTGTAGTTTGCTGAGTTGAGAGTTTAATGGATGAGGATTGCTGGACTCTGTTCTTTTCTCGGGTGTGACTCCTCCACGCTGGCTCAGGTTTACAGTCTGTTTCATTTCCTGGTAAATGAAAACTTATGAGATAATCAATTGTCCAATACAGGCAAAGTAAATAATATATGAGTGCACAGCAACTGAACATGGGCCCTTAATAATCAGAATCAAATTTAATTAAAAAAAACAAGCGTGCACACACTCCACCCATTATTTCTTTATGAAAATCCTATGTGGTTGAAATATATGTAAATTTAAGTTCTATAGCTTATACAACACACACACACACACACACACACACACATATATATATATATATATATATATATATATATATATATATATACATACAGTGGTACCTCACCTTATGATAGTCCCAGCAAACGAAAAATCCAGGTTACGAAAAACATTTTCCAAAATTTTTTGTCTCTGTATACGAAACACGCCAAATGCGCCATTCAAACATTCAAGCAATGTACGAGCTGCTTTCCCATTGACCATCTTCCAACATCCCGCCCTGATGGCCTCCCATTGGCTAGGAGGGATGATGCAGCTCCCTCCCATTGGCTATCTCCCAACATCCCACCCTGCTGGCCTCCCATTGGCTGGGAGGGATGATGCAGCTCCCTCCCATTGGCTATTATGGAGCTGCATCTTCCATAATGCTTTTCGTGGAAAGAACAGAGTTACTGTTGTTTGATTCTTTATGTCTTGACTCAGGCTTTTAACCTTCCATAAACATTAGTAAGATTGTAACTCTGCTAAGAAGACATGGTCCACACACATACACACACACACACACACACACACACACACACACACACGTGTGTGTGATTTCCGGTGTGAGTGAAAAGAAGAAGCGGGGTCATGACATACGGTTGAGTGATATCGCAGAGGAATATGGCCAAACCCGTCTACCATCGGTACGATATTGAAGCAGAAGGAGGTCTCAAAAGGTATGCTCTTATAATTTTTAAAGGGTTAAGGGGGAGTATTGGGGGCCTTGGAACGAATCAAGCGTTTTACATGTAAAATGCGGTTCAACTTACGAAAAATCCTGGTGAAGAAAAAGGCTCTGGAACGGATTAACTTCGTAAGGTGAGGAACCACTGTGTACATTCATCCCAGTATAGCTAACTGGGTTATCAAAGGCTGGCCATGTCACTCATTGTCTGTGGTGTGAAGTTTATGTAAAAGAACCATTGCTAACTTTCCACAAGAGCAGCTGCATAGCTGTCAACGTGTTTCTGCCCTGCGATGGCCTGATGAGCTATCCAGGGTGTACTCTGCCCTCTCCCGGGGTCGGCTGGGATGGGCGTCAGCCTCCCTGTGACCCTAATTAGGATTAAGCGGTTACAGAAAATGAATGAATGGATGAATGAATGAATGCACAGTGATCCCTCGCTACTTCTTGCTTCAGTTTCTGCAGCTTCAGTGCATCGTGGATTTGTCAAAAATATTCAGTGAAAAAAAAAAAAAAACGGAAATTAAGGGAAAAAAGGGGGAAGGAAAATGCCACAAACCAAGGCCAATTCTGCAAAAAACAAAAAACAAAAAAAACCAACCCAACAAAACTACATTTTTATGTGAGGTGTGCATCTGAGTATGTATGTATTTATATTTTATTTACATATTATGAATTATTTTTGAATGTTTAATTGTTATAAGCATTTATAGCATTGAATATGTATTTATTGATATTATACACACATATACATGTACGTATATGTTAGTCGGGGGGGGGGGTCGATCCTACTTCGCAGAAATAGGTGGTCGCAGGGGGGTCTTGGTCTCCATTAACTGCGGAAAGTGAGGGATTCGTGTACAGTATATTCTTTCATTCATTTTCTGATCCGCCTAATACTCTTGACGAAAGTTTTACATTCCTATCACCATAGACAGTGAGGGACATGGCTGGCCTTTCATAGCCCACTGGGTGGGACAGCAGCGACAACCCATTGATAGTTGGGTTTGACCCCTTGACCTTGGGATCAGCAATCCAGCACCTTACCACTGGGCAACCACTGCCCCATAATTGTTAATTATCATAAGTTATGGTATAACTAGAGAGTTCTTCCACAGTAAAGGTTCCTCTTTGAAGGAATGCCAGAATGTACCTTTGTCTAAAGTTGTATCCTGTTGTGAATCCAACCTCTGTGGTGCAGGATTTTGCAGAACGTTTGCTTTTTTGTCATTACTGAGTACCTCCATATCATCGGGAACTGCTTCCTTTGCTGGTAGAACATGCTTGCTCTCCAGACTATGTGATTTAAAGTCTGTCGGTGATTTGGGCACTTCAGAGCGATACTTCAGGCATAAAGATGTACTTCGTAGTTTAATCCCAAAAAGATCTCTGCTTTGCTCATCCTCCTCACTTTTCAGATTTTCAGTGTTTTGTGAACACCTTTCAGACTTCTCCAGACTGTCAGCTAATCCTACCTTGGAGACATTCTGGGCTTTTTCTTCTTTCGACAAACAGCTCCTTTTATCTGCAGCTGAGAAAGTACCTTTACAATCCTCAGTGGATTTTATATTTTCCGCTTTTTCTATTTGTATTACTGGGTTCTGAGTGTAGAGTTGTCCCTTCCGCGTAAAGCTTTCTTCATTCTGCTTAGCCACGTTCTCGTCACCCGTCTTGGACCGGTATCTTGCGGAAGCAATGTTAAAACGAAACGAGCTGGATCTTTGTTCTTTATCATCTTCTTTAAATGGTTCAGTCAGGCCTGAAGGTGGCACTGTCTTCTTTTCAGCCTCAACGGGTTTTGCACTTGATATTTTAGAGTGGGTGTTATTTATGTTCGATAAATCAGGCATTTTTATGCGTGGTATAGGAACAGGGTGAGACCTAAGTATGGTTTCTACATATTTAGTCACATCCACATCCGTGGTTGTTTTCAAAGACCCCATCAGATTTGCTTTGAAATCATCATCACGTCTTTCTTTTTTAACACTGTAGTCCCGAGTTATATCTACGGGACAAATCGACAGAGGTACTAGAGAACAATTGGTCTGATGTTCATCATTAACGTTCAACCTATTAGTGTATTGGTTAGCATTCAAAGCTCCTTTTGTGATAGACTCTCTGGTGTGGTTTGAGGCATACGAGGCTGTAATGTCATCAGAAGACACATGGGAAGCGGTGTTGGTTCTGCGGTCATACTGAAACAGCTCTGTAGTGATGTTATTGCCGTTTGATGTTTGATCTTGCTTTAAACGTGCAGTGGAGGGAAGTGAGACGGGTTCCGCAGTTTGAGCCGAATCTTCATAGCAATGGGGCGTGATTTGAGAAGGTGGAAAACTTTCGTCTGTCTCTTCTTTTTCAGAAAGTGGCTGATCTAGGCTGTTCATGCTGCTGGAACGAGGATAGTTCAGATGCTGGGAAAGGAACGTTATGGTTAAAAAAATGTATGACAGGCAAAGTTAATAATATGAAATATTGTAAATTGTTGCCCTATTCTTAAACCAATATCGCGCTTCATCACTTACACCTGGCCTTTTCCCTCTGGTGCTAACTCTTTGATTCCTGGGCTTGATGGACATGCGATGACGAGCGGCTGAGTTGTCTAAGATGGCAATATACTGGGCGGGGCTTGAGAAATCCATACCAACAGACGGTGTTTCTGCTGGTGATATTTTGGCGACTGGAGGAAGGGGTCTTGATAGTGAGAAACCACCCTTGGAGTTCAAGAAAAATATGCTAATCAAGCATGTGTACAGTGTGACAATGAAACCTCCCACCTTTAGTAGACCACAGTACAATATTCCAGTATTATTTTGTCATTACCGGCTCCTCCTCTTCACTTCCTGTTCCCGCCAAACTTAATGAGCTGAGATAGCTTCTCGCCTTGGGATACTGTAAGAGACCGAAAAAAAAAAAAAAAAAACCCCGAAAAATAATTTCGCTCATAATCAAAGGAACATTCAAAAATATTATCACATCAAGTCATTTTAATCTTAGAGGCTCCTGCTTGAATGGCTACCTCTTGGTAGGATATATCGGGAGGACTACATGGTAAACCGTCATCTTCAGAAGTTGCCCCGGAGTCTTCGGTACGCTTTCCAAAAATCAACATTGGAGAACTCAGTCGCATGTTCTGTTGCTGTAGCTTCATCTGGTCAGAGTTAGAAACATTTAATATATTTAATAATATTCAGATGCTGCTTTGAAATGGAAAATCCACTCATATTGACCAGACCTACATATGGGACAGTAATAACATTGGAGGTGGCCGTGGCCTCATGGTTTGAGAAGCGAATTTGGGACCAAAAGGTTGTTGGTCCAGTTCCTAAACCAGCAAGAAAAATGTGTATTGGTGGAGGAGTGAGCTACACCTTCCTTTCCACCACCTTCAAGGCTGAAATGCTATTGAGCAAGGCACCTAATTTCTAGCTGCTCTCCAGGTGCCCCCAATGTGTATCACAGCCCACAGCTCTCCGTCTGTAAGTCCTCACTTTGGATGAGTTAAATACAGAGGCAATAATTTCTCTTCTCAGATGAACAGATAACAGTAAAAACAGTAAAAAAAAATATATTTATAGGATTAGAGCAGTTTGCTGATAATGATCTCACTTGCAGTTCTTTAATCTTGCTGTGGACGTTCTCCTGTGAGAGAACCCGTGTTGGTTGTGAGGACTGATTTTGTTCAGCCAGGAAGATACTCTCATGAGACAATGCCCTGGAGCTTAATAACCCCTCTGGGTAGCTGCAGAATCATATTAAATAGACATTATAAAGATTATAGCGACAATAAAGATAAGATTACAATAGCGTGTGTATTCACATGAGAACAAAAAATAAATACAAGTTGGTAGATAATTTACATACATGTACTCATCCTCTGAGTCATCCTCACTTCTCCCGCTCTCCGGTGCAGTAACATCACCAGTAGACTGGCTCTGCTTCATCCGTCCTTCAGTCTCCTTTTTCTTCAGACGCCCAAAAAGACGGCCTTTGAGGACCTGGAGCTTTGACTTTTTCCTCCCTGATAAGCAGAGGGAATAGACACTTATTCTGTGTTTGTGATGATGCACACACAGCTGGAAAAAAAACTGAACAAAACAAACAAAAAAGTTGCAAAATCCATTCTTTTGTTGAAGCACCATGGCATTGTTTCATGATTTCACCAGCAATAGTTACCGGTCAGGAAAATGAAGTAATCTGATGACTTGAATGTACTGAATGAGCAGATTATGACACCAATGGACTTTTTCTTGATTTCTTTTCTCCTGATGGCACGGATATAAAATTGATGCTCAGACAATGAAAGAGTGGTTCAGAAAGCATGAGAAATCATTTTCACAAATAAACCAGCACCACAGAGTCCTGGCATTAATCCTGCGGAATATTTTTGGAATACTAGTATGCTGGAGAAGACTTTACAGAGTGGTTCAGTTTTTTTTTTTCTCTCGATATACTGTATTAATCCATTAGGATTTTGACATACAGGAATCCCTCATTTTCCATAGTTTGATTGATTGATTGATTAACTGTTGGGTTTTTACACCCGAGCCTAGCGGCTCATCAGGCCGGTGCTTATCCCCGGTTTCCGTAGCGTGAAACAATCAGGAGTTCATCTCCTTCTGGATGGGACGCGAGTCCATCGCAGGTTACCTTCCCAGTATATTTTTACTGGTACCCATTTATACTGCTGGGTGAACAGAGGCTCACTTGTGGTTGAGACCTTGCCCAGGGGTCTTAGCACAGTGAGGGTCTCAGTGGGATTTGAACTCACAACCTTCCGATCATGAGCCAAACACTCTAACCACTACACTACCGGCTGGTTTAATAACAATTAAACATTCAAAAATAATGCATAAAATGTAAATAAAATATAAATACACGCACATACAGAGGTGCACCTCACATAAAAATGTAAGTAGTTTTGTTGGGAGGTTTTGGGTTGTTGTTTTTTTTTGTTTATTTGAGGGTTTGTTTGGGGTTTTTTTTTTTGCATAATTGGCCTTGTTTTGTGGCATTTTCCTTAACTTTCCCCCCTTTTTTAATGTGATGAATAGAAAAAAAAAAAAAAAAAATCATGATACACTGAAATTGCATGAATTGAAGCGAGGGATCCCTGTACTGCAATTACCCAATCCAAAGTGAGCACACTCTCTCTCTCTCTCACACATACACCCACGGGCTGCCACACACATTGAGGGCACTTGGAGAGCAGTTATAGGTAAGGTTCCTTGCTCAAAGACACTTCAGTCATTTATGTGGAGGGAAGGGAAGGAAGGTGCTGCTCACTCTCCCACCACCTCACTTTTTCATGTTTGTTCTGGAATCAAACCAGCAACCTTCTGGCACCAAAGCCACTTCTCGAACCATTAGGCTATGGCTACCCCATCAATTGTAAGTCATTCTATCCCTCGTCATGTAAAGATGTCTGCGGAAAATGACACTAACTAGTACAGCGACCCCTTGCAAACATATTCAAATAGTGATGCAAGCATGCATTTTGGTGCAAAAATTAAAAATTTTGGTACAATGCATTTTGCATTTACATTTGCATGTTGCATTTGCAATTTGCATTTTCAATTTGCATGCATTTTGGTACAAAATTTCAAATGAACTAAGTCATTAAATTGTTTAGTTGAGTTTTCACTAGACAGGCAGGGCATGAGGGCAGTGGTGGGTGGCCTAGTGGTAAAGGTGCTGGATCACTGATCCCAAGGTTGGAGGTTCAAGCCCCACTCTCAACGATTTGTCACTGTCGTGGTCCCCCCCCAGTGCAGCTAAATGGGTTACCAAAGGCCGGCCATGTCTCTCACGGTCTATGGTGTGAGGTTCATGTAAAAGAGCCATTGCTGACTTTATGTAGCTGTCAGCATGTTTCTACCCTGGTACGGCCTGGTGAGCTGCCCAGGGTGTACTCTGCCCTCACCCAGAGTTGATTGGGATGGGTAACAGCCTCCCCGCGACCCTAATTAGGATTGAGCAGTTACAGAAAATGAATGAATGAATAGACAGGGTGTCACTGAAACCCTTATAGCAGATGTATGTACAACAAGGAACTGAAATCACTCGTCTATTAGTTTATCAACACTAAAGTGTTTTCAGAGCTTTTTCCCTTCAACTGATGAAAGTTCAAGGTTTTACATAATATTAATCAATTGAGTAAACTTCTGTCATTTCTTCTTTCATTTAGAATGCATCTCCCATGAAATTCACTTTAAAAATACACCACATTCGGGAAATTAAGCAGACTGGAGAGAATTCATCATGGATTTCTCATATATTATAATTATTTTTTAATAATTATCACATTTGTTCAATAAGGATATGAGTATCAATATAATCTGAAAAAAAACTCAACAGAATATGGTAGCATTTTATGCAGTGAGCTGCACCTTCCTTTTGCCCTTGAGTAAGGTACCTAACACCCCAGTTGCTCTCCTGACACTCCAATGTGTGCACGCGTGTGCATGTGTGCGTGTGTGTGTGTGTGTGTGTGTGTGTGGTGTGTGGTTACTGTCTACATCACGGGTGTCAACCTTATGCCATAAAGGGCCATGTGGCTGCAGGTTTCTGTTTCAACCAAGCAGCAGCACACGTGACTTTGCTCATTTAAAAAACTGATCTGAATCTTCAGGGAGTTGATTGGACGGTCTCTGTACAGAGCACACAGATTAACCAATCAACTGCCTGAAGACTCAGATTGTTGGTCTGCAGCCACACGGCCCTTTGTGACATGAGTTTGATACCCTTGGTTTACATGTTGGCTCACTTTGAATGGGTTAAGTGCAGAGACAATAAATTCCTTTGGGAGATCAATGCAATTTATCAAAAAAAAAATTTTTTTTTAAATTGTAAATTTGAATACTTTTTATGGAATGGTATTACATTTTTTCATTCTTCCATAAATTATACTATAACATAATTAAAATGAACATTCGCAAACAGGCTACTATTAAACTTACTAGAGTCATTTAGCAATGAAAAGAAGTACTGTATATTAAATGCTAATTGAAACTGAAATGAAACACTGATGGTTGGAGTAATTTCCTGGAAAAAAAATTGTTATAAATAACACTTACACACTTCATACCTGAAGCACAAAATGAACTATGCCACTGATTTTTGGAACTCAGCAACTGCACAAAATTTTGGAAATTTGGTTATGATGTTGGTTGAGTTTGGTGAAACAATGCCATGGGAATACATGGTGTACAACAATATATGTGTGCAACAATTTTTGGTTGAGCAGCCCAAGTTATTATGGTTCTATGAACCTATTCTGAAGTTCTGTCGTACTCATTCAGTCAGTCGTTCATTTTCTGAACCATTAACATTAAAAGTTTGGTTCGCGGGAAGGCTGCCACCCATGTCAGTCAACTCTGGACAAGAGCAAAATACACTCTGAGGAGCTCACCAGGCCTCTTCTTCTTCTTCTTCTCCTTCCGGCTGTTCCCTTCAGGGGTCGCCACAGCGAATCATCTGCCTCCATCTCACTGTATCCTCTGCATCTTCTACTCTTACTCCAACTATCATGTCCTCCTTCACCACATCCATAAATCTTCTCTTTGGTCTTCCTCTATGCCTTCTGCCTGGTAGTTCCAACCTCAGCATTCTACTACCAATAGATTCACTATCCCTCCTCTGTACATGTCCAAACCATCTCAATCTAGCCTCTTTGACTTTGTCCCTCTGATGTACTCATTCATGATCCTATCCATCCTCGTTACTCCCAAAGAGAACCTCAACATTTTCATCTCTGAAGAGCTCACCAGGACATCGGAGGATGTTATGTCTCAATTTCATAAATGAATAATACAGTTGGAGTAATAATAATAATAATAATAATAATAATCATCATCATCATCATTTTGCTTCATCCTAATTAGGGTCGCGGGGAGGCTGGTGCCCATCCCAGCCAACTCAGGGCGAGGGCAGAGTACACCCTGGACAGCTCGCCAGGCCATCGCAGGGCGGAAACACGCTCACGGCTTTGCAGCTACTCTTGTCGAAAGTCAGCAATGGTTCTTTTACATGCCTCACACCATAGACAGTGAGAGACATGGCCGGCCTTTGACAACCCAGTTAGCTGCACTGGGGGGGGGGACAGTGACAACCTTGTGGAGAGTGGGACTCGAACCTCCAACCTTTGGATCAGCGATCTGGCGCCTTATACCACTAGACCACCACTGCCCCTTTAATAATAATAATAATAATAATAATAATAATAAACTGATCTAAATAATTTCACGTAAATTCTTGCAATATTTATGAACCAGAATGTCTTTTAAAAAGAGAGAACTCTCTAACCTGTAACATCCTCTGTGTTTCCACTCACTTCTCCTGGGATAAACTCCATCACTGTGTCTGCGTGCCTGCAATATTAAGAAATAAGATATTATATGCTTAATTTGTATTTATGCAGCGATACCTTACTTTTGCAATTGTGACACGACCTAAACAAGATATTATTCATCTTCAGCACCCTGCTCCCTACATGACACCTAGAAGTTCAGTCTTCATCAAACTGAGCACCAAACCACATGCTCTGAATGGTTCTGGTGTATTCTCAGCCTGGAGAATGGCGAGGACACACTGATAAATGTTAACCTGAATGAGTTCTAATTAGCAATTTCTTTATTAAATGAAAGTTGAATTTGAGTCAGACTTTATTCAGTACAGAAATACTCACTCAATTATTTATCAAACCGTTTAATCCTTTGCGGGTCATGGGGAGGCTGGGGCCAATCTCAGGGTGGAGGTGGGGTACAGAAATGGTTTCATTTAAGTAGAGTTTTGGTTAAGAACCTCATTCAATTATTCATTTGCTGTACTGCTTAACCTTAATTACGGTCACAGGGAGGTTGGAACCTATCTCAGCCGACTCTGGGCACGGGCGAAGTACACCCTGGACAGCTCGCCAGGCCATCGCAGTGCTGACAGTCTTGTGGCCTACTCTTGATGAAAGTCAGCAATGGTTCTTTTACATGAACCTCACCATAGACAGTGAGAGACATGACCGGCCTTTGATGATCCAGTTAGCGGCACTGGTGGGACAGCAGTGACAACCCAGTGCTGTTGAGGCTTGTACCCCTCCAACCTTGAGGTTAGTAATCCAGCACCTTACCACTAGGCCAGTACTGCCGAAGGACCCCACACTGTACTTTGCTTTCCCTGAACCACAGTGTTTACGTATGTAAGACAGACTTGATCATGGTTATATATGGAAAATATGAATTTTTAACCTGTTCACCATACATTTGCCACTCAGATATATAATCAAGAAAGTCAGGGCGAAATTTTAAAATCCAAATTGACACAATACAGTTGTAAGGATGTGCTGTAGCTCTATCTGTTATTGCTTCAGATATCTGGATCTATATTCAGCTTTGTACCAGATAAGGGTGTGGTCCAGACCACAGGGTTATCTATAACTATATCTTTTCAAAGAAACTTACAGAGGCTTTCAAAGAGGCACCGCTTCAGCACAATACTCTCACGAGGCCAGGAGGCTGGTGCGAAGCATATGCAGATAGAGCCACAAACAGGGTAGAATTCAGACCAACAAAATTTCGGTACTTAAACAAGACGAGCAACATACAAGAAGATACTAAACAGTTGGAAGACAGCCACAGGTATGAAAGAAAGTCATTTTCATTCCAGAGCAATTTTTACAGAAAATACCCACAAAGTGGAGTATATTACAGTTTGCAAATCCAAAACAACAAAAAGATTTCAACGTATCAACGATTTCAGAAACCTTACAAGTCTTCAAAAGCAGACTTGATCTAGTGCTGGATACCATCTAGTCATGGTGCGTCTTTAAGGTTAGAGTCACTTTAGAATAGGACAATGGTGAGCTTAGTTGGGCTGAATGGCCTGTTCTCACCACTCATGTTATGTTATGTTATGTTATGTTATGTATAACACAATATAATAAAACACACAAGACACACAGACACACAATAAAAACAGCAACAACTATTGAGTGCATGGTACCTTCATCAGGCACAAATGTATTATGGTGACAAGTGCATGTCACCCCCCCCCTTTGTGCAGAGACATTTTTATTTTTTATTATCCACACAGGGAAAAGGGTTAATGAAGAAATATACATAAACTATGCATGCAAGTTATTATTAGTTTGGGTTTCATTTTCTTTTAACCTCAAAAATCTGACTGGGACTTGCAGTTCTTTTTACACAATTTCCTCTGAGATCAATAAAGTATTCTGATCCTGATTCTGACGAGGGCCTTATTGTACCTTTTCACAGGTATAATGAAATATCGCCCCCTAATGGCCATTTGCTGAACATTTTGTGACATGTTAACGGTCGAGATTTTTGAGGCTTTTTCTGTTTTCTTTTTTTTTTTTTTTAAACTTGATCCAATGTATGGATCACCTTCAGACTTTAGTGGTTTGGTATGTGTACCACCTACCCTAGAAACAAAACAAAACATAAAGCACTAAAATATATGCATAACATTGCATAACACAGCAATATGCATTACACTGCACACAAACAAACTTAGAAAACATAACCTCCTGGGAAACAAACCAACAATAAATTAACCACAGTTACACAAATTGTCTGATGCCCAAACACCTTCTTTTGTGAGTTTGAGGGATACAAATAATTTTTGCTTCATACAATATGTCAAGAAGTATGAAAATGAATCAACTCATTTAGATGCAGTGCATACACATAAAATGCTCGATAGGGGATAGGAATCTTAAACTAGACCGTCAAGAAACAGGAAGCCAATAAAGGCATTTTAAAAGAGAAGTAATATCCAAACCATTGCTGACTTTTCATTTAAAAAAAGGCTGCCAGACGAAACCCACACAAGCAATCTAGAGAACATGCAAACTCAACACAGAAAATGCACTGACTGAGGACTAATATGGGGCCACTTAAAAGATCTAGCAAGACGTTGTGCTGCAGTATTTTGATGTGAGAATACTAAGCAATGAACAAACAACTTTACAATAATCAATGCATGCAAAAACAAGTGTGTGAATAAGAATTTCAATTTCTAATTTTCTGACAATAGATTTCAACCTACTTAAAAAAATCGTCTTATAAACAGTTTATCCAATCGATAATGGCATGCACATATCACAAAACCTGGATAAAACAGTAATATCATTGGGCTCGAAGAGGAACAATATGACTCGGTGTCAATCTCCAAATAAGCGATATAAAGCTTTCTATGATCTTAACTAATGGTAACATATACAGAATAAACAATAAAGGACCAAGAACAGGGTCCTGTGGGACCTCACAAGACAACCGAGAAGAATCAGATCCATAATAAGCAACAAAGCCATTAAACCATCTACCAGCAATGTAGGATACAAAAAGTAAAATTATACCAGATATACACATCCATTCATTTATGCTATTGATTAAAATATCATGATCAGCAGTATTGACTACAGAATTACAATACAGGAACACCAACAAAGAATAACATCATCACCTACATCAGAGGCCATTTGATACATTTAAAAGGGCAGAATCTGTTTAGTGATTTCCAAACCAAAACGTATTAAATACACTGTTTATCTCAATCCTGTCAGGTCAGGTTTTGCCCTGCTACTGGTAACATATAAGCCAGTACAACCTGTTGTATGGTTGAGTGGTCGGCGACTAAACCAGCTCACCCACCAGGTTCAAAATTTGGTGAGTAGGGTGGCTAGCAACCCAGTAGGAATAAAAACAAGACCTATGAAAGGGTGGATGTATTCTTTAGAGTTAATGGCCAGCTAGCTAGAGATGGTGTCACAATAAAAACACCCTGCAGAAAGAACTTTGGGCCTCGACTGCGGATTTTTTGCCATTCATATACAGCCATGACAAGAGCTGTTATGGCTGCTGCCTAAGCCAGAATTCTGGCACAGCACCCAGATTGATTGATTTATCTCAAGTACTGCAGCCAATCACTGAACTACAACCTTTTTCAAAATCTTGGACATAAAGACGGGACATATCCAGTGGAATTTAAAATGGCCAAAACCCAAGATGCAGTTGTTGGTCGGATTTTCACAAAGAGAGACACAAGGAGTTATATCCTAATAGACCAATACGAACAAGATCAATACTAGTATGTTCATCTAATCAAATAGGAAAAAGCAATAAAATATGCCGGGTAGTTATGCTTTGATTAATACCCGAACTGATAGTCATCATTTCAATAGAAATGAAAAGGTCCATATCATTGCTCATCAGGTCATGACCAGAACCTGCAAAGTAATTCTGGTTGGTAATAATGGAGAACTAGAACTTTTTGGTTGACTGTCCCCAAGAACAACACCAACAACAAGGTAACAAATGCTATTTATAGTGTCCAGTAAAATCTTGGGAACTCTTCCATGAAGAGATTAAATTTGCAAAATGGGTAGACCAGGGTGGCATAGTCGTTCGTTCTGCCTTATATCATCAAGGCGCTGGGTTCTAGTCCTAGGTTCAGGCGATTGGGTGTGGAGTTTGTATGTGCTTGTATGATATTACATATCCAAGATGGCGATCCCTAGAGGGCGACATCGTGGAGTTCTCGGAGTCAAATTGTTTCTTTGTTTGTTTTAATTTGTTTTGTAAGTTGTTTTTGTTTGTTTGTTTTTTGCACTATGCTCATCTATGACCCGAGCTACCCTACTACAGCTATGAGAGCGCAGTCCTTTTGGACATTTAGAACTGAGCACGCTCAACTCCTATCCTGAGCTAATATGCTACCGCAGCTCAATGCTAGCCGTACCCTGGATAACAATAAAACCAGGCGGAGACGCGGCAGGCGGGGAGGGGCCGAATGACGACTCCGGCGCTGAGTTAGCAGTGGAAGGTTAGCACTCCCGGTCATAATGCTTTAAAATGTTCAGTCTCTGTGAAACAAGATGGACCAGCTTCATGCTCGGATTGCAGCGCAGGAGGATCTACAGGACTGTTCCATGCTGTGTTTCTGTGAAACATGGCTCAAGGAGAGTACACCTGATGAGGGGACTACATCAGCCGGCTACACGGCCTTCAGGGAGGACTGGAGCGCAGCGGCCTACTACGGAAGAGCAGCGGATTCTTGTTAAATAAACCAGGTGTATTGACTGTAGATTATCTCTAAACCTTGCTTTGAGAATGGAGAACATCTAACTTTGAAGTTGCAGCCATTTTGTTTACCCAGAGAACTGTTCATTTTTTCCCCAAAAAAACAATGGGCATAGTGCAATATAAATATAAATGCAATATAATTGCAGATGCAGTGTTTTCCTTGAGGATGTTAATGGAGAAGTACAGAGAAGGTCAGACGGAGCTGCATTGTGCCTTTGTGGATCTGGAGAAAGCATATGACAGGGTGCCGAGAGAAGAACTGTGGTATTGCATGAGGAAGTCTGGAGTCACAGAGAAGTATGTTAGAGTGGTGCAGGACATGTATGAGAGATGTAAGACAGTGGTGAGGTGTGCTGTCGGTGTGACAGAAGAGTTCAAGGTGGAGGTGGGACTGCATCAAGGGTCAGCTCTCAGCCCCTTCTTGTTTGCTATGGTGATGGACAGGCTGACAGATGAGGTTAGACAAGACATGGACTATGATGTTTGCAGATGACATTGTGATCTGTAGTGAGAGCAGAGAACAAGTGCAGGAAAATCTAGAGAGGTGGAGGTATGCCCTGGAAAGGAGGGGAATGAAGATTAGCCTCAGTAAGACAGAATACATGTGCATGAATGACAAGGACCCAAGAGGAACGGTGAGGTTACAGGGAGCAGAGATAAGAAAGGTGGAGGATTTTAAGTACTTAGGCTCAACAATCCAGAGCAATGGAGAGTGTGGAAAAGAGGTGAAGAAGCGTGTGCAGGCAGGTTGGAATGGTTGGAGAAAAGTGTCCGGTGTGATGTGTGATAGGAGGGTATCAGCAAGAATGAAAGGAAAAGTGTACAAGACGGTGTTGAGGCCAACGATGTTGTATGGTTTAGAAACAGTGGCCCTGGGGAAAAGGCAGGAGGCAGAGCTGGAGGTAGCAGAGATGAAAATGTTGAGGTTCTCTTTGGGAGTAACGAGGATGGATAGGATTAGGAATGAGCACATCAGAGGGACAGCACAAGTAAGATGTTTTGGAGACAAAGTCAGAGAGGCTAGATTGAGATGGTTTGGACATGTACAGAGGAGGGATAGTGAGTATATTGGTAATAGGATGCTGAGGCTGGAACTACCAGGCAGAAGGCCTAGAGGAAGACCAAAGAGATGATTCATGGATGTGGTGAAGGAGGACATGAAGGTCGTTGGTGTAAGAAGATGCAAAGGATAGGGTGAGATGGAGGCAGATGATTCACTGTGGCGACCCCTGAAGGGAAAAGCCGAAAGGAAAAGAAGAAGAAGAAGATAATTGCAATATAATTATAATATAATATATTATATAATATAGTGAAATTTCATTTATTGCTGTTATCTAAGGATTTATTTATTTATTGAACATTATTATTATTATTATTATTATTATTATTATTATTATTATTATCATTTTATTTTTATTACTTTATAATTATTATTATATTGTTCACTTGGTCCGTGTAAGGTCCTTATAAATATAGAATTTTTATGTGTTTATTTTATAGTAGTTTGTGTGTTGTTGATTTGAGCCTTCTTTTCCATTTTGTAACTTGATTCCTTGAACAACCGCACAAGAATTCCTATGTGTGTAAAAGTACAAATGGCGATTAAAAATCCTGAATCCTGAATCCTGAACATACGCTAAAATATGCTTCTTAAACACATTCTACAGATACAGTTAATACAGTAATAATGCAGTAAAACCTTTTAATTTTATACTGTGATAATATTTATGAATAAATAAAGTGCTTACGCTCTTTACCAGAAGCTAGAGAAGATGCAGGGCGTTTGAGTGACATCATAAATAATAATTAAAAACACGAAAAGCTGAGCTGGAGGTAGCAGAGATGAAAATGTTGAGGTTCTCTTTGGGAGTAACGAGGATGGATAGGATCAGGAATGAGCACATCAGAGGGACAGCACATGTTAGAGGTTTTGGAGACAAAGTCAGAGAGGCTAGATTGAGATGGTTTGGACATGTACAGAGGAGAGATAGTGAGTATATTGGTAGTAGGATGCTGAGGTTGGAACTACCAGGCAGAAGGTCTAGAGGAAGACCAAAGAGAAGATTTATGGATGTGGTGAAGGAGGACATGAAGGTAGTTGGTGTAAGAGTGGAAGATACAGAGGATCGGGTGAGATGGAGGCGGATGGTTTGCTGTGGCGACCCATGAAGGGAAAAGCCGAAAGGAAAAGAAGAAGACACTAAAAAAAGTGAACTCACAATTCAAGCAATCACATTGATGACGTGTGCGGTGGAGAAAAAAAAAGGGGTGTACACATCATCTGCAACCAATCAGCAGGAGGGAGAAACAAAATCTGTCAGCGAATGGCTAAATTTGAATCACGTGCCAGTAACATCCGGGGATGCCGCTAATCCGTGAGTATGCAGGGCCGCGACCGGTGAACAGCGATTGGTCGGGGGGATTGCTGTATATTGAATAGTAACAAATATGCTTGGATGGTGGACTTGTGGATCTTTCGGGTCAAAAATCCATTCTGGACACTGGATTAAAAGCTTTCAGGAACACAGTTAAGTTTCTGAGTTGACAGATTACCTGAGAGTGAGCCACCTGACATGGGTGTGGACTTGACTTTAGCTTCGGATAAAACACCAGTTGCCTAACAATGTACTCTGCATGGATGAAATGACATTACAGGTACAGTACTTTAAATTTCAGGCCTTGTAATACAGTTAAAGAGCACAAACTCCGCCCATATTCATTTACCATTTGCATTAGCCCCAGATGCACACAAGGTATAAAATGGAAGTGCATTTTTAAAAGGTTAAAGCTATTAACACAGACTGTGTACTTTAGTGTCCCCTCTATTTGAGCTGACATAAAAGAGCCTCAAATGACTTTTCATCAGGAAACATTATCCCAAACTGGAGCTTGTCAAGCAGCCATTTATTGTGTTATATCTTTTCCTTATGTGTGCACTCTATTGAATGAAAAAAAAAAAAAAAAAAAAAAAAAAATTAACTCGGCTGTATCAGGTCTCCATAACAAGGTTCACTATTTTGCCTATAAGAGGTCACTTTGGGGTATTGTGTCAAGAAAGGAGAATGCAGCACCATAGTAGATAATAGGCTTTTTATTTCCATCAGAAATCCTAACCCTTACTTCGCATAGTTACCTCCCAGGGTTCCTGCACATCATTAAAGGTCATCCTTTTTACACTATACTCTTTCTTTGTGTCTCGGTAGCATTCAGCTTGTGAATGGTAAAGCAAGGCCAGGACAAATGTCAGAAAGACACACAGTGGACTGAATAACACACAGATAAAAAGAAAAGCTTCTATACTTATAAATCTCACATAAGGTATTTTTTAAAGTATTTATACATTTATATACACAGAGTTTTATTTATATGATGCAAACTTACTCGCAGAGTGACGTGAAGTCTCAGTGATCCTTTCTTTCTCTCTGTTCAGTGTCTATATGTCCCTTGTTTGCCTCTGTCTCTATGGGACGAAGGCTGTGCCCACACGTACACTAACAACCACCAACCGTTGCTATTACATCACTGACATCTGCAAATGAAAGAGAGGAGGGACAAAAGGTGCAAGTGAGTTTGTTGGTGGGAAAGAACAAAGAGGGTGAGATCAAATTTAAAGTGAGGACTCGCACCTCTTAGGAGCATCAGTGCAAAAATTAAACACCAGCCAGACATTACGATCATCGTTTCCTTATTTTTATTTATTCACTAATTTTGTTTCTCAGTCTTTTTAAATTCACCTCAATGTACTTCAACTCTTGAACAAACTCTATCATCCTGATTTTATTATTTATTTTAGCACAACATCATTTTGCAATCAGTTTCCGTGTGTGATTTTTGTCCTACTTTATTTAAACTCAGTCCCTCTGCGGCATTTTAATGAGCCTGACTCCGCCCAGGACATAAGCAGTGTGACAGCTTTGTTGTAACTAGCAACAACTCTACCAGAGCAACAGGTGAATGCAGTCTTTTACAAACACAGCCAAAGAGGAAGAAATAGGGATTTTACAATACTATTAGGGTCACCGGGAGGCTGAAGCCTATCTCAGCCGACACGTGGTGAAGGCGGGGTACACCCTGAACATCTGGCAATCACACACACACACACTAGCGCTCACAATCATATATATATATATATATAGGGCAGTGGCGGTCTAGTGGTATAGGGCGCTGGATCGCTGATCCAAAGGTTGGGGGTTCGAGTCCCACTCTGCACAAGGCTGTCACTGTCCCCCCAGTGGAGCTAACTGGGTTATCAAAGGCCGGCCATGTCTCTCACTGTCTATGGTGTGAGGCATGTAAAAGAACCATTGCTGACTTTCGACAAGAGTAGGCTGCAAAGCCGTCAGCGTGTTTCCGCCCTGCGATGGCCTGGCGAGCTGTCCAGGGTGTACTCTGCCCTCGCCCGAATTTGGCTGGGATGGGCACCAGCCTCCCCACGACCCAAATTAGGATTAAGCGGCTAAGCGGCTACAGAAAATGAACTGAATATATATATATATATATATACACACACACACACACACACACACACACACACACACACAGTGGTACCTCACCTTCTGAAAGTCCCAACAAACGAAAAATCCAGGTTACCAAACCTAAAATTTCCGTCTCTGGATACAAAACAAATTCACGTTACGAAAGTGCAAACTCAAAAATTCGAACAATGCGCGAGTTGCTCTCCCATATGCATCTCCCAACATCCCACCACGCTGGCCTCCCATTGGCTATCTCCCAACATCCTGCCCCGCTGGCATCCCATTGGCTATCTCCCAGCATCCCGCCCCGCTGGCCTCCCATTGGCTAGAAGGGAGTTGTATCTCCATAATACCAATGACACAGCTCCCTCCCATTGGCTATTATGGAGCTGTATCTCCATAATCCCCATGATGCTTCTCGACCCATTGTTCTTTCACAGAGTTCTAATACGTGTAAAGGACAGAGTTACTGTGGTTTCGTGAGTTTTTTGAGTGTGCTCATTGCAACTTTATTTTTTGGCTCAGGCTTTTCACCTTGCAGAAACATTTGTACGACTATACCTCTGCTAAGAAGACACGGTCAACACACACGCACGCGCACACACACACCTGCACACACACACACACACACACACACACACACACACACACATGCGTGTGATTCCCGGTGTGAGTGAAAAGAAGAAGCGGGTTCGTGGCATGCGGTTGAGTGATATCGCAAAGGAATATGGCCAAACCCGTCTACCATCGGTATGATATTGAAGCAGGAGGCCTTAAAAAGTATACGTGCTTTGATAATTTTTAAACGGTTTAGGGGTAGTATTGGGGGCCTTGGAACGAATCAGGCCTTTTACATGTAAAATGCGGTTCAACTTACGAAAAAATCAGGTTTAAGGAACAGATTAATTTCGTAAGGTGAGGTACCACTGTGTGTATATATATATATATATATATATATATAAATGCAGCCATGAGGGAGGGGATATATATATATATATATATTTTATATATATATATATATATATATATATACCCCTGCCATGGCCTGGTGAGATGTCCAGGGTATATATACCCCTGCCATGGCCTGGTGAGATGTCCAGGGTGTGCCACACCCTCGCCCAGAGTTGGCTGAGATGGGCGCCAGCCTCCCCGCAACCCTAATTAGGATTAATATGATTAAAATAGAAAATGAATTAATGGATAAATCTGTGTGTGTGTGTGTGTGTGTGTGTGTGTGTGTGTGTGTGTGTGCGTGCGCGTGTGTGTGTACCAACTCATACTCCATTCATTAAAACTCTAGTATTACTCTATTATTGAAATTGAAAGGACTGACTATTTTTACCTGCAAGTTTTCCATTTTCATCGCTGTTGTTCATGTTTGCACCCCCCCCACACACACACACACTCTGTTTTCAGGTGAATAACAGCTATGTAAATTCAGTGTATTGTAGTTATAAGTTCCCCAAAGATTAGCAAATGCAGAGATGAACTTTCCATGAGAAAATCTCCCAGGTGGGTTTTGCTTTCTCTCTCCAAGATCCTGTCTTGCAAACAAGCATTTAAAAAGAACATGAAGGTCTGGTGCAGACGGGATATGCATACAGGCAATGCATCCCATGCAGATATTGCTCAAGAGGTTTAAATAATGTTTACAAACAAATCAACACTCTGACTTCAGTGTGTCAAAATGTCAGACCGGTTTGAGTTGCCAGGAGAGATATAATAACTCAAATAATCACTCTTTACAGAAATTAGAAAAGCATCTCAGAATGCATGAATCCTCCATTCTTGAGGAGTATCGGCTACAACAGTACAAGGGCTTCGTAATAATGAATGGATGGTGTGCATAAATCGACCTAATGGAGTCCGAGTGGAGTCGCTGATTACCTCATCTTACAAGGTTCCCTCAGGTCTGTTTCCCCTCTGGTTCTCTCTTTCTAGTTATGCTGTCATTGTCAGTCGTGCAGGAAGCCCTGCTTGCACTCAACACTTATAAACAGTTCTTTAATCAGTACACAGTTATGAGCACACCTAACATCTCTCTCTCTCTCTCTCTCTCTCTCTCTCTCTCTCTCTGTTTTTGTTTAGGTACACATGCTACTTCCTATGCATCCTGATCTTTCTGTCTCTGAATGATGATCCGTCCTGTGATCCATCCTGATGTGCTATGAATGGTTGGAGTTGTGATCCTTGAAGCCCCTGCTCCTCATGCTGATGCTCCATATGGACCTTAAAATATCCTCAGAAACCATGAAGACGACGTTTCACTGCTGGTGATATACACTTTTTACGAAAAGGATTTGGGATTACAGTTACCATTACATTTATAAGAAAACAACTAGACTTCATATTAAACTATATTGGATTTTCTGCTACATGGTCAATATTTTTATTTGGTTTCACCCAAATGAGTCTGGTTCCTCTCAAGGTTTTTTCTTCATGCTGTCTGAGGGAATTGTTCCCTTGACATTGTTGCCATGGGCTTGCTTTTTGGGTTTGAGTAGGGTTTGTAGAAGAAATTTTTAAAGGTTTAAATGCTTTATCACATTTGTTTGTACAAATTGCCTCTATACAAATAAAATTGAATCGAATTGAACCGAGGAAATGTAATAACAACAGCTCATGAGATGATAAAAATCGCCTGATAGACACAGTAGTAGGCCTCCGTCACTCTCAAAGGACTATGGAGCTGCGCTCTGGCTTGTAATACTCTCCAGTGTGCAGAGCCTGGGTGGGAAGAATGGAAGACAGGCTGTTACCCAAGCAGCATGTCCCCCTTCTCAGCACAACCGAAAGGATCCAATGGAAGGGCAAAACCAATATGACTGGATTCCGGTGTCAGCAATGGTTGTTTTACATGAACCTCACACCATAGACAGTGAGAGACATGGCCGGCCTTTGACAACCCAGTTAGCTGCACTGGGGGACCATGGCAACTTGTTGAGAGTGGGGCTTGAACCCTGTAAGAACTCTCTCTGTAGAAGCTCTTATGTAAACCTGCACGATCTGGATTCCTGTATCTCAACGTCTGAGAGCGCTCCGGGAACAGAGGACAACAAACCACACGAGTGAAATCAAGCTGGTTTATTCATCATGTACGTATTAGGTCAGAGATATATTCTAACAAACCCCCAACTCTAGGATCAGTGGTCCAGCTGACATTACCACCAGGCTACCGCTGCCCCTGCTAGACACAGGTGTAACAGGAATAGCTGATATGCTTTATATGTTATTAGTTTTGTGAAATGATGATGAGGGTATGATGTAACTTTTGTGAAACAAATAGGAATTTTACATTTATGCTATTTTGTCGACACACTTATCCAGAGCAACTTACATTTATTATTTACATACAACTGAGGGTTAAGGGGGCAGTGGTGGTCTAGTGGTATAAGGCGCCGGATCGCTGATCCAAAGGCTGGGGGTTCGAGTCCCACTCTCCACAAGGTTGTCAAAGGCCAGCCATGTCTCTCACTGTCTATGGTGTGAGGCATGTAAAAGAACCATTGCTGACTTTTGTAAAAAGAGTAGGCTGCAAAGCCGTCAGCGTGTTTCCGCCCTGCGATGGCCTGGCGAGCTGTCCAGGGTGTACTCTGCCCTCGCCCTGAGTTGGCTGGGATGGGCACCAGCCTCCCCGCCACCTTAATTAGGATGAAGCGGTTACAGAAAATGAACTGAACTGAACTGAGGGTTAAGGGTCTTGCTCAAGGGCCCAACAGTAGCATTTTGTGGTACTGGGGCTTGAACCGCCAACCTTTGTGGCAATTTTTCTGTGGCCGCCAAGCCAACACTGCCCTTTTATAATTTTTACAAATAATTTCTATCCGTGTAATGTATTTTTAATTATGAATTTTACAAACACTAACAAATTGTTGTGGTTAAATCGCACCACCACACACCATCTTCTAGCACAAATGGAAGAATCTTAAATAACCGAAGGTACACACTAACTTAGATGAGTTTTTTCTCTAATCTAGGTCAGTCGTGTATTCTCACATTGGTCATGTGTTTAATACACAAGGAAACTCCTCTCTGGCTGAATTAAACATAGACTACACATCACATGATCAACATGCTGACTACACATCACATGACTGTTTTGGTATTTATGGACTATGAAAACAGCTGTTCAAATATATTAAAGAACTTAATTCTACATACATTATAAAGAAAAAAACCTTTGATGCATCTGTAATTACAATACTACAAAGGAAATAAAAAAACTACACATAAAACATCCACATGAAATGATTAATTATTATATTACTTCTTTTGTTCACACAACAATAACTGCTGTGTTAAATGCTCTCTTTTGACCATTCTGTTCTTTTCTTCCCCTCTTCTGGTCCTAAGTCTCTTGAATTCTCTGAGTGAGATGCTGTCTCTTCTGTGTAGGGATGAAACTTTGGTTCTTTTATTTATTTTATTGTATATATTTTATCATGATGTATATTTATTGATACTGTACAAATATTAGCAAGTAAGCTAAGCTAACCTGTCACTTAGCCACAAGCTAACGCTACAGACTTAAGACCTCCAGAGAACCCAGTGACTCTCCCTTGGTCCCCATGGAGTACACGGTTCCAGTGGATATGCACAGATGTACGCCACTCAATGTGGCACCCAGAGAGCAGTTGCTGGTTAGCAGTTGGCGGTTAGGTTGGCTAGCAGTTGGCGGTTAGGTTGGTTAGCAGTTGGCGGTTAGGTTGTTCAAGGGCACTTCAGCCATGAAGGTGTAGGAAGGGAAAGTGCTGTACAGTCCCCCCTACACCGTTCATACTTTCCCTGATATTTGGGGAATTGAACCAGCAAACTTCAGGTCCCAAACCATCTTCTTTAATCATCGGGCCATGACTGCTGCTATTGACAGGGTTGCGCCGCACTGTATTATAAATACTGATAAACTACCATAGAGAGTTCTGTTGTACAAAAGTTATCAATTATAATTTATTTTGTAATGTGGTCTTAATTTTGACACCTCAAATGTAATTATTTTCCAAATATCAGACATTTTAAAAAAATATCAGTCCTCAGTAATTTACCAGGTTTCATCTGCCAATCATGGCAGCACAGTGAATAAGGTCATGATGATACAGGTCATGAGCTTCACTTAATGATCACATCAAGCATTTATAATAAAGAAAAATATTATATTCGGTGGAGCAGTGGTGGTCTAGTGGTATAAGGCGCCGGATCGCTGATCCAAAGGTTGGGGGTTCGAGTCCCACTCTCCACAAGGTTGTCACTGTCCCGCCCCAGTGCAGCTAACTGGGTTATCAAAGGCCGGCCATGTCTCTCACTGTCTATGGTGTGAGGCATGTAAAAGAACCATTGCTGACTTTCCTAAAGAGTAGGCTGCAAAGCCGTTAGCGTGTTTCCGCCCTGCGATGGCTTGGCGAGCTGTCCAGGGTGTACTCTGCCCTTGCCCTGAGTTGGCTGGGATGGGCACCAGCCTCCCCGCGACCCTAATTAGGATGAAGCGGTTACAAAAAATGAACTGATGAACTGATTATATTCGGTACTTGGCATGAAGGACTGCTAACTATATGGGATTTTTCAGATTAAAAAAGCTGAGAGGGTTTGTGTGTGTGTGTGTGTGTGTGTGTGTGTGTGTGTTTGGGCTTCCATTGAGTGGTATAATAATACGTAGACCTAAATACTGTACCTTGTTGAGGAGCATGACCAAGCTGACGAAAAGCTTAAAGAAACCACTCCTCTCATCTGTTTTGAGTAGAAAAATCATCATAGAGCACATAAAATACCAATCCTTGAGGCAAAAGAATTAACGTTAGCTAACATCCGTACGTTTTGTCAACAGCCAGGCCATCACAGGGCAGAAACACACTGACGGCGACCTGACGGCCTACTCTTTTTGAATGACAGCAATGTTTTTTTTTTTTGACATGCTTCTCACCCTGACAGAAAGAGATCTGGCCTTTGATAACCTTGTCAGGTGCATTGGGGGACGGCAGAGAGAACTCAGGGATAGCAGGACTTGAACCCCCAACCTTCTGATCCATAATCCACCACCTTAACCACCAAGCTACCACTGACCAGGCTGTACATTTATTATATGAATGAACCCGTTTTGGTTTAAATTTTTAGTATGAAGGGCAACGTGGCGTCACGGTTAGCATGTCCACCACACAGCAAGAAGGCCTCAGGTTCTGGTACGGCTTGGCAAGGGCGTTTTTGTGTTGTTTATATTTTTTTTCCCCCATGCTTGTGTTTCTTCCACATACTTCGGTTTCCTCCCACAGTCCAAAGACATGCATATTAAACTCACTGGTATTTCCAAATTGCCCCCTAGGTGTAAATGCAAGAGCGAATGGTTATGCGTATGCTGGGTGGATGGATGGATGGGTGCACCCCGGCATTTATCCAAAGTTGGCTGAAATGGGCTCCTGTCTTCCATGACCCTAATAGAACTAAGCAATGTGATAAATAAGTGAGTGAGCATATAAATTTACTTCTGAATCAAAATGATGAAAAAATATTTTATACCACAGTCATGTGTAAGTAATAAAACACTTTGTCTTTCTGTTTTTCTTTCATTTTAATTTAATTTTAATTATTTATTAAACATTATTTGATATCTATCCACTTTCAAGTAGATTAAAGTCTTATGAGCAGCATTGCCTGCTGTGCATCATTACTCTGCAATGTTTACAATTTTTTAAATTTATATATTCTGTTAGAAATGTGTGCGTAAACATTCAAATGTAATTCATTTATCATGCACTTATTTATCTATCCATTTATTATTTATTATGTTTATCTGTCAGGGCTTTATGGGAACTTGGATCCAATCCCAGCAGACTTTGTGTAAGAGGTGGGATACATCCTGAACACGTTGCCAAACTATCACAGGGCTAACACAGAGACAAACAACCATTCAGAGCCACATTCATGCCAATGTGTAATTAAGATAAACCTGTTCTAATCTGCTTGTCTTTGGACTGTGGGATGAAACTGGAGCACCCAGAGGAAACCCATACAATACTATAACCAGAGAACATTCAAGGTCCTCACAGAAAGGCCTCGGTCTGTGTACAGATTTAAACCCAGAGTGAAGTGACACTGTGAAGTGACACTGCTAACCACTATACCACTGTGCCGCCCCCTTTACTGCTACTACGACAGCGTACAGCGATCCCTCGCTACTTCGTGCTTCAGTTTCTACGGCTTCAGTGCATCGAAAAATATTCATCGAAAAATAAATATTCATTGAAAAAAAAAATATATGGGGGCAGTAGGCGGGCCATGTCCGTCACTGTCTATGGTGAGAGGCATGTAAAAGAACCATTGCTGACTTTCGTAAAGAGTAGCTGCAAAGTCGTCAGCGTGTTTCTGTCCCTTGCTAAAAAAGGTTGTGACAGGAAGGGCATCCGACGTATAAACCTCTGCTAAATCAAACGTGCGAATCAGATGATTCGCTGTGGCGACTCCCGAGTAAAAGGGAAAAAGCCGATAGGAAGACAGAAAATTCATCGAAAAATAAAAAAATAAGGAAATTAAGGAAAAATAGGCAAAATGATAAGGAAAATACGGCAAAACAAGACCAATTATGCAAAAAAAAACAAACCCAAACAAACAAAAACAAAAAAAACAACCCAAAACCCCCCAACAAAACTACGTACTAACATTTTTATGTGAGGTGCGCATCTGTGTGTGCTCATCTCATTTTCTGTAACCGCATAATCCTAATTAGGGTCACGGGGAGCCTGGCGCCCATCCCATCCAATTCCAGGCGAGGGTAGAGTACACCCTGGACAGCTCACCAGGCCATTGTAGGGTGGAAACACGTCGACTTCTTTGCAGCTACTCTTGTCGAAAGTCAGCAACGGTTCTTTTACATGAACCTCACACCATGGACAGTGAATACATGGCCGGCCTTTGATAACCCAGTTAGCTGCAATGGGGGCACACTGACAACCTTGTGGAGAGTGGAACTCGAACCCCCAACCTTTGGATCAGCGATCCAGTGCCCTATACCACTAGACCACCACTGCCCCGTCTCTGTACTGTATGTGTGTGTATTTATATTTTATTTAAATCTTACGCATTATTTTTGAATGGTTAATTGTTATTATAAGCATTTATAGTGTTGAATATGTATGTATTGATATTATATACACATATACATGTACGTATACAGTACGTCAGTCAGGCGGTCACAGGGGGTGGGGGGAGGGGGTGGGGCTTGGTCCCTATTAACCGTGGAAAGTGAGGGGTTTCTGTATTACTATTTTTTCAAGTCTTTTGCCTCTGTGTGATCCGAATGCTGGTATCTCTGCATAGCTCCGTGAATAACACTGTATTCGCATTCCAGCCATTCACGTTTAACACGAACTATTCTGTCATGTTTTGTGCCGTGTAAGCTGAGAACACGGCTCGATCATTAACAGTGTTATTGCAGACGCATACATTGCTCCTTGGTAATCCAGTAAAGTATTCCAGCTAACTGACCTTTGGATAGTTATTATCTATGACCTATCGCTTTCTGCTCTCTTGCTCTCTGCTCACTGTCTTAGTCTTTAAGTCTATGGAGAAAACCTTATCTGTTCACATCATCGTTTTCTTAAGATACAATATAAAGGGTGGAGTGATCACTAAACATGTTTGTTTTCCCGCTCCTTATTTGCTGGCAGATTGTAAATTGAAATACTGTGTGTCCCTTTTTGACTCCTTAAATTGTATTCTGCCTCCCTTGTTTCTTTTTCACTTTTGCCTCAAAGTCTGTAAATACACATGCATAGATGCAAAACATTTGAAAGAAAGTATAAAATAATTGAAAAAAGAGTAAGAATCAAATGTGCATTATCGCTGTGTACTGAACACCCCAATAAATCTCATTCATTCATTTTCCGAGCCGCTTAATCCTAATTAGGGTTGTGGGGAGGCTGGTGCCCATCTCAGCCAACTCTGGACAAGGGCAGAGTACACCTTGGACTGCTTGCCAGGCCACCGCGGGGCAGAAACGCGCTGACGGTTATGCTGCTACTCCTGACGAAAGTCAGCAAGGGTTCTTTTACAGCCTCACAGCATAGACAGTGAGAGACATGGCCGGCCTTTGATAATCCAGTTGGTGGTACTGGGGGGGACAGCAGTGACAACCGTTGATGGTGGGGCTTGAACCCCCAATCCTAGGATTGGTAATCTAGCACCTTACTATCGGGCCACCAGGTCAGGTCAAGTATGAGGGTGTGCGCCAGGACGGCACTTCGCTGCGTCCACCAGCCGCCTCCACTCATCCGGCTGTTTCTTGGCGATCGACCAGGCCTGCGCAGGGCCTATACACCCCGGCAGGGCAGCCTTCAGCTGCGACAACCACGTCACACGCAGCCGTCCCCGCGATCGGCTCCAGCCCCTAGGATCCCGAACGGACAGGATCTGGTGTGCTGAATCCGAAGGCGGGAAACGCGCCAAGTGCCCGTAGTAGCGCAGCTGACGGTTGCGGATCAAGCAGGTGACTCTTACCATCCCCGCATCCCCGAACACCTTCCAGTTGGTAACAAAGTCCCACCAGCGGTATCCAAAGATGTGGCGAAGGGAAGTCGTAACGAAGGAGTCCAGTTGTCGTCCAAGCTCAACCGTGAGCGTCCATGTCTCGCTCGTTCTACTCGAGCGAGACATGGACGCTCAACCATTAGTGTCCATGTCTCGCTCGTGTAGAGCATGACAGGGAGCACAAGGGAGCGAAAGACTCTGGCTTTCCTCCGCCTGCTCAGATACCTCGACCGCCACACGGTCCTGTCCAGCGAGTTCATCGCACCGTAGGCACCGGGCCACCATTGCATTTCCCCAATAAAGCTCATTTACATACATTATTCCTTCTTTGGTAATTAGTAGTAATGATTTTAGCTAATTGGTTGGCACCAAAATTTCTATGATGATAGAAATGTCTTTAAATATTTGCATTGTTTATCTAAATAAATATGTATTAGTCACAAATACACATCAGTTATGTCATGCATGCAAATTTTTCTCAAAATGGTCCCACTAATACTCCACCCTGGAATTTTTCTGTCACTCTTCAATAATGTTTGTCGCACTTCTGACTTTTTAAATACGTTGTCTGAATTAAATTTTGTGTAAAATGGTGATGCCGTTTTTGAGTTAGTGCTTTCAATGCAAATTCAAGATGGTGGCAGCGACGGCCATACTGAATTTTTGTACCATGTCGAAAATGGTTCAGCCTGTGTGGTTACCCAGTTCCAACGTCCATGCTGATGAGCAATGATGCCGTTTTTGAGTTATTCTGCAGAATGCAAATTCCAGTTGGCAGCTGCAGCGACCATATTGGATATCAGAACTCGGCAAAAATCAATCGGCTTGTGTTTATTGAGGCGCAAAATTCACACCAAAATGGTGATGATCGGTGATGTCATTTTTGAGTCTGAAGGAAAAAACTGTAGTAGTACTTAAATAAACAAATAAAATTATTTCAAACAATCTAAAGCGTAATCTGTGATGTAAAATAGTTAAAAAGACTCTGATCAAGTAAATGAATAAACATACACATAAAAACAAAACCTCCTCTCTTATTTATCCACACATTATATTTACTTAACATCTACACATAAGTGATAAACTAAATATTTCCAGAAAAAGACAAAGTTCAGATGACATATTAAAATATAACCATTTGAAATTGCTTAAATCTAGTTTGTGTTCAAAGCATTAAGCACTGAGTACTCAGAAAACTTATCGTTACGTTTATTTATTTGGGATATTCATGCTTTTATATCCATGACAAATCCGTGGTTGAAGATTCAAAACTTTCCCAATATTGGCAGACTGGTCATAATAACAAGTGAGTTTTGTACCATTGTTTCCATTCTGGGGTTACACATTACATGAGATCATGAAAAACAAATTAAATAAACAAAATGATTATTTAGAGAGTATTATAGGGGGCAGTGGTGGTCTAGTGGTATAGGGCACTGGATCGCTGATCCAAAGGTTGGGGGTTCAAGACCCACTCTCCACAAGCTTGTCACCCCCACCTGTGCACCGAACTTGATTTTCAAAGGCCGGCCATGTCTCTCACTGTCTATGGTGTGAGGCATGTAAAAGAACCATTGCTGACTTTCGACAAGAGGAGGCTGCAAAGCCCTTGGCGTGTTTCCGCCCTACGATGGCCTGGTGAGCTGTCCAGGGTGTACTCTGCCCTTGCCCGGAGTCGGCTGGGATGAGCGCCAGCCTCCCTGCGACCCTAATTAGGATTAAGCAGTTACAGAAAATGAACTGATGAACTGAAGAGTATTATGGCTGAGAGGGGGAATAATAATAATAATAATAATAATAATAGATCACTGCAGTTTAATGCAGCCGTGAGGGGGCGCACAAACCAGTGTCTCTCCCACACGCCGGTCCCAAGCCCAGAGAAATGCAGAGGGTTGCGTCAGGAAGGGCATCCGGTGTAAAACAAATGCCAAATAAAATATACGAATCACAACAAAGAATTTCATACCGGATCGGTCGAGGCCCGGGTTCACAACGACCGCCATCAGTGCTGTTAACCAACAGGGTGCTGGTGGAAATTGGACTACTGTTGGTCGAAGACGTCAAAGAAGGAGTGGCGGGAGGCGTGTCCGTAGGCAATAGTTGATGGGCAGTAGTCCAATTTCCACCAGCACCCTGTTGGTTAACAGCACTGATGGCGGTCGTTGTGAACCCGGGCCTCGACTGCCATCAGTGCTGTTAACCAACAGGGTGCTTGTAGAAATTGGACTACTGTTGGTCAAAGACGTCAAAGAAGGAGAGGCAGGAGGCGTGTCCGTAGGCAATAGTTGTTGGGAAGTAGTGGTGGCTCATTGGTTCAAGCTCTTGATTGCTTATGAGAAGGTTGGGGTTCAAGTCTCATTACCACCAAGCTGGCTGGAGTTGGGCCCTCAACTGGTTCAGTTGTATAAGGGCATGAAAATATCCATCATTCTGGATGAGGACATTCTGTAAATGTAATATTTAAGTCCCATGATAGTTGGCCAACAACCTTTTCACAAGACCTCCAGTCAAGCTCCTATCGCTGTTTAGTGTCTCCTGATTATTATTGACACTTTCCTGTTTGGAACCATGTGTCCTTTCAAATAACCTGTACCAGAATGTTCCTGATCGGGTTTTGTCTAGTGTATGCTGGTTGTGGGATGTCACATGTAATGGGCCGACTCAGTAATTAGACCCTAACATGTCCCACTGTCACAATGTCCTGCCAGTGTGTCGTTTTCATTGTTTTGAGATTCCAGTCATCCATGACAGCAGGGTTTCCCTAATGAATTATATACTGAGTACAATAATATATTAACTATTTAGTGGAGCCAGTTCACTTTTTTCATTTCTGAAAGCTGCACACATGTTCCAGATGATACGGGGGTCACAAGAACCCATAGAGTTGACGTTCCCAACCCTGTTCCTGGAGGACCCCCTGACCTTGTGCATTTTATTGTTTTCTTACTCCAACCAAACCTGATGTAATACGTTAATTAACATCAATGTAAAACTTGAATTGGGTGTGAAAGAGCAGGGGAAGAAATCAAACATGATGAACAGGCATCCTCCAGGACCAAGGATGGGATCATCTTCTCTAGGGGATTCCAGTTTGATAACTATATCCCTAAAACATACCATTCATGTTTGCTGTATTCGCTGTAGGAAACGCAGTGGATGAGATGGTTACAACCCATAAAACAACCACCATGCACCTTTAAATCATGGGCCTTCCCCATTGTGCACATACATTTGAGAATCCCATGCACTGAGATCAGAAATGAGTATATCAGAGGGACAGCCCACGTAAGATGTTTTGGAGACAAAGTCAGAGAGGCTAGATTGAGATGGTTTGGACATGTACAGAGGAGGGATAGTGAGTATATTGGTAGTAGGATGCTGAGGTTGGAACTACCAGGCAGAAGGCCTCGAGGAAGACCACAGAAGAGATTTATGGATGTGGTGAAGGAAGACATGAAGGTCGTTGGAGTCAGAAAAGAGGATGCGGAGGACAGGGTGAGGTGGAGGCGGATGATTTGCTGTGGCGACCCCTGAAGGGAGCAGCCGAAAGTAAAAGAAGAAGAAGATGCACTGAGACGCACTGAGAACAAATGTAAAAGAAGTCTGTAAACAAGGATACAGGAAGATGACGGTCACTACTTGACCAAATGTATGCGGACACCAGACCATCACACCCATAAGTACAGTACTTCTTTCACAAACTGTTACCATATAAGTTGAAAGCATACAGTTGTATAGAATGCCGTTGAATGTTGTGGTGTTCACGTTTCCCTTCACTGGAATTGAGAGGTCCATTTCTATTCCAGCATAAACTATGTATCTAGGCAAGCTCCATGAGGAAATACAAAGCTGGAGCTGAAGAACACCTTGAAAACTTACTTGAAGCCAGATCTCCTTCAACAAGAGTACCTGACATCAGCATTATTTATTAATAAAATGCACTGTAATCATTCAAATCTCAAACACGGTGGCCCGTCTTGCTTGTTGGGATTTCCCTGAGTTTCCCTCAACAGGCCAAATATATCCACATTAGGCTAATTGGCTGCTCCAAATTGCCCCCACGTGCTAGTATTACACTGAATGGCTGAGTAATATAGTGTAACAATATGGCAGCCACTTGGGGAAACAGCAGAAGGTGTAGGAGACCCAAATTCCCCTCCTTCAGATGAAAAAAAAAGTAACAGCTCCAATATACCCATGATGCACTGCCGAATATTGCGCTGTCACCACCTGAGGCCTATTTCGAAAGAAAATCACCAATCCCAGGCACCCATATTCCAAAGTTCCAAAGACCCACTCATTGTCATTAGCAGGTATTTCCTATGCCCTGCTCACTAGACTAATAATTAATAATAATCATATATTATAAGGACACTCTACATACAAACTCTGCCGAAGAAATTGTTTTACTGACCTGACATGACCCAACTCATTTGTCAGTGTTTCCCATTCATTCCCATTCATATCGTCCAAGTCATTGCTCCCAACCATAAGCTGATCAACGCTTGTAGTTCCCAGGGCACATGACCCATTGACAGGTTGATGTATAATATGCAGTCTGATTAATTTAAACTAAATTATTATTATTTTTCTTGAATTTAATTACATGTAGTGGAATATGATCCTGCAGTTTAGGCAAACAAAACAAAAACAAATTAGAAAACCTAAATAAAATAAACACACATAAAAATGTTAATAGGCATTACCCAGGGGTTTGTACAGTATCTTAACACATACAGGGATCCCTCACTTTCCGCAGTTAATGGGGCCCGAGAGCCCACCCCCCCCACGCGACCGCTGATTTCCACGAAGTAGGCTCAACCCCCCTGACTGACATACACGTACATGTATATGTGTATATAATATCAATAAATACATATTCAATGCTATAAATGCTTATAATAACAATTAAACATTCAAAAATACAGTAATGCATAAGATGTAAATATAAATGCACACACATACAGACATGTGCGCGCACACACACAGATGCGCACCTCACATAAAAATGTAATTTTGTTGGGAGGTTTTGGGTTGGCTTTTTTTTTTTTTGTGTTTGTTTTTGTTTGTTTAGGGTTTTTTTGTTTTGTTTTGTTTTTTTGCATAATTGACCTTGTTTTTGTGGCACTTTCCTTAATTTTCCCCCCCTATTTTTCCTTAATTTCCTTATTTTTTAATTTTTCGATGAATATTTTTGAAAAATCCATGACGCACTGAAGTCGCAGATATTAAAGCACGAAGTAGCGAGGGAACACTGTTCAGTATTTGTTATAAGAAAAAAGTTTAGTGTGTTATTTATTCAAAAAAAAAATACCTCGGTGACCAGCCCCTTGTTGGCTACATAAAGGTTCACAATCATTTCATTACAGATTTATTTACATTAAACTGCATTCAGAAGCAAACGCAGTCTTCTCCATTTCTGAGTTATTGGAGTATGCTCTACACCATATAATACTCCTTGCACAAAAAGATCAGGTTGTATTACTGTCTGAGAAACGTTTATAAGTTTTGTAACACAAAGTAAAAGATTTAAAGTAAGGCCTGGCTTCACAGTATCAGTACATTAAACTTCAAGTTCAAGTATACTAACAGATCTGCATAGTTACACAAAGCAAGTTTCTTTTGAAATCTGTCTCCCTGATCTTAAAGGGTGAATTTGTATTACTGGCTCTTTAAAAAAAAAACAATCACATATGACACCAACGGTTCGCTCAGCCAACGGCAGAAACTTCTCCATGTCAAGAATGCGCCAGTGCTGCCAGACTACTATTACTACGAGTCATGTGCAGTGACATGCCGCCTTCTTCATTGGCTCTTGCGACCCTCGTAGTGATGCGAATTTGTTGTTTTGTAGTACTGACTAACGAAAACAAAATTAACTATTTATGTGCATCACTAATTTTCCTATTAATGGAATATCTTAAAATATCTTTACCAAGATAATGAGACCGATTACCGGAAGAGTAAATACTGAAGCCACTATAAGAATGTTCTTCATATAGTAAAGGTAAGGTAAAATCCTTTGGGCTTTTTACACCCGAGCCATGGCGGCACACCAGGCCGGTGCTCATCCCTGGTTTCCATAGCGTGAAGCGCCTGGGAGTACAACTTCTCCTGGATGGGATGCGAGTCCATCGCAGGTTACCTTCCCAGTATATTTTTACTGGTACCCATTTATACTGCTGGGTGGACAGAGGCACATTTGCGGTTGAGACCTTGCCCAGGGGTCTTAGCATAGTGAGGGTCTAACTGGGATTTGAACACACAACCTTCCAATCATGAGCACTGCACCCTAACCACTATGCCACCAGCCACAGGGTAATAAGTGTATATATATATATATATATATATATAAGTAATATAGTGTGTATATATATATATATATATATATATATATCCCACTGTGAATATATATATATATATATATATATATACATATATATATATATATATATATATGAATCCCACTGTGCTAAGACCCCTGGGCAAGGTCTCAACCACAAGTGTGCCTCTGTCCACCCAGCAGTATAAATGGGTACCAGTAAAAATATACTGGGAAGGTAACCTGCGATGGACTAGCGTCCCATCCAGGGGGAGTTGAACTCCTGGTCGCTTCACGCCATGGAAACCAGGGATAAGCACCGGCCTGATGAGCCACGAGGCTCAGGTGTAAAAACCCAACAGACTTACCTTACCTATATATATATATATATATATATATATATATATATATATATAGAGAGAGAGAGAGAGAGAGAGAGAGAATAAATCTAAACTGATTCAGGTACTGTTGGATTCAGAGAAATTCTATAACTATAATGTAAATATAAACTACATATGAATATATAATATGGGAAAGAACATAGTTAACATAAATATCATTTATCTTTTTAAGACTATCTGCTAATATTTCAACTTATTACTACAACTAATGTTATATATGTCAAATTCATTCAATGTATTTTTAAGAATTAAGCATAATTTATACTAATTATCCTTCAATTAAATCTGTTTTTTTTTTTATTATTAAACTAGCAGAGTTTTACTTTTTATAAAATAATATAATGTACTTAAATAGGTACTTTTATGATATGCAAAGAAATACTGCTGCATTACACAAACAGAGTATTTTGCAACAACAACAAAAAAAAAACATTTAAAGAAAAGATAACCAGCTTACCTGGAGCAGTACAGCGTGCAACCATGTCAGACCTGCAGGTGTTCAACCGCAGTGAATTACCTGTCATGCGACACTAAGCCACGCCCTGTATTTGCCTTAAACAATCATTGGTCACATTTTCTTCCCTCCAAGGCAACGTGACGTCTCCGTCCAGAGAGCAGATAAGCTTAATAATGCTCTGATAGTGGGCTATTCCTATAACCTTACGTCTGTGTGTGTGTGTGTGTGTGTGTACATGCCAACAAAAGTTTTTTCTTTTTGTTTAATGCACTATGATGTCTTAAGAACATAGAAAAAAAAATAGAAGCTTTTATTTATCGTAAGTACACAACATGCAAAGAAGCAATTCTGTTGTCCTGGATTTTATAAATCACATGTATAACATCTCTTAAACTGAACTATTCGAGATGCAACAGAAAATATAGCTTTCACACCAATGTCCAATATTTGTCTACCACATTATTTTAACCCTCTGGTAACCGAGTCCCTTTCTAATTGTGTGAAAATGATTTTCATAGGCTTTAAAATATTTAACGTAAATGTTGACCGGTGAGTCATGTGAATGTTGACCCCTCACATACACATACACACACACACACACACACACACACTGTGCAGCTAACTGGATTATCAAAGGCCGGCCATGTTTCGCACTGTCTATTGTGACAAGAGTAGCTGCGTAGCCGTCAGTGTTTCTGTCTTGCGATGGCCTTGTGAGCTCTCCAGGATGCACTCTGCCCTCACCCAGAGTTGGCTGAGATGGGGGCCAGCCTCCCTGTGATCCTAATTCAGATTGGAATGATCACATGAAAACCAATGAAGTAACTCATTAGCATTACAAGAACTACCTTTGTTATTTTGACATCGGAATCACGAAAAGGAAGAAAAAATATGAATTCATTTCCGCTTCGGGCTTCTGAAGAAAGACATTAAAATCCAATTAATTTATTTTACAGTCATTTCCCTAAATTTTATTATTTCTCTGTCTGTATACAGTATACATAAACAATAATTGCTGGTCTTTAGTCTCCCCAATTAGATATTATATAGGTATTAAATCTAGGTCTTACGCCGTGCGATGGCCTGGCGAGCTGTCCAGGGTGTATTCTAGTGTCGCAAAAAAATTGGCCGAGATGGCTCCCAGCCTCCTTTCGACCCTAATTAGGATTAAGAGGTTCAGAAAACGAATAAACGAATGATATAGACATTACATAGGAATTTCCTAAAAGGATGAAAATAATTAGAATAGCTTAACATTTTACTGTTTGAAAGTTTTTGAAGTCTTTTTAAAATATGACCTAAAACATCATTAGATTTCCACAAAATCCTGAAAGTAGGTCAAAACAAGTCTAAACAAACTAAAACTATCTACTTTGATATTCATTAAGGAAAAATATTTGAAATCTCATCATTCTGGATGGCAAAAGTATCTGAACCTTTAGGATTAGCTGTCACATTTAAAGGTGAAATTAGAGTCAGGCTCTTACAATCAATTGGATAATCAGGTGCAAGTCTGTCGAAGTCTAACCTTGAAAACACCTTTGTGGAAGTGTCACATGGTACGAACAATGGAGATTTGTGAGGATCTCTGAAAAAGACTTGTTGATACCCATCAGGATGTATAAGCATAGAAACCCATGTCTAATGAGTTCCCGCTAATCCAACCTCATACAGATGGAGGAATTTCAAGACCACAGTTACACAACAAACATCAGTCCAAGAGCAAGTCTGCAATAGCTCAGGAGGGCCAAAAGGAACCCTGGGTAAGTTTTGAAATAGTAAAGACCTCTCTCACATTGGCTATTGTTAATGTTCATGAGCCCACCATCAGGCAGATACTGAATAACACTGCAGGACATCACACTCCAAATACAGTATTGCTGAACACTTTACTTCAACTTTAATTAATACAAGACAAGAGACATGGATGATGTTTCAAAAGATCTTGTTTTTTTTATAAATTCATAAAAAGTAGCAGCACTGAATTGAAACAGCAACATCATCATATCATTCACAAGTCAATTACTATTGAATAAATATTCATTGCTAACATGGCTCCAAAAGTGTGTTCAATGTACTATATCATATTACATTGTAAAAAGTGGTGCTCAACCGATGGTCACCAACCAAGCAGTATCTACCATCATGCATTGCGTTCTTCATTATGATGGGAGGCACGAGACAAATTCAGGCGCTCTAGTGTTAAATTTAGGCAACGCATCACAACACAAACAGCTTAAAGTTAAGATAAAAAGAAATTTTTACTCCTTTCACTCATTGGGGTCTCCTGAACCACACTTAGTCTGGACCTTCACCGTGGACTCGTTTGCCTTGGGTGAACCTACCAGAAGTATACCGAACCTGACATCATAGCTCCCAGGATAATAAGGACGTGCAAAACTCTCCACCACGATAGGGTGGCAAGCTTCTGTCTATGGAGCCTGTCTGAGCCTAGCCCAAAAAGGAGACATAGTAGCCCCTCCCACAGGTGGTGGGTCCATGGAAGGGCGGACCAAAGGGTGGGTGCAGTGTAAGCCGGGAGGCAACCAAAGGCATGAGTTCTGCCGGACTGATCCTCAGCTATTGACTCTGGCTTTTGGGACATGGAATGTCACCTCTCTGTTGAGGAAGAAGATTGAGCTGGTGAACGAGGTTGAGACCTGCAGACTAGATGCAGTCATGCTGAACTCGACACAGCTTAGGCTCTGGAACTACCCATCTTGAGAGGGGCTGGACATTGTTTCATTCTGGTTGTTGCTCACGTGGAGAGGTGCCGAGCTGGTGTGGGTATCCTTGTTGCTCTCGTCTTGGTACCCACATGTTGCGGTTCCCTGTAGTTGATGAAAGGGTAGGACTCCCTCCACCTCCAAGTTAGGGGACAGGTCCTGACTTTTGTTTGTGCTTATCTATGCACCAAATGAAAGTTCCGAGTACCCACCCTTTTTGGATACCCATAGGGGTGTGCTGAGGGCACCCCCATAGGAACTCCTTTGTCATCCTGGGAGATTTCAGTGCACATGTGGGTAATGAGTGTAACCTAGAAGAGTGTAATTGATAGGTATATGTCCTCTTCTCTGAACCTGAATGGTGTTTTGTTGTTTGAATTCTATGCTCATCACAGTTTGTCCATTATGAACATCATGTTTGAACATAAAGGTGTCCATAAGTGCACTTGGCACCAAAAATACTAGATAGCAATTTTTTGTGCCAACGTGCTTGAGGTCACATGCTCTGGACACTCAAGTAAAGAGAGAAGCTGAGCTGTCAACTGATAACCACCTGATGCTGAGCTGCTGTGAGAGGCTGCTGACCCAAGCCTGTAGTTAGGCTTTCCTAGCATCATTTGTTGTGGTCTCCTGTAAAAAGAGCCTTTAACTCCCACTTCCGGCAGAGCTACAATCACTTAATAGTGGAGGCCAGGATATAGTTTGAATGGGCCATGTTCCATGTCTCACTTGAGGCAGCAGCCCAAAGCTGTAACCAGAAGGTCATCGGTGCCTGTTGTGGGGGCAACACCTGAACCAAGTGGTGGACAGGCATGGTGGGGGGGGGGGTGTTATCAAGCCAAAGGAGGAGGCCCATTGGCTCCTTTATCCTGTGGAACTCTTGAGACAGCACAGAGGTACAGACAGACCAGACATGCTGCAACCCAGCCTGTCGCCAATGCAAAATTTTGGGTGTGGGAGTAGTTCGGTGAGGTCTAGGAAAAAGACAGTTGGCTTGAAAACATTCTGGCCCACCCTCCAATGTCTCAGGAGGGGAAGCAGTACAAACACTGTTTACAGTAGAATTGAGGAGTCGCTCATTTCAACTGTGGATGTTGTCGGGAAGGTGGAATGAATTCTCCCAGGGCATCCTCAATCCCACCAACATGTCTTCTGGGGAAGAGGAAGTGCCTGGGGGTTTGGGTGGGTAGCTGCCCATCACTGGGGCAGAGGTTGCCAAGGTAGTTAAAGAGTTCCTTGGTTGTCAGACTCTAGGGGTGGATGAAATCCGCCATGAATATATTGGGTCTCTGGATATTGGAAGCCTGTCTTGGTTAACGGGTCTCTGCAAACAAGGCATAGTCATCAGAGGCTCTGGACTGGTGCACTGGGACGGTAGTTCCCACTTTCAAAAAAGGAGACCAGAAAGTGTTCCAGCTGTAATGAAATCACACTTCTCAGCCTACCCAGAAAAGTTTGACCAATGACCAAAATGACCAAAGTTTGACCAATGGACTGCAGTGAAGGGATGGCATGGAGGTGTTGTTTGAATCCTGGGCTTGGATGTTTGTTTCAAGAGTCAGTATGTTGGAATGTATTTTCTCTGCATACTCCAGTTTCCTCCCATGGTCCGAAGGCATGCAAATTAGACTGATTTGTTATTCCAAATGGACCCTAGGTGTGAATGTGTGCCTGAATGGTTGTGTGTGTTGGTCCTACAATGTTTTAGCTAACTGGTCCTGCCTTTTCCCAGTTTAGTCTATGATATGTTTTAGCCTCCTGGTAACCCTCATAGGATTAAGCAGTTCATCAAATGAGTGAGTGAACAAAGTTGATCCAAAGCCTCAAATCTGATTTCATAAAGAGAGTGGCAGTGTTTTTTATGAGTGGTCCACCGTCTCTGTTGACACGGACTTGTAGCATATTAATTGCTCGACCGCATAACGCAATTCATAGCCCAAGGGATAGTGTCCAAAAGCATTCTATAACTTTACCCCTTAACTCACTGTATATTATATAGTGAATAGGGATAGTGAATTAGTGAGCAATTTTGGACACATGGTGACAATTTATTTAGTAAAACAGGCACATAATGTTGTCCCAGTAGAACTGGTGTCCTCCCAAAGATGTCCAATCCACATCTGCTTAGTAATACAAGTGCCTGCAAGATATTAATAAGCTTTATTAATATTGATACTCATACAATTTTTTTAAATGAGATCATTATTCATGAATCTTTGGCTTTCCAAACAGTAGTCTGCTGCACATCGATTATAATTGCATCCAACAACATCATTAAGGTAGAGCTCTTCATAATGTGAAGGTGAACAGAGATTGAATTACACAGACCTGTCAGGTGAGCTTCTCTCCGACAGGTGGTCAGGTATGTCGGGATACAACTCCTCAGGTGAAGATGATATGTGACTGACTGGGGAGGGAGCAGCGAGTTTTGTTGGAAAGGTCAGAGAATTAAACTGCGAGGAGGGTCCATGTCTGAGCTGCTCCTCCACTGAACACAGCCTGATGGACAAAACAAGAATAAGGAAGACAAAGACAGAAAGGACAATCGAGAAGAAAAGATTAAAGGGATGAAGATGCCCATGATGCCATCAAGTTGTATTTGACGTATAATGGAAATGATGATCACAATAGTTGGATAGTTTTCCTATATAGCCTATGTATGCCTTATGTTTTATTTTTTTACTGGAGAGATGAAAACATTATATTAGTGGAATTGTATAATTTTGAGAGAGGGGTGTATATTTTTTTTTTGAAAATTGAAAAGAATCAAATTGAATGCAGCACTGTTACCTTTCCTCATGCTCCGTCTTCAGCTGCTTACGAGTGACCTCGAGATCAGCCTCTAACAGCTTGGCGAGTGTCCTTAACTGAGCATTGCTCCTGAGACAACAGAAAACAAAATAGTTCAGCAGAATGAAATATAAATGAGCAGTTCATGATTAGTAACTGCAAATATTTAAATATTTTCTGCCCTACAGTGGTCTGGCAAGCTGTCCAGGGTGTACTCTGCCATCACCCAATGTCAGCTCAAATGGGCACCAGCCTCCCCGTGAACCTAATTAAGATGAAGCAGTTCAAAAAATAAACGACTCAATGTTTCTGATTGGTGGAAAGCCATCCAATAAAGGTCTTATAATTTTCCATTCAGTCATTCATTTTCTGTAACCACTTAATCATAAATAGGGTCGCAGGGAGGCTGGCGCCCATCCCAGCTGTCACCGGGTGAGGGAAGAGTACACCCTGGACAGCTCACCAGGCCATCGCAGGGCAGAAACACGCTGATGGCTATGCAGCCTTCTCTTGTCGAAAGTCAGCAATGGTTCTTTTACGTGTACATCTCACCATAGACAGTGGGAGACATGGCTGGCCTTTGATAACCCAGTTGGCTGCACTGGGGGTAAGAGTTTTCCTGAATAATAAAAACAATGATAGGAAAATTTAAAAATTATTCAGATTTGGAGGGTGTTATTCACCATGACTGCCATCAGAATCATACTTCACTCACGAGGTATCATCCACTTTACTTGAATCAAAACAGTGGAAAACACTCATGGTGTGTCACAGTGACCGATTCAGAAATCAGAGAAATTCAACAAATAAAGAATTCTACACGGTTTGATTTCTGAATTTATTTATTCATTAATTTTCAAAGCTGCTTAATCCAAATTAGGGTCACAGGGCCAACACACATGCAATCATTCACACTCACGTTCACACCGAGGGCCCGTTCGGCACCACCAATCAGCCTCCCGTCCCTATTTTTGGACTGTGGGAGGAAACCCATGCGAGAAAGTGCAAACTTCACCCCACGCCTGGGACCTTCTTGCTGGGAGGCGAAAGTGCGAACCACTACTCCACCATGCTGCCCTAAGCTACACAGCATGAACTTTGTACTTTTCAAGGTAACAACAGCAACAAAAACCCAACATAAATCCACTTTTAATGGTTTTCTGGGTGACTGGTCTGGTCCCTTCCGAGTCATAGGACGACTCTTGATGACCTGCCATGAAGGATAACACTTTGATTATCATCTTCATGGAGGTTTTCTTGGCAAGGGATAGTGCAGTGGTTTGCCATTGCCTTCTGCACGATGCGAACTTACGGGCAATTTAGAACAACCAATGAACCTACTGTACATGTTTTTGGACTGTGGGAGGAAACCGGAGTACCCAGAGGAAACCCACACAAGCACAGGGAGAACATGCAAACTCTGCACACAAACGCCCAGGCCGGGAATCGAACCCAGGCCTTCTTGCCGTAAGGTGGACTTGCTAACCACTACCCCACCGTGCCACCCTTCTGGGCAACACCCGAGACTAATTTATGTGGCATGTTTGTATAGTTGTGTATGAATAAGCTTGTACTCACGTCTTGTACCATTCAGCTACAATGACTTTGTCTCTGAGGACCTGGAGCTCATTAATCCTCTCCTGATCGCTCAGCTGTCTCTGAAACTCTTTCTTATGTTCTATTACTAGCTGCTTCCTCAGAAGCTCCAACTCAGAGCAACATGACTCCAACTCCTGCAGGACCTGCCAACCATGCACACAAAGATAGTGTATATCAGACATAAAAAAAAAAGTGACTGTAAATGCAATGTCAATCTTTTCATGACTTCTAAAAATATTAATGACTCGTAATTCCCAAACTTATTTCCTGAACTGCTCAATCCAGGGGTTTTCAAAGTCGTGCCACAAAGGGCCATGTGGCTACAGGCTTTTGTTTCAACCAAGCAGCAGCACACCTGACTTTGCTCATTTAAACAAACGATTTGAGTGTGCAGGCAGTTGATTGGTCAATATATGTGCTCTGTACGGACACTGACCAATCAACTGCCTGAAGACTCAGCTCAGTTGTTTAAATGAGCAAAGTCAGGTGTGTTGCTCCTTGGTTGAAACACAAACCTGCACCCACATGGCCCTTTGTGGCATGAGTTTGACACCCATGGCTTAATCCTATTAGTGTCTTGGGGAGGTTGGAGCCTATCTCAGCCGACACTGGCCGAAGGCGGGGTACACCATGAACAGCTCGCCAGACCATCACAGAGCCAACATTGACACACACAACCACTCACAAATAGGAGCAACCTGGAACAGCAGGTTGCATTATGTGCATATCTTTGGACTGTAGGAGGAAACTAGAGTCTACAGAGGAACCTCTACCTTCTTGCAGTAAGGCTGACATACTAACCCCCATGTCACCATACCATCCAATTAGTCATTTGATTCATTTTCTGAACCGCTTAATCATAATGAGGGTCACTGGAAGGCTGGCGTACATCTCATCCGACTCTGGGCAAGGGCTGAGTACACCCTGGACAGGTCACCAGGTCATCGCAGGGCAGAAACATGCTGACGGCTGTGCAGCTACTCTTGACAAAAATCAGCAATGGTTCTTTTATATGACCCGCACACCACAGACAGTGAGAGACATGGCTGGCCTTTGATAGCCCAGTTAGTTGCACTGAGAAGACCACTGTCTTCCCGCTGAGTATGGGGCTTGAACTCCCACCCTTGGGACCAGTGATCCAGTACCGTACAACCAGACCACCACTGCCTACCATCCAAATACAGTACTTTAAATTATTTATTATAACCAAAATAATTATATTAACAGATTACCATTTGAGCGTCAGATACGCTTGTAGTTTTGAGACCTTCTTTTCCTTTCGGCTTTTCCCTTCAGGGGTCGCCACAGCGAATCATCTGCCTCCATCTCACCCTATCCTTTGCATCTTCTTCTCTTACACCAACTACCTTCATGTCCTCCTTCACCACATCCATGAATAGTCTCTTTGGTCTTCCTCTAGGCCTTCTGCCTGGTAGTTCCAGCCTCAGCATCCTACTACCAATATACTCACTATCCCTCCTCTGTACATGTCCATACCATCTCAATCTAGCCTCTCTGACTTTGTCTCCAAAACATCTTACATGTGCTGTCCCTCTGATGTGCTCATTCCTAATCCTATCCATCCTCGTTACTCCCAAAGAGAACCTCAACATTTTCGTCTCTGCTACCTCCAGCTCTGCCTCCTGTCTTTTCCCGAGGGCCACTGTTTCTAAACCAAGTTTTGAGACCAATAAATGTTATTTAACTGTTAGATAGTAACTGCGAGGTGCGAATTCATGCTCGCACAATGAGTTAACCAAGGTACTGCAGTAGTTTTGGCCTATTCACCTTCACACTACTTACCGCTTCTTTGCCAGTTTTCATTTGGACATAGAGGTTGCAGGTCTTCTTCCAGTCATTGTATGAGTTAAAGTGATGACTCCGCATCTGCTGCAGCTCCTGCTCCTGTTTCTCCAGTTTGGGCTTCAGGTGTTTGAGTTCAGCACTGTAGCTCTGCTCAGTACTGAGAGCCTACCGAGAAGGGGGATTTGTGTACTGCAATTAAGTCATCTATATTTATTTTAATGCTCTGTTCACCATCTGGCAAATGCTCATTCCAGACATATTTAATGATGATGTTTAGTTTACAAACATACAATATGCTGCGCAGTCTTGGCCTGGTGGTACGGTGCGAGATCATTGATGCCAAGGTCGGGGGTTCAAGCCCCACTATGAATGGGTTGTCATTGCCCCCCAACACCCCTAACACACCTCAAGTGCAGCTAACTGGGTTATCAATGGCCGGCCATGTCTCTCACTGTCTATGGTGTCAGGTTCATGTAAAAGAACCATTGCTGACTTTTGACAAGAGTAGCTGCATAGCTGTCAGTGTGTTTCTGCCCTGTGGTGGCCTGGCAAGCTGACCAGGGTGTACTCTGCTATCTTCCAGAGTTGGAACCAGCCTCTCCGTGACCCTGAATAGGATTAAGTGGTTACAGGAAATGTAAATAATATCTACATCAAGAGGCACAAAACCCATTCAGAGTGTTGGACATAACTACCACAAAGTAACACAAACTCTCTTCACCGACGCTGGAGACTCCTCTCACAAATATTAAATAAAGTATCTCCATACAGAAAATCTCACCACATACCATACACAACCGTCTTCGTTAAGTGAAGCAATAGTTGTTTCGTTCGCCATTGGCTTAGATTATGTCCAGCATAACGAGATAATGTACAATGAACCAACAACTTCTGTGAGATGCAGGATCCAGATATTTATATTTACGTTGACAGCATTTGGCAGGTGCCTTTATCTAGAGCAACTTTGCATTCATTCTTTATCTGATTTACATAACTTAGAATTTGAGGGTTAGAGGCCTTGCTCAAGGGCCCAACAGTGGCAGCTTGGTGGTACCAGGGCTTGAACCCTCAACCTTCTGTGCAACAACCCAAATTTCTTAACTACTGAGTGCCCACTGCCCCTGATATAAAGCTGAGGGATATAATTTTATCATGCTTTACTTCATACACTGGATATCAACAGTTGACTTCTGATTGGTTTCTCTAGCGCTAAGATATGAGCTCATATACCATGGTACACATTCTGTCTCCACATAAATACCACCAACCAGCTGAAATGCTTATGAACCTTGTTTACTCACTGTCTACAGAGAAATGTCAACTCTTGACCTTTGATATTGACCTTGCTACCACTCAGTCTGTACTTAAAGACCTTGGCTTGAGATTTCTCTGTACACACCTCGCGCTTGGTTACTGAACAGTTAATATTTCACTGTACATCATTCCACATATTAAATAGCTAAGAAATCAACCATTTGATACAATAATAATTTGTTAAAAATATGTTCCTGCGTCTGATAATTACATGGTACATAGCAATGACTTTGTTTATATAACAACAGGGTGTTCGACAAAAATATCAGACCAAAAAATGTCAATTGTATCAAAATCAAGTATTCAAGGAAAGCTATAAAATGAACAAAGGATGATATTTCAGAACGAGTCCATCAGCATAGTCCTGAAATAAGTCTATTATAGGGATCCCTCACTTTCCGCGGTAAACTGGGACTGAGACCCCTGCAACTACCAAATTCCGCAAAGTAGGGTCAACCCCCTTGACTGACGTATACGTGCATGTATATACTAGTATGTATATAATATCAATAAATACATATTCAATACTATTAATGCTTATAATAACAAACATTCAAAAATAATGCATAAGATGTAAATAAAATATAAATATCCACAAACATACAGAGTGCGCGAGCGCGCATGCAGATGCGTGTACACGCACTCAGATGCACACCTCACATAAAAATGTAAGTAGTTTTGATGGGGGTTTTGGGTAGTTTTTTTGGGGGGGGTTTTTGGCGTATTTTGACTTGTTTTGCGACATTTTCCTTAATTTTTTCCCTATTCTTCCTTAATTTCCTTATTTTTTAATTCGATGAATATTTAAAAAAAAAAAAAAAAAAGCAATGCACTGAAGCCGCATGAATTGAAGCGCGATGTAGCGAGGGATCCCTGTAATTACAAATGAATAGTGATTTAAGAATTTCTTGGCACCAGGGTGGAGTAAAAATTGTGAAAAATTAAATTTTTTATTATTTTTATTTGGAATAGCAATAAAAAGATGTGGAGAAGTGTCATCTAAAAGATTGTAAAAGTTCATCTTTAGAAGTTGATATCTTGGGCTCCCCCAAGAGCGATGAAAATGACCATGTTTGGAAATTTTTACTGAAAATGTTTAATTCTGATATAGTGATCCAATTTGCTTCTATATTATCAAAAACATATTTTAGGCAGTTTGGCACAGTGTTAACATACATTATCTAAAAAAAAAACACACATATTCAGATGAGTCGATATGACTGTCACATATTGAAGTCTCGTTTTGTCTCGAAAACTGGCATTTTTTCCCTCGACTCCAGTCTTGTACAGATGAAGCCGTCTCGTCGATTGTTGGCGCATACAGCCTGTGTGTGGCATGGGTATCTGTTGAATGTGCCATATGCTGTGCCATACGCTGTGCCATATGCTGTCGCCACCTGGCGATAGTTTCCTATACTGACTGTACTGACTCCTGACCTTTCCAGTCATACCAAATCTGTGAACTGTGAATGTTCCAATTATTTAGAGTTATTCCCTTTATCGGCAATCGCGAGCTCGTTTGCTCTCAAAATCAACTCGACATACTTTATTTCGAGTGAGTTGGGGGAACCTAGAATTTTTTTTACAGATTTTTAATATTTTGCATATGTTTACAACTGGTATTTTTACGTCTTTTCTACGCTATTCTGAATTGATTGTGTAAAACTAGATGTTTCACTCCACCCTACTCAGCACTATGATATAAACCAGGTTAAAAGTAGATTGGTATTGTAGTCAACAGGAACATAGTCACATTTCTCTTGTGTTTTTCTCCCACCTCTTGCAGACGACTCTCCAAACTTTTAACTTTCTCTCTGAGTTTGTGATTCTCTGAATCTAAGCTTCTCAGCCCCTTCCAACCATTCTGCAGCTCCTTACACTCTCGTTCCTGCCCCAAAAAATATCATTACAGACAAGACAAAGCATAGCACATTACGTACTTACGTTCTACTTATAATTGATAGAATGCACTTTTTGAACATCGAGAGCATAGAACGGCTTTTCCAAAAGTATTTCTCAGAGAAATAACGAGGTGATGAAACAGATTTGTTGAAACTGTCAAAAAAGTTGTGCCAGAGTAGGACAGTGGCTTTTAATGCTTAGCATGTTCTCCTCACAGCAATAAGGTCCTGGGTTTGAGTCGCGGGCTTGGTGAAAGTGTTTGTGTGAGGAGTCTACATGTTCTCCATGTGCTTCTGAGGGTTTCTACCTGGTACTCTGGTTTCTTCCCAGAGTCCAAAGACATACACTTTTGGCTAATCAGCTATTCGAAATTGCGCAAAAGTGTGAGCGATTGTGTTTGTGTTGCCATGCAATAGATAGATGAACTGTTCGCGGTGTACCCTGCCTTTGCCCTGAGTAGGTAGAGATGGCCTCCCCATGACTTTAATAACATGACTCTGGGTTTATACTGAGGCATTATGTCTATGATCTCCACAATTTGAGAGAATCGTAATGAGCGTGTGGGGTCGTGAGATGAAGTCATGATGATCTCAAGAGAACTTGGTACAATTTTTACTGTCAAAAATTTCCCAATGTAAACCCAGTGTTATTCGGTACAGCAATGAATAAACCAGGGGTGTCAAACTCGTGCCAGAAAGGGCCATGTGGCTGCAGATTTTTGTTTCAACCAAGCAGCAGCACACCTGACTTTGCTCATTTAATCAACTCATCTGAGTCTTCAGGCCGCTGATTGGTCAATCTGTGTGCTCTGTACAGAGACTGACCAATCAACTGCCTGAACACTCAACTCAGTTGATTAAATGAGCAAAGTCAGGTGTGCTGCTGCTTGGTTGAAACAAAAACCTGCAGCCACATGGCCCTTTCTGGCACGAGTTTGACACCCCTGGAATAAACGAATCAATGAAGAATGAATGAATGAAGGAATGAATGAGAAGGTTGTGTTGAATACCTTGGAGGAAAGGAGGACGTTGACACTTGAAAGGTCAGACTCATACTTTTGCACCTTTGTCATCAAAAGATCAGTCTCGTAAATGGCCTCATGTAATTTGAACTCCAAATTCTGAATCAGAGAGAACACCAATGGGATTACATGACATTCGAAATCAAATATGGTAATATTCATCCGTTCGTCTTTAGTTATTGCTTTATTCCTATAATCAAGCATAGAAAGCATCAAAAGTGATTCTCTGACCTTGTTGTCTAGGCATACTCTGTCCAGCTCATCTCTGAGCTGTGTGTTATCTCTCAGTGCAGCATCTTTGAGCTTCAGTACAGAATTCAGCTCACTTTCTGTTTCCAGCAGCTTTCGATTCATCACATCCAGCACTTGATCCCTGTTGCTGACTGTCTCCTTCACAGCTCTACAGCAATATCATTCATGCTCTGTAATACCGCTTTGTGAAATTATAGCATTATACCATTAACAGCACTTCTACATCGGGTTCAACTGAATCTAACAGCAAGAACAAAACCATATGAGATTTTCCACTGCAAATCTTGCTACACTAATATACACCATATGGACGAAAGTTTGTGGACATTTGACCTGAAATGGAAATGTGTTTCTTGATGGTTAAACATCGTCTTAGTGAAGTAAAAATTATAACCCAACAGCCGACGAAGACATTCTGCACAATTGTGACTTCAGCCACTTAACACCAACTTTGGGGAAAAAGCTGCATATGGTTCTGAAGGACACAGACATTTGTTTTATGATAAAATGTATCCGGTGGCACGGTGGCGTCGTGGTTAGCACATCCACCTCACAGCAAGAAGGTCCTGGGTTTGATTCCCCGCTCAGGCATTTCTGTGTGGAGTTTGCATATTCTCCCCGTGTTCGTGTGGGTTTCCTCTGGGGACTCTGGTTTCCTCACAAAAGCATGCACAGCGTATATGTCTGCTTGACGTCTGCATGTCTGCTGTGCAGTGAGAGTGGCATAGATTGATAAGTATAGAACATGAATAAAGAAGGAATTTATTCACTCACTCTAGAGCAGCTTGGAGTTCATCAATCTTTTGGGTCTTATTGAGGATTGAGGTTTTCTATTAAAAAAGGGTGTTGGCAGAGATTAGTCAATACAGTATACTGTGAGCATCAGTTCATATACATCAAACATCGACTCATTTACACAAACAAATGGTATAACCGGTGGCCTGGTGGTAAAGGTGCTGGATCACTGATCCTAGTGTTGGGGGTTCAAGCCCCACTATTGACGGGTTGTCACTGCCCCCCCCCCCCCCCCAGTGCAGCTAACTGGGTTATCAAAGGCCGTCCATGTCTCTCACTGTCTATGGTGTGAGGCTGTAAAAGAACCATTGCTGACTTTTGTCAAGAGTAGCTGCATAGTCGTCAGCGTGTTTCTGCCCTGCAATGGCCTGGTGAGCCGTCCAGGGTGTACTATGTCCTCACATGGAGTCGGCTGGGATGGCCGCCAGCCTCCCCGCGACCCCAATTAGGATTAGGCGGTTCCGAAAATGAATGAAATTGTATAACCACCATTATTTCTATGTTATGCAAATTACTTCTGTATTTACTGTGGTAGCCATGTGTATGTATACACGAGTTTTCACAGTACAATGTCTCTGCCCTGAGTGCGGAATTTTTGCTTGTTTTTTCTTCATAAAGAAGCTTGTCATAACAGTAGCACCTTAATGTACAAAAACGTATATACACTGCATACAAGCTTTCATTAAAGTTGTTTCATTTACTTTTTACATCATTCATTTTCTGTAACTGCTTAATCCTAACTAAGAACCAAGATCGCGGGGAGGCTGGCGCACTTACCATCCGACTCCAGGCGAGGGCAGAGTACACCTTGGACAGCTCGCCAGGCCATCGCAAAGCGGAAACATGCTGACGGCTTTGCAGCTACTCTTGTCGAAAGTCAGCAATGGTTCTTTTACATGAACCTCACACCATAGACAGTGAGAGACATGGCCGGCCTTTGATAACCCAGTTGGCTGCACTGGAGGGGACAGTGACAACCCGAGGAGAGTAGGGCTCGAACCCCCAACCTTAGGATCAGTGATCCAGCACTTTTACCACCAGGCCACCACTGCCAAGGCCTGTCCAGTTATAGGAAATGAAATAGTACTTTCTTGATGTGACCAATCAGGTTTGAGGATTTAGCAGTGCAATTATATAAAGAGGGTTAACAGTTGAAGATTAATACTGACATTTCTAAGATCACAGCCTCATAATTAATCAAAGACTAAAGTGCAAAGATGTATTCACATACCGTATGCTATTATAGCAGGCTGGGGGGATATGTTGAGATACAGTGACATGTGTTTACCTTTTCATTCAGCTCCTTGTTAGTGCAGCAGAGGATGTCAATCTTTTTTTTCAGCTGCTCCTGTAGAGTATCTTGATGCCGGTATAGTTCGGAAACAGTGTTCTGCAGCATGTCGAGCTTCTCTTTGAGGACCGTAACATCTTTCAGCAAAGAATCTACACAGATAGGACACACATCAACGTGAGGTTAGAAAGTGCCGCCCGACTTAACCAAGAGGGTTTTACACCTACAGAAGAATTACTTAATGTCCATCTTGTAGCTTTCACAGACTGAAGAATTACAAATTATATTTTATATATATATATATATAAACCCTTACCGTTCCTTTCATCCAGTTGTTCGTTCTTTTCCTGCACTTGATGCAATGCATCACTCCGGTTAACCAGCAGTTTCTGGGTTTGATTCAAAATATTCTCTGTTTGAAGGCTTGACACTCTGCCAAAGTTACAGGAACAAAAGTGAGTTCATCATTCAGTGCAATGAAATAAAATCACAGAATCTAGCCATGACACAAACTATTATAAAAATACAAGCCTTCAAACCAGCTTTCATGTTCTGGCCTGTTTGATAAATTCTTCCCATTATACTAATTAGGATTAGGCAGTTTAGAAAATGAATAAAATCAATGAAACACTGTTTTATCTGTTCAATCCTACTACTTCATCTACTACTATTACTACTCCTATAACTGCTATACCAACTATTTGAGACAATTTGAGGGTTAAAATGAATAAATGTATGGATATATCGGGATCCCTTGCTACCTCGTGCTTCAGTTCATGCTGCTTCAGTGCATTGTGAGGTTTTTCTTTTTAATTCATCGAATTAAAAAATAAGGAAATTAAGGAAGATGTGAGCTAGAAGAGAAGGAGAGATTCTGAAGTGAGTTAGATGAAGTGATGCATAATACCCCCAGAGGTGAAAGAGTGGTCATTGGGGCAGACTTCAATGGACATGATGGTGCAGGCAAAAGAGGGGACAAGGAAGTGATGGGTAGGTTTGGTATCCAGGACAGGGACACAGAAAGACAGATGTTGATAGATTTTGCAAAAAGGATGGAAATGGCTGTGGTGAATACTTTCTTCAAGAAGAGACAGGAGCATAGGGTGACTTATAAAAGCGGAGGTAGGAGCACACAGGTAGACCACATCTTGTGTAGGCGATGTAATTTGAAGGAAGTCAGTGACTGCAAAGTAGTAGTGGGTGAGAGTGTTGCCAAACAGCATAGGATGGTGGTGTGCAGGATGATGCTGATGATGAGGAACGTGAAGAAGGCAAAGGAAGAGCAGAAGACAAAGTGGTGGGAGCTGAATAAGGAAGAGTGTCATGTTGTCTTCAAGGAGGAGTTGAAACAGGCTTTGGGTGGTCAGGAAGTGCTTCCAGATGACTGGACAACTACTGCTAATGGGATCAGGGAGACAGGTAGGGGAGTTCTTGGTGTGTCCTCTAGAAGGACAGTAGATAAGGAGACTTGGTGGTGGAATGAGGAAGTGCAGGAGTGTGTACAAAGGAAGAGGTTAGCTAAGAAGAAGTGGGATATAGAGAGGACCGAAGAGAGTAAACAGGAGTGCAGGGAGACACAGCGTAAAGCGAAGGTAGCGGTGTCAAAGGCCAAACAGAGGGTGTATGATGACTTGTACGCTAAGTTGGACAGTAAGGAGGGAGAAAATGATTTATACAGGTTGGCATAGCAGAGAAATAGAGATGGGAAAGACATGCAGTAAGTTAGAGTGATTAAGGACAGAGTGGGAAATGTATTGACTGATGACAGACATGTGCTGGGAAGATGGAAAGAGTACTTTGAAGAGCTGATGAATGAAGAAAATGTGAGAGAAAAAAGAGTAGAAGGGGTGACCATTGAGGACCAGGAAGTAGCAAAGATCAGTAAGGGAGCAGTGAGGAGGGCATTGAAGAGGATGAAGAGTGGAACGGCACTTGGTCCTGATGACATACCGGTGGAGGTATGGAAGTGTCTAGGTGAGGTAGCAGTACATTTTCTGACAAGAACATTCAACAAGGTCTGAGAGAGTGAGCAAATGCTGGAGGAATGGAGAAGTGTGCTAGTGCCCATTTTTAAGAACAAGGGAGATGTGCAGCGTTGTGGCAACCACAGAGGGATAAAGTTGATGAGCATACAATGAAGTTATGTAAAACAATAGTGGAAGCTAGACTAAGGGCAGAGGTCAGCATTTGTGAACAACAGTTTGGTTTCATGCCAAGAAAGAGCACCACAGATGCAGTGTTTGCTTTGAGGATGTTAATAGAGAAGTACAGGGAAGGTCAGAGGGAGCTGCATTGTGCCTTTGTGGATCTGGAGAAAGCATATGACAGGGTGCCGAGAGAGGAACTGTGGTATTGCATGAGGAGGTCTGGAGTGGCAGAGAAGTATGTTAGAGAGGTGCAGGACATGTATGAGAGATGTAAGACATTGGTGAGGTGTGCTGTCAGTGTGACAGAAGAGTTCAAGGTGAAGGTGGGACTGCATCAAAAGGGTCAGCTCTGAGCCTCTTCTTGTTTGCTATGGTGAGAGAAAGGCTGACAGATGAGTTGAGACAAGATTTCATATGGACTATGATGTTTGCAGATGACATTGTGATCTGTAGTGAGAGCAGAAAACAAGTGCAGGAAAATCTAGAGAGGTGGAGGTATGCCCTGGAAAGGAGAGGAATGAAGGTTAGCCTCAGTAAGATAGAATACATGTGTGTGAACGACAAGGACCCAAGAGGAACAGTGAGGTTACAGGAAGCAGAGATAAAGATGGTGGAGGATTTTAAGCAATCCAGAGCAATGGAGAGTGTGGAAAAGAGGAGAAGCATGTGCAGGGAAGTTGGAATGGTTGGACAAAAGTGTCCGGTGTGATGTGTGATAGAAAGGTATGAAAGGAAAAGTGTACAAGACGGTGTTGAGGCCAGAGATGTTGTATGGTTTAGAAACAGTGGCACTGGGGGAAAAACAGGAGTCAGAGTTGGAGGTAGCAGAGATGAAAATGTTGAGGTTCTCTTTGGGAGTAACCAAAATGGATAGGATCAGGAATGAGTACATCAGAGGGACAACACATGTAAGACGTTTTGGAGACAAAGTCAGAGAGGCTAGATTGAGATGGTTTGGACATGTAGAGGAGGGATAGTGAGTATATTGGTAGTAGGATGCTGAGGTTGGAACTACCAGGCCTAGAGGAAGACCAACGAGAATATTTATGGATGTGGTGAAGGAGGACATGAAGGTAGTTGGTGTAAGAGTAGAAGATGCAGAGGATAGGGTGAGATGGAGGCAGCTGATTCGCTGTGGCGACCCCTGAAGGAAACAGCTGAATAGAAAAGAAGAAGAAGAACGAGAAAAAGTTAGGTATTATCTATAGCGAATTATGCACCCCCCCAAAAAAAACCCAAAACAAACAAAAAACTAAAACCCCCCCAATAAAACTACTTACATTTTTATGTGAGGTGCGCATCTGTGTGTGTGTGTGTGTGTGTGTGCATCTGTATGTGTGTGTATTTATATTTCATTTACATCGTATGCATGATTTTTGAATGTTAAATTGTTATTATAAGCATTTGTAATGTTGAATATGTATTTATTGATATTATATATTCATATACATGTGCATGTCAGTCAGGGGGGTTGATCCTACTTCGCGGAATTCGGCGGTCGGGGGGTTCTCGGTCCCCATTAACCACGGAAAATGAGGGATCCCTGTATTTCCATCCATTCATTCATTTTCTGAACCGCTTAATCCTAATTATGGCCACTGTGAGGCTGGTGCCCATCTCAGTCAACTCTGGCTGAGGGTAGAGTACACCTTGGACAGCTCGCCAGGCCATTGTAGGGCAGAAACACGCTGAAGGTTATGCAGCTACTCTTATTGAAAGTCAGCAGTGGCGCTTTAACATGAACCTCACACCATAAGACAGAGAGGGACATGGCCGGCCTTTGATATCCCAGTTAGTTGCACTGGGGGAACAGTGACAACCCATTGATAGTGGGGCTTGAATCCCCAACCCAGGGATCTGTGATCCAGCATTTTTACCACCAGGCTTCACTGCCCTTCTTCTGAAACAATTAACTAATCAATCAAACACTAGTATTGATGACAATTCTTTAAATTGATGATTCTTTATTTTAAACACACAGTTGTAAGTACAGTTGTACTGCAATATAATGTGGGCTAACCTGAGCTCTCTGTATAAATCCCTGGTGCTGTTCAGGTGTCCCTCAGTAGCAGTTAGTTTTCTACTAAGCACGTTCACCTGCTCATCCAGACCCAAGAAGGTGTCCCTCATGCGCTCCTCTCTGCTCTGCTGCTCAGCTCGTTCCTGCTCCAGCTGTACACAAACATCATGCTTTAACACCGGAGGAACTCGCTGCTATTTTTCAATCAACCAAAAATAACTTTTCTGGATTTTTTTGTTCAAAAAATCTTTGAGAATTAAAACCGCCGTACACTTTGCGTACACAGACGGGATGCACAGCTGCTCCAGTACTGAAAGGGGAGTTCTTAAGACAGCTTCCACACTACACCTGCTGCCAGGTTTCGTCGCTGATCTAAGGCTTCCTGTTCACTGGTGGTCTTCCCAGCACCTCTTCACAAGCGCCGACAGTAGCCTCTCTCAGGTTACTCCATGACTGTTCCACTGTCTCCGCATCTTCTGTCTGAAGAACCTTGAAGCGATTGTGGAGAGCTAACTGGAAAGCTTCCTTGGTCGCTTGTCTTTTCAGCTTCCCGACATTAACCTTCACTCGCAGGTTCTTCTTCCTTTTCCTTGATGCGAGCTTGGCCCTGAGCTTTGCAATCACCAGGTGGTGGTCTGATCCTATGTCAGCTCCTCTCTTGACTCGGACATCTTGTAGGGCACTCCTCCAGCGCTGGCGTTTTCTGTCTGATGGTCAGGTGACACCCAGCTGACTTTGTGACGTCGGTGTGGGAAGAGTGTGCCTCCAATCGTGAGTTGGTTCGCAGCACAAAAGTCGGCAAAGAGCTCACCATTCTCGTTCATCCCCCCCCTAGTCCGTTCTTTCCCATCTCTTTTTCCCTGCCAGTGTTGTCGCTTCCCACCTGGCGTTCACATCTGCCATGAGGATCAGCATGTCTCTGCTGGGAATCTTGTCCATGACCGCCTGTCGCTGGCTTTAAAAGGCATCTTTGTCCTCTTCTTATGCATTATTTGTTGGAGCATAGCACACAACCACAGACATTCTCTGGAACCTGGACTCAAACCTAGCCGTCATGATGCGATCAGACACAGGCTCCCACTCCAGCAGGCTTCTGGCAGCCCCCGTGGACAACAGCAGTGCCTCTCCAGCTTCATGGAGATTGTCCTCGTTGTCTTTGCCTGAGTAGAGCAACGTCTCTCCTGTCTGCAGTTTGGTCTCCTCAAAAGAGTTCCATCTGGCTTCGCACATGCCGAGTAATGTCAGGTGGTACTGGTTCATCTCCCTCACTGCTTGCGCGCACCTCCCTGTCTCCTGGAGTGTCTTCACATTCCACGTTCCGATCAGGATGGGTTTCTTCTGTGGGAACAACTTTGGTCCTTCCATCAAGGGTGTCCTTGGGTGAAGAAGAGTCGTCGGCCCTGCAGCCTCCTGGCGGGTTTGGCTGCAGCGCATCATCAGTCTCCGGATCAGAGCCCTGGTTCTTCCAAGGACGGTGTGAGTGTTTTGCATACTGTTGTTGGTTTCCGTAACAAAGCTTGTTTTCCATGAATAGGGTGTTAACCTATAGCACAACCCCCAACCTGGAGGCCCAGGGGAACGTTGAATTCGGAGGAACCCGACTCCTAGATAGATTGTCTACCACGACTAACGAGCTCGATCTACCCGGGGGAGTGCACTTAGTCTGGTCTCTACCCTTCGACCTGGGTGACCCTATCAGGAGACGAATCTCCCGTCACCATAGCTCTCGGGGTCATCGAGACATGCAAGCCCCCCCCAACCACGACAAGGTGGCACTCAATGGGGAGCATGCAAGTGCCCACCCACTCCAATTTTTTAAGTGCCCTGGGCTCTTATCACGTTGAATAGTAATAATTGTTTTATAATACTTAGTCACGGATTAATCTAAAAACTGATCTCAAGTCAGTCATGAAACTTTTGCAGTTAAGCTCGTGCTCTGATCTGAGCTCAGCTGAGACATTTCGGTGATTTTAGGTGTTTAAGAACAGTGCTTACTGTCAGAACGGTATTCTGCAGGTCCTCTACCCTCTGCTGTAAGTGAGCATTCTCATGAATGGTGTTCTCCTGAGCGACCTGAGACAGCACACATAGGGAAATATTGCATGTTGGAAACTCTACTACATATGCACAGACAAAAACACAACTAGAGCATGATACACAAACACAGCATATTCAGGGTTTTGCTCTTATTCAATAAGCAGTTAACATGGCTGCTGAGATGAATATACACATGTGCTTAAATCCCAGCCAGCCTGGCAAACCATTGTCTGGTTGCATTGTGTACAACAAAGCTGACTGTAAACAGGAAAGAGACTGTTTCACCCAAATTGCAATAAAAACCTCACTGCGGAGCATATCAATTACCAGAGTATGTTCCTAAAACCTGAATAATACATAGTTGCATGAAAAAAAAAAAAAATTGGTATGATCCAAAATAAATGTGTTGTTTACATGAACAATTTCTAAGTTTAGATATTGTCATATTCAGAGAAATAGAATAGACGTGGGTCGAGGTTTCAATTACATGTTCAATATTTTCTTGTTTTCACACTAGGAGAACAAAGAACTTCACAAAACAAACACTGGAGGCAGTGTGTAAAAAGCTCTACAGGTGGAATATCCCAGGGAGGTGGCGCCCTTCTCTATGACATCATCACAGCATGTCAGTCATGTGAATTACTGGCATGTCATCATAAAGATTTAAACAAAGATGGTGGATTGTATTGATGACATTTGAAGATATATATATTTTTAATTTTGTTCTTTTATTGTAGTGAAGTGTTTGATTTATTCTTTCTCGTGGTGTTTTCCAGTGCTGCAACCCCTGAAAAAGGGAAAAAGCCAGAAGAAGAAGCAGATATATAAACATCTCACAGAAAGATTCGAAAGCAATTTTCTGACCTTGCAGTCTCGACGTACTCGGTCCAGCTCGTCTCTGAGCTGTGTGTTATCTCTCAATGCAGCATCTTTGAGCTTCAGTACAGAATTCAGCTCACTTTCTGTTTCCAGCAGCTTTTCATTCATCACATCCAGCTCTCGATCCCTGATGCTGACTGCCTCCTTCACAGCTCTAGAGATATCATTCATGCTCTGTAATACCGCTTTGTGAAATTGAAGGATTGTAGATAGCATAGCAATAGTAGAGCTGGTGCAGAGCAGATTTTATCTGCATTTAAAAGTATTTATCGAGGTAAAGATTTATAGTTACAGTAGTTTATTTGAAAGGAGGCATTACTCACTCTAGAGTCATATGCAGATTGTTGATCTGGAGATTCTTACTGTGGATGCAGTTTTCCTGAAAGCAGTGCAATTATTTTATTTTACTGTTTATTTTATTATATTTATTAACCCTTGCATGTATATTTGTAGATTCCCATCTGTCTTATGCCTTTCCTCATTAACATGCAATGGGTTTTTGAACTGGTTCCATTTGAGGATTTTGATATACAGGGATCCCTCACTTTCCACGGTTAATTGGGACCGAGATCCCCACGCGATCATCGAAATCCGCAAAGTAGGATCACCCCCCCACACCCCCCCCCCCACACACACCACACACACACACACTGACGTATACCGACATGTATATGTGTATATATCAATACATATTCAACTCTATGCTAATAAATGCTTATATATCATTTAAACATTAAAAAATAATGCATAAGATGTAAATAAAATATAAATACACACACATACAGGCATGCAGGTGCACGTGCACACACTCAGATGCGCACCTCACAACAATGTAAGTAGTTTTGATGGGAGGTTTTGGGTTATTTTTTTGTTTTGCGTTTGTTTAGTTTCTTTTTTTTTTTTTTGCATAATTGGCCTTGTTTCAGTGACATTTTCCTGAACTTTTCCCCCTATTCTTCCTTAATTTCCTTATTTTTTAATTCAATGAATATTAAAAAAAAAAACACAATGCACTGAAGCCGCATGAATTGAAGCGCAAAGTAGCGAGGGATCCCTGTATAGTGGGATGCTATTGCCGAGCCCAGGACTTAAGCTCAATGCCTTCTTGCTGACAACCTCCACCCCACTGTGCTGCCCCTAAATCCAAATGGTTGAATTTGGTAAAAGTTTTATTTAAAGTTGGTGTTCTATGAAAACCGGTTTGGTTGTGTGTGTTGATATGTTGAGATACAGCGACGTGTGTTTACCTTTTCATTGAGCTCTTTGTTAATGCAGCAGAGGTGGTCATCCTTTTTTTTCATCTGCTCCTGTAGAGTATCCTGATGCCGGTATAGTTCAGAAACAGTGTTCTGCAGCACATCAAGCTTCTCTTTGAGGACCGTTTCATCTTTCAGCAAAGAATCTACACAGATAGGACACACATCAACGTGAGGTGAGAAAGTGCCGCCTGACTTAACATAAGGGATTTTACACCGACAGAAAAATTACTTAATCTCCATTATCTTGCAGTTCTCACAGACTGAAGAATTGCAAATTAGATCACACAAGGATGAGAACTGATCCTAGATCTGATACGTACAGTAAGAGAATATATCTTCAGGTTTAGCTACAATAGCGCATCTACACATTTGGACCCACGATTATAGCTAAACGTATAGGTATAGGATCATAGAGTCTGGTAAAGATGTCCAAATTGGTGGTTTTATTTCTGAGTGTTTTCAGGCTGTATTGTGAGATGAAAGAGGCTGTTGATTGGAGAGAAAGCTGCAGTTGTCTCCCTGTGTGTGGGTGGGGGGGTGGATGGGGGGTTGCCTGGAGTGGTGGTGTAATGGTTGTAATGGACAGGTACACATTAAGTTTATGTCAGTTCTTCTTAGGCAAGTGGTGGTCTAGTGGTTTAGGGTGCTGGATCGCTGATCCAAAGGTGGGTGGTTCGAGTCCCATGATACACAGGTTGTCACTTGTCACTGCCCCCCCCCCCACACACACACACACTGCAGCTATCTGGGTTATCAAAGGCCGGCCATGTCTCTCACTGTCTATGGTGTGAGGTTCATGTAAAACAGGGGTCGGGAACCTATGGCTTGTGAGCCAGACGTGGCTTTTTTGATAACTGCATCTGGCTCTCAGATAAATCAGGTGGCCTTTCTTAACAGAATAACGAATACATCATTTCACTGTCATTTAAATAAAAATACAAAAAAAACGCATTCAAATAAAACTCACGCATTTAAATCCATACATCTATTTTCAATGCCACATCACTGTGGCGCGCAGCGGAGAGCCAATCCTTTCTGTACGCCAGTATGCGGGCGGGTCCAATACCTTGAAACTCTAATTTTGTAGGGTTATAACAACAGCCACAGACTACACATGTTTTTGGGTAAAGAGGTAAATTTCCCTCGTTTTTGATCAGCTAATTTGCACGAAGCCAAGCACAGCTGGCAAGCAAACACAAATGGACAGACATAGAAAAACTTCAACCCGCAGACCAGCTGATTGCCAAAACTTGGGACACGATTCCTGTTACATAAACGCTGCAGTGTGAGTCCTGTCGTATTGACCATGTTTGGCTCCACATGCGGACGCGAGCAGTCCTTCTCACGTGAAAAACATCAAAACCAACCTGTGGTCATGAGTAACAGATGGAAGCCTAAATGCCTGCATGAAGCTGAACCTCACCACACCACGTATCAACCAGACTATAACGCCATCAGCAACACCATGCAGCATCAGAAGTTGCATTAATAGTAAGAACTACTTTTCTTATTAATAAATAACTGTGTTATGACAATGTCGTTTAAAATAAATTCAGAGTCTTATACTCTCAAATTGTTGCTCTTCTTTTTCAATTTAGTTGTATTCATAAAAAATGTCTTTTTTGGCTCTTAGCCAAAAAGGTTCCCAACCCCTGATGTAAAAGAACCATTGCTGACTTTTGACAAGAGTAGCTGCAAAACCATCATCATGTTTCCGCCCTGCAATGGCCTGGTGAGCTATCCAGGGTGTATGCTGCCCTCGCCCAGAGTCGACTGGGATGGGTGCCAGCCTCCCCGTGACCCTAATGGTTACAGAAGATGATAATGAACTGACATTTCTTCTTAAAAACATTCATTTAAAGCAAAAACTCACTGTTCTTTTCATCCAGCTGTTGATTAAGTTCCTGTTTCTTCTTCAGATCCTTAATCTTTTTAGCCAACATTTTCTGGGCCTGAAGCAGTGTGTTCTCTGTTTTAGTGTTAGAAAGCCTGAAAAAGTTACAGGTACAGGAGTAAATACATCATTTATGGCAAGTAAATTCATTCCTTCATTTATTTGTCAAACTACTTAATCCTAGTCTTTACACTGGAATAAAGTCTGTTGGGTTTTTACACCTGAGCCTAGTGGCTCATCAGGCTGGTGCTTATGCCCGGTTTCCGTAGCGTGAAGTGACCAGGAGTTCAACTCCTCCTGGATGGGATGCTAGTCCATCGCAGGTTACCTTCCCAGTATATTTTTACTGGTACCCACTTATACTGCTGGGTGAGCAGAGGCACACTTGTGGTTGAGACCTTGCCCAGGGGTCTTAGCACAGTGAGGGTCTCAGTGGGCTTCGAACTCACAACCTCTCGATCATGAGCGCGGCACCCTAACCACTACACCACTGGCCCTGACACTGAACTACCAGATCCTATTTCAGATCGACTCTGGGAGAAGGCTGGGTACATCCTGAACAGCTCACCAATCAATCTCAGGGCCAAGACAAACACACACACACACACACACACACACACACACACGCACACACACACACACACACACACACACATACACACACACACACACACACACAAAACCATTCACATTTGCACTTAATGGCCAATCTGGAACAGCCAATTAGTCGAATGTTCATGTCTTTGGACTGCAGGAGGAAACTAGAGTGCCCAGAGGGAGCCCATACAAACTTCACAGAAAGACTCTCACTGAGTCCAGGACTTTAACCCAAGACCTTCTTGCAGTGAGCTGGACATGCTAACAACTACACCACTGCTCTGCCCAAGCAAATTAATTCAAATCTGAAAATCTAGCTGTGGCCAAGCAGCTTTCATGTCCTGGTTTGGATATACTTTGTGTTCATTATTTCCACAGACGTATAATATACACATATTATGTGTAGATATGAAATTTGTCAGTACCCTCTGTGATAAAGAAGAGCCTGCAATGGTCTCTAAAACTTCAGGCTAAGTGAGGGTGTTTCTCTGTGGAGTTTGCATGTTCTTGCCATACTGGGTTTCTTCTGGATATTATTCCCTCCCTCAGTCCAAAGACATGCACATTAGGCTAACTGGATTTTCCAGACCGTCCCTAGGTGTGGATGTGACGGTGAATATAAAAGGTTGTTTCTCAGACGGCTCTCTCTCCTTTGCTTTTTCTGGACCGTGTTCAGTGTGGTGCACCCCACCCTCTACATTGGCATATTTTCTTTCTCTAAATATGCTGATAGAAAGATTGAAAACATCTGGGACACTAATTAAAATCTTACTTTTGTTTTCCTTTTTTTAAACCTCTCATCATTTGTACTGATAATTGGATTATTAATTGGAGTATAATAATAACAATAATAATAATAATAATAATAATGACTACACTATATGAATACGAAAGATCACAGCCGTTTCTATTTTTTGAGCTGGTTAAGGTTGGATCTATCGGACACTACTCAGCATGTTCTCTGAGTCTGCTGTTGCATGCTGGGGCAGCAGGCGGAAGGTTGCAGATGCTAGACTGAAAAAAACTGATTCGCAAGGACAGTAACTTTGTGTGGATGGAGATGGACCCTCTGACGGTCGTGTCGTAAAGGAGAATGTTGTCCAAAACAAAGACACCATTGAGCAATACCTCGCACCCTCTTCACAACCTGCTGATCAGTCACAGGAGCCGTTCAGTGAGAGACTGATACCACCAAAATGCACCAGTGAACCACACAGGAAATCATTCCAACCTGTGAACATACTGTTTATCATATTGATTTGTACATATCACTCACAGACAGGATTCATTCTGTATCTGTTTATAGCAGTGCTTCTCAAATAGTGAGGCAAGCCCCCCTTGAGGGGCATGGTATGATGCCGGGGGGGGGGGGGGTATGATGCCGGGGGGGGGGGCAGTATGATGCCAAGGGGAGCGCGTATGACCCTGTGGAATATGCTTTTCTGGAATAGTGTACGAGAATTAAGTGTAATTGCACCTCCACTCCAGTAGTTGGCAGTGGCGCTCTCATTGTTGCGCTATGGTGTAGCGGTTTTTCGCACGAGCAAACGATATGAAGTGCAGTAAACAATCACGAAGAGAAAGGTGGAGAGAGATGGCGATATTAAGACAAAAAAATTGAATGAGTTTAAATAAGGATGTATTTTTTATTTCACGCACATTGGTGCACTTTAAATCTTTCTGTTACAGATTTAAAAACAATGTTAATAAAGTTTTTCTTTCTTGTAAGTTGAAGTACATTTCTTTCTTTTTTTTGTTTTTAATGGTTAATAGAGATACAATGTTATGCAGAGGTGTAATAACAACAATTTTATAGTCATATAATACTATTTATAGTCGCTCGCAGGGCAGTGGAGGGGGCATGAAATGTTTTTTCTTCCTAGGGGGCGCCACAGAAAATAATTTAGAAACACTGGTTTATAGAGATATTATTAACTTCTGATTTTAAAGTTGTTGTCCCCCCAAGTGCAGCTAACTGGGCTATCAAAGGCCAGCCATATCTCTCACTACCTGTGGCGAAGGGCGTGCAATAGAACCATCGTTGTTGTTCATAAAGAGCAGGCCATTGGACTATCCAGGGTGTACACTGACTTCACTCAAAATCAGCTGAGATGGGTGCCAGCCTCTTTGCAAGCCCTGGATTTAACCCTTAATGGTAAACACACCAAATAGGATGGATGAATGAATAGTAAAAAGCTGGGGCGCCAGTGTGACATAATGATTGGAACTTTCGCATCAGAGCACGTACAGTATGTCCTTGGTACGAGTCTCTGGGTTTGGGTGTTTCTGTAGTTTGCATATTTTCCTGTTTTCCTTTGGGTACTCCGGTTTCCTCCCACAGTCCAAAGACATGCACATTAGGCCAATTGGCTGTTCCAGATTGTCCTTGGTGTGAGTGTGACTGAGAATGGTTTTGTGTGTGTGTGTGTGTGTGTGTATGTTTATGGTGGCCCTGCAATGGTCTGGTGAGCTGTTCAGGGTGTACCTTGCCTTTGCTCGGTGTCAGCTGAGATAGACTTCAGCCTCCCTGTGATTTTAGAAGTATTTTGTAACGACTAAGTGATGATGATGATGATGATGATGATGATGATGATTGTAATGGAGAAACATCGACGTGATCACTCCACAAGCTTGGGCTTTATATTACTGTTGCTGTTTCTACTACACATCCTGGAACATTCCACTTCCGTTTCATTGCAACAATCAACTATTCAATCGTGACTATTAAGCTTAACTAACTACTTTGAAATTTCTTGCATGTGTTTCGTTTAAACAAACAGCTGTAAGAATCGCACTGCAGCATGATGCGGGCGAACCTGAGCGTGCGGACTTCACTCTCAGCAGCGTCGAGCATTCTACGCAGCATGTTCACCTCCTCCTCCAGACCCGTCATGTGGTCCCCTCTGCTCTTCTGCTCAGCTTGCTCCTGCTCCAGCTGCACACAAACATCATGCTTTAACACCAGAGTTTAACACTGCCGTTTTTCAAATCAACCAAAAAAAAACTTTGATTCCATTTTTTTTTCCCCTCAACATTAAAATCTTTGAGAATTAAAACCTCCGCACACCTGCGTATGCAAACGGGAAGTGTGAACCTCTACAACAGGGGTGTCAAACTCATGCCAGAAAGGGCCATGTGGCTGCAGGTTTTTGTTTTAACCAAGCAGCAGCAGCACACCTGACTTTGCTCATTTAATCAACTCATCTGAGTGTTCAGGCAGCTGATTGGTCAATCTGTGTGCTCTGTACAGAGACTGACCAATCAACTGCCTGAACACAGCTCAGTTGATTAAATGAGCAAAGTCAGGTGTGCTGCTGCTGCTTGGTTAAAACAAAAACCTGCAGCCACATGGCCCTTTCTGGCACGAGTTTGACACCCCTGCTCTACAAGCTTACTGGCTCCATGATCTCAATCATGATTTTGTATTGGCTGTCATACACAACTGCTCCAATACTGAACGTGGCATTTTTTTTAAGACAGCTTCCATAACTATAGGTAAAAGATTTGTAATGACCAATCACAGGCTTGAATCACATCCGTTCTCCATGCAGTTGCTTCATATTGTTGCTGGGAAGCCAGTCGACTATCACCTCTGTGTGCATTATGCTCCTCTTCCATTCATTCATTCCGAACCGCTTCATCCTAATTAGGATCTCAGTGAGGCTGGCGCCCATCTCAGCTGACTTCGGGCGAGGGCAGATTACACCCTGGACAGCTCACCAGGCCATCATAGTGCAGAAACATGCTAACGGCTATGCAGCCTACTCTTGTCGAAAGCCAGCAATGGTTCTTTTACATGAACCTCTCATCATAGACAGTGAGAGACATGGCCGGCCTTTGATAACCCAGTTACCTGCAATGGAGGCTGCATTATGCTGAAGATCTTTAATCATTGGCTTTAATACTGGGCTTCGGATCTCAAGTCAGTAATAAAGCTCTTGCAGTTGAGCTCAACTCAGATATCAGTATTTACTGACATAGAAATATATTGCATGTTGAAGATTCTAGATCAGTGGTTCTTAACCTTGTTGGCGATACTGAACCCCACCAGTTTCATATGCTTATTCACCGAACCCTTCTTTAGTGAAAAATAAAATATGATTTTTTTTCAAATTCAAGACACAGGTATATGTTTCTACTGGAGCACCAAAATGAACCGTGCATTAACATCACTGTGTTCAAAGAACAAAACCAATACAATGCATGAACTCCGCCCATCACAACTACTTACATTTTTATGTGAGGTGCGCATCTGAGTGTGAGCGCGCGCGGCATTTATAGTATTGAATATGTATTTATTGATATTATATACACATATGCATGTACGTATACATCAGTCAGCGGGGGGTTGATCCCAGTTCCAGTTCATTTTCTGTAACCGCTTCATCCTAATTAGGGTCACGGGGAGGCTGATGCCCATCCCAGCCAAGTCAGGGCAAGGGCAGAGTACACCCTGGACAGCTCGCCAGGCCATCGCAGGGGGGGGGGGGGTTGATCCTACTTTGCAAATCATGCAGATAGGATGCCGACTAACAACACGTTCCGTTATGTATGTGAATCCATGTTGTACATATTCGTCCGACCACTTTCTTTTTTACTCAACATAGTATGGATTAAAGCATTAAGAAAGAAATCACTCGATGTACCATCACAACAGTCACAATTCGACTACTGAGCACACCAAATTTCCTGCAAGCACAAATTGGCCAAGCAATGTAGCGTGATCACCTGCAGCCAGTGATGGCCAAGCGGGGCGTGTCGTCATAAATATGAGTCAGGTGTGTGTCTTGACCTCCACCGAACCCCTGAGACTGACTCACCGAACCCCTAGGGTTCAAGCGAACCCAGGTTAGGAACCACTGCACTAGATATACACAAACAAATCATGTAGAGACTGGAACCATCCTACGCAAAACACACCCACAGCTACGTCTGCACACAAAATATTCGGGTCTTAGACTTATTACATTTATAAAGTCAATATTCCTGACATTCTTTCATTCATTTTCTGAGTTGCTTATTCCTAAATAGAGTCAGGGGAAGGCTGGCGCCCATCTCAGTTGACTCTGGGAAGGGATGGGGCGCAACCTTGGACAGTGCACCAGGCCATTGCAGGGCCAACACACACATACACACGCACACACACACACACACACATGACCATTCACACTCTATCTCATACCACCTTGAGAAGAAACAGTGACTTTAGCCTACTGTACATGTTTTTGGACTGTGAGAGGACACTGGAGTACCCGGAGGAACCCATGCTGCAAGCATGGGGAGGATATGCAAACTCCACAGAGAAAGACCCAAACCTCGGAGATGAACCCAGGCCATCTTGCTGTGAGCAGGATGTGCTCGCCACTGTGTCCCAACATCGATAGTCCTGATAAAGTTAGTATGATGCAGTTGAGATATGTATTTAAAACATGCCCTATACAAAAAAAAATCTTTCCTGAAACCCAAATAATATCCACATAACCCGTGATCACTTTCCATCTTAATTATAAAAATTCTTCCTCATCATTAATTTGCCAAACCACTCAATCCATAGCATACACTAATGTCTACGTTCTTGATATAATGAAGCACTCAGATTGCACCATTTCCGTGTAGTATATACCAATGTCTTCTATTTTGACAGTCAACCAATCAGATTGAACCCATTTACAAGAAGGATATAGAGTACGTACTAATGTTGGACAGTGGTGGCCTGATGGTGAGGTGCTGGATCACTGATCCCGAGGTTGGCGGTTCAAGCCCCACGCTCAACAGGTTGTCACTGTCCCCCCAGTGCACCTAACTGGGTTACCAAACGCCGGCCATGTCTCTCACTGTCTATGGTGAGAGGTTCATGTAAAAGAACCACTGCTGACATTCGATAAGAGTAGCTGCATAGCCGTCAGCGTGTTTCTGCCCTGCGATGGCCTGGGTGAGCTGTCCAGGGTGTACTCTGCCCTTGCACACAGTCGTCTGAGATGGGAACCAGCCTCCCCATGACCCTAATTAGGATTAAGCAATTCAGAAAATGGTGACGATGAATGATATACTGATTTCTACTCTCTTGGGATAATGAACCAATCAGATTGTACCATTCCATTCCTGTTGAGATAGTGAACCAATCAGATTGCACACTTTGCATACAGTATATACTAATGCCTCTCTTGTTTATTTTTACTAAGCTACTGTTATCGCTTCACTTTTCTTTGTTTCTTTTTCCATAAAATTAATCTCTATGTCCTACAGTGAGTCCCATTCTTCAGCTGTCTTCCATTGAATGTCCTACCTTGAATCTCTCACCCTGGCAGTCTCTGTCTGTACTCATGCAGTAAAGGTCAGACTTAGCCTCATTCTCCTTCGTCTCCAGCTGTTTCAATGTATTCTGCAGGGTTAAACTGTGTTTGTTGGACTCTTGAGACGTCATTAATCTCAACAGCTCACATCGGAGGTCTGCTATCTCTCCCTGAGCCTACAGAAGGCAAGAAGAACAAGTGAGAACAAATGACTAGACACAGATCTCTTAATCTTAATCCCAATTTAACTGAAAATACACTCATCAGTCACTTGCCAGACACTTAATTCAACAAGGGTTGCGGGGAAGCTGTGTCCATCTCAGCTGGCAATTGGTTGAAGATTGGGTACAGCTCACCAGACCATCACCAGATCATCACAAGGCCAACGAACACAACCACTTACATTCACATTTACACATAGGGGCAAGTTGGAAAATCCACTTAGTCTAATGTGCATGTACATTGGAGAGGCATTGGATCATCAGCAGGAGGTGCTTCACTTCGTCTTTTTTTGATGTAACGCATGGTAGATTAATTTATGCCGTAATAGCGTGTTACATGGGCATACGTATTGCCCGCCTATATACGTATATACGTATACGTATACGCCCGCCGTCTAGCAAATTCACTTTTTGGGTCACTGTCATCATATTTCGCTTTTTCTTGGGGTCATTGGGTGCCTTCGATGGTGCAGGACGTTTAGGAGGCATTTTCAAGGGCGTCACAAACACTATAAGATCACAAAATCACAAAAATTCCCACGGGAATGTGCGTCACGCGTCTAAGCCAATCAGTTTGCAAGATTGAGTTGAGTGGGCGGTCCCTACCTGAACTGGGACTGAAGGAGGGGCACGTTCAGTCTGTCTTTTGTAGACAATAGACGCAGCCTGCCTTGGGTCCCTGCCTTTCGCTTGCGTACACACGAGTTTCAGTGCAAATTTTGACACTTTTTTGGATATTTTTTGATTGTGGATACTTATGGAAAATGCTGCAATGCACTGAGGACGCAAACTTCCAGTCGCGAAGTGGCAAGGGATGACTGTATTTTGGGCTCTGGGAGAAATCCAGG
>CM045744.1:35168975-35248975 GCA_024760905.1 Plotosus lineatus | reverse complement strand
ACTGTTAAAGTGTTCACAAACCAGAAATCATGGTTTCATGGTGAGGTGTGCACCCTGCTTAGAGCACAGGATGACGCCTTCAAGTCAGGAGACCAGCAGGCTTACGAAGAGGCACGCCAGGCCCTACTAAAAGCTATCAAAAAGCTTAGCGCAAGTATAAACAACAACTCATCGAGGAGCACTTCAGCAAGAAGACTACCGCCCAGTTGCCCTAAACCCCATCATCACCAAATGTTTCAAGATATTGTTTTCTCTTACATTTTGGCTGTCCCTGCTGATCTAGATCCAAATCAATTTGCATACAGACCAAACAGGTCAACAGAGGATGTCATCAATATAGCCCTTCGCACAGCCCTCACACAACTGGACAACAGCAACTCCTATCTGAGTATGCTGTTCGTAAACTTTAGCTCCACGTTTAACAAAGTCCAACAAGAAAACTGGTCCAGAACTTGGGCAATCTGGGCCTAGGGAGTTCACTGTGCACCTGGATACTGGACTTCCTCAGCAACAGACCTCAGAACATCAGGATAGGGGAACACGTTTCCTCCACTCTCATCCTGAACACCGGAATACCACAGGGGTGTGTTCTTAGCCCCCTCCTCTTCTCCTTCACACACAATGGTTAGTACACTCACACAAGCAACACCATCATCATATTCACCGACAACACCACCGTCATAGGTTTGATAACAGATAACAACGAGTCAGCCCACAGGGAGGTCGGGCATCTGTGGCAATGGTGTGACAACAATAATGTGGGACTCCACGTATCCAAAGAAAGAAAGAGAGAGCGAGAGAGAGAGAGAGAGAGAGAGAGAGAGAGAGAGAGAGAGAGAGAGATTTTATTGATATTAAATTACACAGTGAACTTGCTACTATCAGCACTGACTGGGATCAAAGTGAATGTGGATGTTTTCCTGTTGGCCAGTGGTGGTCCGGTGTTAAATTGCTGGATTACTGATCCCAAACCCCATTGTCAACAGCATGTCACTGCCCAAGTGCAGCTAACTATCAAAGGCCGGCCATGTCTCTCACTGTTTATGGTGAGATGATCATGTAAAAGAACCATTCCTGACTTTCATCAAGAGTAGGCTGCATGGCAGTCAGCATTTTTCTGCTCTGTGATGGCCTGGCGAGCCTGCCCTCACCCAGAGTCGGCTGAGATGGGCGCCAACCTCCCCGTGACCCTAATTAGGATTAAGCGTTCAGAAAATGAGTGACTGTTTTCTTGTTACCATGGTTAGGAGACTGCCTCAAGGCACAATTTCCTGCTGTTGTGGGTGCAGTCCCAGCAGCACACTCCAGAGGGCGCAGTGGAAGTGAAGCATAGGAATCCTTCATTCTGATTTCCTCGCCGTGTGTGTTTTTGTGTGTGGATGTGTGTGTGCAAGCTACTAAAACCACTGACACATCTGCATCACAGGCGTGTGTGACGTGCGGTACAGTACAATACAGTGCAGTACACGTTAAAGCATGTATAGCAGTAAACACCCTGAAACATGTGACGCGTTTGTCATTGTTAATACAACATACATCACAGTCCAAATATCTTACTTAAACCACAGCGTCTCCCCCCCACCTGAGGTTTTTTTTTTTTTTTTAGATATTTTGGAGCAACTGCACACAAATAGCCATTTAGACTTTATTATGTGGTGCAGTTAATTTATGTTTTTTAAAGTAAATAATAAAAATACACTGGTCCTTCTCAAAAAATTAGCATATTGTGATAAAGTTCATTATTTTCTGTAATGTACTGATAAACATTAGACTTCCATATATTTTAGATTCATTACACACAACTGAAGTATTTCAAGCCTTTTATTGTTTTAATATTGATAATTTTGGCAAAAAAGTAAAGAAAAACCAAAAAGCCCCATCTCAAAAAATTAGCATATTTCATCCGACCAATTAAAAAAAAAAAAGAAGTGGTTTTAATACAAAAAAAGAAAAAAAATGTGACCTATCAAATAATTATGTTCAGTTATGCACTCAATACTTGGTCGGGAATCCTTTTGCAGAAATGACTGCTTCAATGCGGGCGTGGCATGGAGGCAATCAGCCTGTGGCACTGCTGAGGTGTTACGGAGGCCCAGGATGCTTCGATAGCGGCCTTAAGCTCATCCACAGTGTTGGGTCTGGTGTCTCTCAACTTTCTCTTCACAATATCCCACAGATTCTCTCTGGGGTTCAGGTCAGGAGAGTTGGCAGGCCAATTGAGCACAGTAATACCATGGTCAGTAAACCATTTAGCAGTGGTTTTGGCACTGTGAGCAGGTGCCAGGTCGTTCTGAACAATGAAATCTTCATCTCCATAAAGCTTTTCAGCAGATGGAAGCATGAAGTGCTCCAAAATCTCCTGATATCTAGCTGCATTGACCCTGCCCTTGATAAAACACAGTGGACCTGTGGACAGTGGCAGCTGACATGGCACCCCAGACCATCACTGACTGTGGGTACTTGACACTGGACTTCAGGCATTTTGGCATTTCCTTCTCCCCAGTCTTCCTCCAGACTCTGGCACCTTGATTTCCGAATGACATGCAAAATTTGCTTTCGTCCGAAAAAAGTACTTTGGACCACTGAGCAACAGTCCAGTGCTGCTTCTCTGTAGCCCAGGTCAGCCACTTCTGCCGCTGTTTCTGCTTCAAAAGTGGCTTGACCTGGGGAATGCGGCACCTGTAGCCCATTTCCTGCACACGCCTGTGCACGGTGGCTCTGGATGTTTCTACTGCACACTCAGTCCACTGCTTCCACAGGTCCCCCAAGGTCTGGAATCGGCCCTTTTTTCACTTTTTCCTTCCCACAGACGTCCCACTGAGGTGGCTTGATGCAGCACTCTGGGAACAGCCTATTCGCTCAGAGATTTCTTTCTGTGTCTTACCCTCTTGCTTGAGGGTGTCAATGATGGCCTTCTGGACAGCAGTCAGGTCGGCAGTCTTACCCATGATTGCGGTTTTGAGTAATGAACCAGGCTGGGAGTTTTTAAAAGCCTCAGGAATCTTTTGCAGGTGTTTAGAGTTAATTGGTTGATTCAGATGATTAGGTTAATAGCTCGTTTTGAGTACCTGAACATGATATGCTAATTTTTTGAGATGGAAATTTTGGGTTTTCATGAGCTGTATGCCAAAATCATCAGTATTAAAACAATAAAAGACCTGAAATATTTCAGTTGGTGTGCAATGAATCTAAACTATATGAAAGTTTAATTTTTATCAGGACATTACAGAAAATAATGAACCTTATCACAATATGCTAATTTTTTGAGAAGGACCAGTATATTATACTGTATATAAATAAACCAGGGAGATATGGTGGCGTAGTGGTTCTCATGTCCGCCTCAGAGCAAATAGGCCTGGGTTCGATTCCCAACCTGGGTGTTTCTGGAGTTTGCAGCATTCATCCAGAGCGAGTTACATTGGTAGAAGGTGCTGGATCACTGATCCTAAGGTTGGGGGGTTCAAGCCCCACTCTCCACGGGCTGTCACTGTAGCCCCAGTGCTGGCTGGCCATGTCTCTCACTGTCGATGGTGTGAGATTCATGTAAAAGAACCATTGCTGACTTTCGACAAGAGCAGCTGCAAAGGTGTCAGTGTGTTTCCGCCCTCCAATGGCCTGGTGATCTGTCCAGGGTGTACTCTGCTCTCGTCCAGAGTCGGCTGGGATGGGCACCAGCCTCCCCGTGTCCCTAATTAGGAATAAGCCTTACAGAAAATGAACAATGGTGACGAACAAATTGAGGATTAATGGCCTTGTTCAAGGGCCAAAGAGTGCTGCTGATAGTGCTACTATCCACATCGTCATGTCCACAGGTCATCTCATCTCACAAAAGAGTGTTTGTTCAAGTTGGATATCACTGGGTTGGCCCTGAAAATGGTCTGGTACGCTGTTCATACTCTACCCGGCCCTTCCGCAGTGTCGGCTGAGTAAGGCCTGATTAGGACTAAAAGTGTCTTGGGAAATAAATGAATGAGATCCACCTGCAGATGGTGCACTCGAACCAACACTTCAGCCCCGAAATTCCTGAAAGGCTTTGAGTACCCTATGTAGGGCGCTGTAATTAACAGGAGCTCATTTGGGATGAAAGCCAGAACATCCACTACAGTCGGGGAGATCACGACGTGCACGACGCGCACGTGCTTTTTCATCCTGCTCGTGAACGCGCACTGGAAACCAACGGTAATATTGTTGCTCCGGTCCAGATGGACGTGTTCTGGAGTGGAATACTGTGTTTCTCTTTCGTTTTGGGATTAAAACGACACCCTCGGGGATGAAAACATTCACAGTGGAGTTCTTATCCGTCTACTGAGCCTGAATTTTCAGTCAGGAAGCGGAGGGTTTATTTGTTTGGGACAACAACAACAACGGTTTCCTTTTATTCACCTTTGTACTGTATTTACCTCAGTTTGGGATAATAACAGGATCTTTTTAAAGATAAAGAAATGAATTTCTAGTTCTAGGGTATATTATATTTAAAAAAAAAACATACACATAAACGCCAGGTTTCATGTTTAATCCGTTTGTTTACATGCTAATGCTAATTAGCGTTGCCATGTAAACAAATGGGATGCTGCAGCTATCTTCCTGTCAGCCTCATTTGCATTTTGCTGCCTTAAACGTCTTTAACAGTCAGAAACCTTGGTAAGAATGACGTTGTTGTGATTCAGACACGTTCTGTTCAGCCCAAAAACGTGAAACTTAATGGGGACAATTAAAAAGTGACACGTCAGTTGCTTCTCGTGCGTTTTCCGTCGATTTAAACTCCTCTCTCGGTCCATTAAACCCTGAGGAGACACCATGGCTTTTTTTAATTTTCGGAAAATATTCAGACTTGGTTCGGAGAGGAAGAGAAAGCAGTATGAACACGTCCACAGAGACGTGAATCCTGAGGAAACCTGGGAAATTGTCGGAGAATTAGGAGACGGAGCCTTCGGAAAAGTGTATAAGGTAAAAAAAAAATTATTACACCTGTATACCTGTATAATAAACATTCTATCAGTGTTTATTTCATGACATGTGGTCGCATGCCCAAGAAGTCGCCTAGTGACGCAATCGCAATTTATGTCGTCATAATGAAAGCTCAGTTCACAAAGGAAGACGGAAGAAATGTTTATTTCAAAAATAATTATACACGGGAGTTCATCTTTAGTCATTGTACTACTATAAATCAAACTTTATGACTGTACAGGATACTTTCAATCAATAACAAGAAAACATGTATTTGTTTTATGAAATTGTAATGCAAAAAAAGTTTAAGTCGAAAAAGCAACAGGTCAAGACAAATATTTGTGATCAGTGATAGGTACATGTTCACTCTAGGGCAGTGCTTCTCAATGGGGACACGTGATGCTGGGTGTGATGATGGGGGGGGCGAGCAGGTATGGCTCTAGGGAACATGCTTTTCTGGAATAGTATTCCAGATTTAAGTGTAATTGCACCTCCACTCCACTAGTTGGCAGTGATGCTCTCATTTTCACGCTATGGTGTAGCGGTTTTTCGCACAAGCAAACGATATGAAGTGCAGTAAACAACCCCTCAAGAAACAACACGGGAAAATTTCTATCAGGAACGAAGAGAAAGGTGGAGAGAGACAGAGATATTAAGACATAAATAAGTTGAATGGGTTTAAAATAGGGATGTATTTTTTTTATTTCAGGCACTTTGGTGCACTTTATATCTTTTCAATTGCAGATTAAAAAACAATGTTAATGAAGTTTTTCTTTATTGTCAGTTGAACTATATTTCTTTCTTTTTTTGTTTTTAATGTTCATAAAGATACAATGTTATGCAGAGGTATACTAATAACAATTTTATAGACATAGTCGCTCAGGGGTGCCACAGAAATTAATTGAGAAGCACTGCTCAAGGAATTAGTGATTGGCTGGAGGAGAATGTTGATAATCAGTTGTTAGTCAGGGGGAGAACAGTAGTTCTGTGTGTTGATAGGAATGGTGATCACTGATTGGTGGAGGACAAAGAGTAAAGATCCGTTCTTCTGTTGATGGGAAACAGGTTATCAGTGATTTGATTGATGGTGAACAGTGGAGATTAGTGATTGGATGATTGGAAATGATGGTGATTCATGGTGGGTGAACAGTGGCGTGGTTAATGGGGAGCAATGATAGCTTGATGGCGAATGTTGGCTCATGCAGACAGCGGTGATCAGTGATTGGCTGAACAAAAGGAGGTAGATTGAACAGTACTGATGAGTGATTGGTCAGTGGGAAACAGTGGTGATCAGTGATTGGTAAACAACATTTTGGCTGGGATCAAAGTTTGAAACAATGTGGTGTTCTCCCTGTGCTTGCGCAAGTTTTCTACAGGTGCTCAGTCCAAAGATATGCAAATTAGCTTCACTGATTGTTCTGGATTGCCCGAGTTGTGAGTGTGACAGATTGGGTGTTCGTAGGTCTTGCAATGGACTGATGAGCCATTTAGGAGGTACCTTGCCTTTATCCAGTGTCAGCTGAGATAAGCTCCATTCTCTCCGCAACCTTAGTAGTGTTAAGCGGATTGGTGCATAAATAAGAAAGTTATCCCCATTTTTTTGAGGTAGATCAAAGCAGCATTACCAAGACAGAGAGAAAGGTCTCAGCAACAGGAATAGGTGGAAGACAGTGGAAATTATTTTTGCTGTCTGGAAATACTCCAGGATTTCCGTACTACAGGAAGAGGATGGATTTAATTGAAACAAAGGAAAGAAAGGGCCCCAGTGAATACGCAAGTTTAATTTCAGGTCTCAAGCTGCCATTAGAAGCAGACCTCTCAGCCTCTGGTACCACGCACACACACACACACACACTATGCCTTAGGAAAGGAATTTAGGGATTAACCACATGCTGTTTGTTCTGACCAATATTCTTTCACCAATGCTATTTGTAGGTTACTGCTTTCACGCAGTGTGTGTTTTGTATGTTACATCATAATGCGAAAGTCACAATGTTTATTCCCTTCATCATTGTGTACCTTTGTCACTAATGGTGGAATGTGACATGGACATAAATGATAACCTTTGAATCGAACTCGAAGTAGTGTGTAAAGCACGATGGGTGGGAAGGATGTCCCAGGGTGAGGAAACACTCCAGTTTTGAAACACAATTTCTCATTCATTCAGGGCAGTGGTGGTCTAGTGGTATAGGGCACAGGATCGCTGATCCAAAGGTTGGGGGGTTTGAGTCCCACTCTCCACAAGGTTGTCACTGTCCCCCCAGTGCAGCTAACTAGGTTATCAAAGGCGGGCCATGTCTCTCACTGTCTATGGTGAGAGGCATGTAAAAGAACCATTGCTGACTTTCGTAAAGAGTAGCTGCAAAGTCGTCAGCGTGTTTCTGTCTCTTGCTAAAAAGGGTTGTGTCAGGAAGGGCATCCGACGTAAAAACCTCTGCCAAATCAAACGTGCGAATCAGATGATTCGCTGTGGCGACTCCCGAGTAAAAGGGAAAAAGCCAGAAGGAAGACAGAATTCCTATAGGAATGTTTGGGGTTTTTTTTTAATGATTTTTGTGTACAAGCACCCCTCTGTGTGACATAAACACAGCGCATGTACTCTCGGTCATTTGACAAACTGGTGAGACATCGTGACAGATGGGACATGAAGTAGATCACCACATAGTGGGTCTGACAGTTATATGGGACATATTACGAAAATGGGGATTACAGTACTGTACCACCTACAGTATTTTCCTATAGTACATTCACACTAGCAGGTCAGTCATGCTGTTTGTAGTTTATATCTTGGACTCATCCCGTCCTGTTGTCACTACTTATTATTTTTTTTAATTCTGAAAAGAAATGGTTGCATCTAAGCAAACCATCCATCCATTCACTATCTATATACCTCTTATATATCAGAGTTATGGGGAAGGTGGCATCAATTCCAGTTTACCTGAGCTCGTGTTACACCCTGAAAATGACACATATACTAAATATTATTGTAATTCAGCTACATACAGGGCAATTAAGAGGATTTAACATTTTAACATAACAGCAAGCGTAGTACGTACTGAGAAATGCTAACAGTAATGGAGGCACTTACACACAATGAATGCAAATGGAAGAGCCTGGCTTGGTCCAACAGAGGGGAAGTTAGTATAGTCTATTGCAGGGCTAACACGGATGTAAACAAACGTCCGCACTCACATTCACATCTATGAGCAAATTGGAGTAGACAGTTTGCATCATGTCTTTGGATGGTCTGAGGAAAATAAAGTACCCTGAGAAAACCAAGCACAACTACTGGGAGAACATGCATCACACCGAAAGGCCTGAAGAACCTGGAAATTTACAGCTGTTGCCACCGTGCAAAACAAGTGAGCCGCCATACCTCTGACAGATATCTAGATAAAAATCGATTAAATCCCGCACTGATCAGTGTGAAAAATATGCCTGGTCCCTTCTTACTTATTTCTAGCACCCATACTCATGAATACACGGAGTATCAGCATTTTGTCACAATCATACATAATGCATTATTACACTTGAAGTCTCTGAATAGTATACAGTCATCGCTCGCTATTTCGCGCTTCAGTTCCTGTGGCTTCAGTGCATCGCGGGTTTTCAAAAATATTCATCGAAAATAAAAAAATAAGGAAATCATGAAAAAATAGTGAAAAAGTTAAGGAAAATGCTGCCAAATAAGGCCAATTATGCAAAAAAAAAAAAAAAAACCTAAACAAAAAAACAACCCAAATCCCCCCAGCAAAACTACTTATATTTTTATGTGAGGTGCACATCTGTGTATTAATATTTTATTTAAATCTTATGCATTATTTTTGAATGTTTAATTGTTATAAGCATTTATAGCATTGGATATGTATTTATTGATATTTTATATATATATATATATATATATATATATATATATATACTACGTACATGTACGTATACGTCAGTCAGGGGGGTTGATCCGACTTCGCGGAAATTCGGCGGTCGCGCGCGCGGGGGGTGGGTCTTGGTCTCCGTCTCCATTAACCATGAAAAGTGAGGGATCCCTGTATTTTTCATCAGTCTAATTAATATAACTGAGCCCACCTCTACCACTATGATATTTGGCTAAGATCACTGTGGCATGCCTAAATGATGTACATTTTAAATCATAAATGTTTTGTAACAAGCCTGTGTTTATCGTTTTTCTGCAAACAGTTACGCTCGCAAGAGATGTGGTGATGTAGCACAGTAATATTTTCAAAATGTGAAAAGTCTCTGTAGTTTGTAGAATTTACAGCTTTAATACAGATGCTCCCTGACTTACGAGCATCCATTTTGTTTTTTGTTTTTTTTTTAAAAAAAAAAGTCAAATTTTGAGTTTAGACATACCTACGTAGTACGCTGATATAATGACGTTGCATCCATTGTTTTCAAACGACAGACTGAACGTGCCCCTCCTTCTTCCCAGTTCAGTTATAATATATATATATATATATATATATATATATATATATATATATAAATAAAATCAGTTATATAGCGTGTTACACTTGTGTTAAGACGTCGTCTCTGTGATTTTTGTGTTTACACTGTTTTGTGGACTTTTGTAACCCTAAGCAAATATGGTTGGTCAGAAGTGTAAGCATGGGTGCAAGTCTCATACACAGAGATGAATTAACGATGAATCTGCTCAGATCAGCACAATCTACCATGCATACTCAGTTAAGCAAAGAGAGTTGTAAAATATGAAAACCCGAATTCAGAAAAGAAAGAGAACTCTGCTCTGCTGGTGAAATGAGAAAAGTAGCACAGATCTTCACAGTATGGCTGCTGTTTTTACTGAAAATGAAATAAACACATTATTAGATTTCAAGTTCAACCTTAATTGAGTGTTTAAAGAGTAGCTGTATTGGTCATCCTTACATTATACAGTCAAACAAGTTTCGTTCCGGACGGCCTTTCGGTAGATGAATTTGTCTATGAGTCGTTACAGGGCATTCTTTAGAGGGGAATGTATGTTTAAACCTTGTATAGTTGACTTATACGAGTTTGTACTGAATACAATCTCTCTCTCTCTCTCTCTCTCTCTCTCTCTCTCTCTCTCTCTCTCGCTGCATAATCATCTTAGTTCATTCTATTGAATTCATCATTTATTGGTACAAGGTGCAAACCTAAATGCACCATAAACTATCAAGCTAACTGTGACATCAGGAACTTTCAGCTGGCCCAAAATGTGTTTAAATTCCGGGTTCCTCTCAAGCACAGCACAGTAGATCTGATCAGATTTACAGAGAGTTTCACTCTTATCCAGTTCATTGTAATACTGGAGTCACTTTGTTTCTTCTTTAAAAGTTTTGGTGTGAGTTCAGAAATGTATCGTTCTGCTTCTCTTCCGTGACCTCAGCATGGTGTAAATCACACCCCTCTGCCGGAGCCTAATCGAATATCAAGTGTACCTCATGATAATGTTTAATCTTATTTAATACTTATATTTATGATATATCTTTCTGTAGATTTTATTCAATTTCTATTTCTACTTGTTCTTCAATTTCATTTCATTTTCAACTTCGGACAACCCTGTTCGTATCTCCGGATGTTTGCAAAATGAATGTTTGTAAGCTGGGGAGCATCTGTAATTGTCATTCATTTTCTGAACTGTTTAATCCTAATTATGGTCACGGGGAGGCTGGCGCCCATCTCAGCCAACTCTGGCCAAGAGTAGAGTACACCCTGGACAGTTCGCCAGGCCAGAAACACGCTGACGGCTGTGTAGCTACTCTTGACAAAAGTCAGCAATGGTTGTTTTACATGAACCTTTCACCACAGACAGTGACAGACATGGTTAGCCTTTGGTAACCCAGTTAGCTGAACTTGGCGGACAGTGACAACCTGGGGGCTTGTAGCCCCAACCTTGGAATCAGTGATTCACTTACCACCAGGCCACCACTGCCCTAGCTGTATTTTTCCCGGAATTGACATGTATTCATTGGGCGGTGTTGTACAGCGCAAGTAAACAAGCAGATTGATTAAGCACAAGGTATTTTAGGTGATGAAAAACATGTTCAAGAAGCCACTATTGCAGCAATTTTGGTAAAATCACTTCAATAGTTATGTATTTGATCCAGAGGGGGGGGGGGGGGGGGGGGTCTTGCAGAGACAGTGTGACGTCACATTTTCGTGACTTTGAAGATGAAAATACTGCCAGAACTGTGCATGATAAGAAGTACAGAATGGCTTATGTTTTGCCAATTCTGCTTTCCTGTCATGATTTTTTTATTGTTTGTGCAGCTCAGCACTTGCTGATAATGTGTCATGATGCACGGGGGTCAGTGACGCAGCCCAGTCGATCCAGAGAGTTTGCCTAATTGGCTGGAATAGTCAAAAAGTAAGGTAGCATGTCTCTGATCATGCCCAGTGTCGCAAATTTGCACATACTTTGATAAAAGGCAAGGACTGATGTTGCCAGAAAGAACCGCTGATGTCATATGGGATTGTTTTAAAGAGATAGTAACACTAATTCACCACAGGTACCCTTTAATTGAGTTTTTAATAAAAGTGTGGTATGCTGGCTATGCGGTTAGCACTGTTACATCACACTGAGAAGGTTCCTCCAGCTACTCCGGTGTCCTCTCCCAGTCCAAAGACATGCACATAAAGTAAACAGGCTATTGTGATTGATCCTAGGTGTGGACTTTTGTGTTTGTTCGTCATGTGATCAATTGGCCAGCTGCTCAGGTTTTACCCTTCCTTTTACATAGTGTCCTCTGGGATTAGCCCAGCTACATTCTCACCTGCCTCCGGGTTCAAATTGCAAAGAGAACTACAGGTCAACTCCACTTCCCAGATGGCTCAGCAGGCAATGCAGAACCATCCACACTGAGCTGTGAGTCACTTTCAGTTCACGCTACGATGGTCTGGAGCGCTGTCCAGGGTGTACTCTGCCCTCGCCCAGAGTCAGCTGAGATGGGCACCAGACTGCTAGTGTCCCTAATTAGGATTAAGCGACTCAGAATATGAGTGAATGAATGAATACAGGGATCCCTCGTATTATTTTTTAAATATTTAATTGTTATTATAACCATTTATAGCATTGAATATGTATTTATTGATATTATATACACATATACATGTATTTATATGTCAGTCGGGGGGTTGGGGGGGTGATCCTACTTCGCGGAATTCAGTGGTTGCGGGGAGATCTTGGTCCCAATTAACCGCGGAAAGTGCGGGATCCCTGTAATTTTGATTCTTACCTTTAGTTGTTAATGCGAATCCCCAATTTACAAATAAAAGCGATTTCTGTACTACAGCCTTGTCTTTATTCATTATTCCAGCCACACAGGAGTGTAACAATCAGCCTATAACATTAAACCGTTTCCTTCCGCTGACTACTGCGTTTTTTACTGATTTAAATTAAGTAACCTCAAAATAATAATAATAATAATAAACTTCCAAAATAATAAAAAGATAACCCAAAAAAACCCTCAATATGTTTCCACCATCAAAGGGTCAGTAAATACCTGCCATGTCAGGACTAGTTTATCTTACTTGGTCAATATTTGCGATTTTATGCGCCAAGGCGGCTTCAATGTTATAAGCACCCGAATTCACATTCCTGGTTCTGATGTTTTCCTTCTTTTTTTATGTAACATAAAACGCCTTAAAATTCCTTTTCTCTCTCAGGCTCAGAACAAGCATTCAGGTATTTTGGCTGCAGCGAAGGTGATTGACACAAAGACAGAAGAAGAGCTGGAGGATTACATGGTGGAGATTGATATTCTGGCATCTTGTAACCACGACAACATTGTCAAGCTATTGGATGCCTTTTATTACGACAGCAAACTCTGGGTAAGTCATCCACCCCCCACCCCACCCTCAATTTTAACACATTCCCATTTAGAATAATTAAGACTGACCTACAATAACCTAAAATTTATTTACTTAATTAAATAAACCATTTTACATGTTACATAACTTACTAAAATATCAAACACTAGATTTATATATATGTGTCTTTATTATAATTTATTTTACATTAATATTAATTAATAATTATAATAATAATAATAATTATAATAAATAAACATTAACATTAATTAATAATATATTACTAATATTATAATAAAGAGTAATATATTATTAATTAATGTTAATGTTTATTTATTATAATTATTATTATTATAATTATTAATTAATATTAATGTAAAATAAATTATAATAAAGACACATATATTAAGTAAAGGATGTTTTTTAAAAAACAGAAATTAACAATTATAATAGATGAGACAGGCAGCCAACTAAAATTGGTATTTTAGTGTATTTATTATTATTATTATTATTACCACAACTAGGATGGCACTGTGGTTAGCATTTCAGTCTCACCGAAAGAAGGTCCTTTATTTATATATATATATATATATATATATAAAATCAGTTATATAGCTTAGTTACTCTTGTGTTAAGACGTTGTCTCTGTGATCTTTGTGTTTACACTGTTTTGCGGACTTTTGTAACCCGAAGCAAATATGGTTGGTCAGAAGCGTAAGCCTACGAGCATGGGTGCAAGTGTCATACACAGAGATGAATTAACTATCTGCTCGGATCGGCACAATCTACCATGCATACTCAGTTAAGCAAAGAGAGTTGGAAAATAAATGAAAACCCAAGAAAGAGAACTCTCTGCTCTGCTGGTGATTCACATCAGTGCAGGCTGAGTACTAAATGAGTTCAACGGGGCCCTTGCTCACTTGAATGACTGGAAGTCCGTATAACCCGTGCTTTGTTTCAAGCAAGTAAACTACTTTCAGCAAATGCACTACTTTCGGTATTGAGCGGTATTGTAAGCATTGATTGGTTGTTTTAAGCTTCATGTAAAGTGAGTCGGCTCAGCTTCATGTCATGTGATTCAGCTCAGCTTCATGTAAAGTGACCATCCGTCAACCATCGGAACAATTAACAAGCAGAAAGATCACATCATAAAGAATGTTAATGGTTATATTTGATATTGTATTTGATATTTGATAAGTGAATTTGATTAAAAATTTTCAATTTGATATTATTTTGCTTGAATTTAATTTATTTGAAATGAATGTTGATATTATTTGATATTATTTTACAATGTTATGTTTATAATAATTGATTTAGGGGTGTTTTATGAGATACGGTAATGGTATTTATGGATGTATAGTACAGTATGAGAATCATACGTCACTGTACAACTTGTGTTCACTTTCAACTTGTGTTCAGCTGTCCTGAACCAATTAAAAACGTAAGTCAGGGAGCGTCTGTATTTATATTTTATTCACATCTTCTTCTTCTTCTCTTTTGGCTTTTTTCCTTTTCTTGGGAGTCGCCACAGCGAATCATCTGATTCGCACATTTGATTTGGCAGAGGTTTTTACGTCTGATGCCCTTCCTGTCACAACCCTTTAGCAAGGGACAGAAACACTCCAATGGCTTTGCAGCTACTCTTTACGAAAGTCAGCAATGGTTCTTTTACATGCCTTACACCATAGACAGTGAGAGACATGGCCCACCGATAACCCAGTTAGCTGCACTGGGGGGGACAGTGACAAACCTGTGGAGAGTGGGACTCGAACCCCCAACCTATGGATTAGCGATCCAGCACCAAATACCACTAGACCATCACTGCCCCATTTATATTTTATTTACATATTATGCATTATATTTGAATATTTAATTATTATAAGCATTTATAGAATTGAATATGTATTTATTGATATTATGTACACGTATACACGTACGTACATGTCAGTCAGGGTGGTTGCTCCTACGTTGCAAAATTTGACGTTCGCGGGGGGATCTTGGTCCCAATTAACCGCGAAAAGTGAGGGATCCCTGTATTACAACTAACATAATTATCCTATATAATAAACCAGTCAAACCACATACACGCTAACTGCTAACTACACATTGCTGCTTTATTCCAACTAAACAAATTATATCTATACATGTATAATGTACGTGCGTTCTTGAAGAGGTGCCTTTGATGAATGTGTTTCAGAAAGCAAGGTGTGGAGGAGCTTTTTTAAAATAAATATGAAGACAATGGAAGATTAGATTAGGGGAGACAGCAAGCCGTGTTACTTTGTTGTGTTTGTTCCTGTGGAACAGCAGTTTGAAAATGGATGAGACAACTAGAAGGGTTGGTCGTATCTTTAATTTTATATATATATATATATATATATATATATATATATATATATACACTAGTGTATGTATGTGTGTGTGTATATGTGTATATATATATATATAATATATATACACTAGTGTATGTATGTGTGTATATATATATATATATATATAATATACTTTTTAAAATTATAATTACATTCAGATCTTAACAAATATTTATTTTGATCCATTATGTCAAAAGGTGGCACATAAAAAGAGTCTGGTTTGGGGAAACATTTAGTTTCTGTGTCTTCTGAAAAAAGCGAGTGTAGGCAGCGGTCACATTGCGCTGTCCTATTGTATGCACACGTTTTCCCGTTCCATTATTATTGGGTTGTTGTACTACCTGTCCCATGCCAGCTCCCTTTGATTTTATTGTGTACTGACAGATGGGTGTGTCTTGCCTATGAAAGCAAGCTGATTTTTATCAGGCTCAGAATTTCAGGAAATAGACTGACAGACTCTATCTGCTTCCTTGTGCTTCTTTAAAAAGCACTGAGGCGGATTATATATTAGCCTTTATTGTACGGCTCCAAAGTCCGATTGCATTGCCGTGATTTATTTATTTTTTATTACTCATGAGTGTGCAGTGTATGAGTTTTCAGTACTTGTAGTTAATTATACATCTTTTGTGGTATTGGCACATGGAAGGAATGATGCAATATAATGCAGCAAGTTTGGAGTTAACAAAGTGATGATAATGTAATAATCACAGTTAGCATGTTCAGTTCATCAATTCATTTTCTGTAGCCGCTTATTCCTAATTAGGGTCGCGAGGAGGCTAGCACCCATCCCAGCCTACTTTGGGCAAGGGCAGAGTACACCCTGGACAGCTCGCCAGGCCATCGCAGGGCGGAAACACACTGACGGCGTTGCAGCCTACTCTTGTTGAACGTCAGCAATGGTTCTTTTTACATGCCTTACACCATAGACAGTGAGAGACATGGCCCGCCTTTGATAACCCAGTTAGCTGCACTGGGGGGGACAGTGATAACCTTGTGGAGGGTGGGACTCAAACCCCAACCTTTGAATCAGCGATCTCCAGCGCCCGATACCACTAGACCACCACTGCCTCTCAGTTAGCATGTGTGGTGTTTAATTTAAAATTTAGGATTAACTAGTCATTATCATGTATGAAGTAAACAAAGAAATACTTATTATCTTCCAGAACATGTACTACATGTACACAAACGTGAGGTGCTCCACCGAATGTAGGCGCTTGTCGCAAGTGACGTATGGTGCTTGTGAGACAAAGCGCTGCTTATCCGGACTTCCGATCTTTCAAGTGAGCAAGTGAAGATTGAGTACTAAACAAGTATTTTAATGCGCACTTGCTCACTTGAAAGATCGGAAGTCCGGTAAAGCCACGCTTTGTCTCACAAGCACCATACGTCACTTGCGACAAGCACCAACGTTCGGTGGAGCGCCTCACAAATGTAAACACAAGTATACGTAGTGCAAGTATATCACGGCTATCCATGACCTGGAGTCCGTGGGATAAGTAGCCGAGCCCGGGGCCAGTGGTGTCGTGGTTAGGGTGCTGTGCTCATGATCAGTAGGATGTGTGTTCGAATCCCAGTTAGACTCCCACTGTGCTAAGACCACTGGGCAAGGTCTTAACCACAAGTGTGCCTCTGTTCACCCAGCAGTATAAATGGGTACCAGTAAAAATATACTGGGAAGGTAACCTGTGATGGTCTAGCGTCCCGTCCAGGAAGAGCTGCACTCCTGATCACTTCACGCTATGGAAACCAGGGATAAGCACAGGCCTGATGAGCCACTAGGCTCGGGTGCATAAAGCCCAACAGACTTTACCGACCTATACTTGTGTTTACATTTGTGTATCCTCACACTTGTATATTTTAAAATTTTGATTATTGTAGCTGACTAGTTTATTTTCATATCAGCACTGAATGGACATGGGTACCATTTCTGTGCTAATTTTAGAGTTAGCCTGGCTGGTCTGGTCCAATAACAAGAGCTTGAGTGGATGAAAATATTGATAAGTTTACCAATCAAGAGTGCTACAAGTATAGCATTAGCCGTCAGTATAGAAAGTATAGGTCTCAAGTTCTTTTAAAAGTTTTTGGAACATCAGAAAGCATTAATATCAGAGATATGTGGGGAATATATACAAAATAGTTAGAGTGAATAGCAAAGTAATAAAATAATCTCAAAAGTTCATTTTAAATTATGTTTTCATATTTGTTCAGCTGTATTTTTGCAGAAATGAATTATGTTTATGGATAAATATGCAGCATTTATTCATTCAGTTCATTTTCTGTAACTGCTTAATCCTAATTAGGGTCGCGGGGAGGCTGGTGCCTGTCTCACCCGACTCCAGGCGAGAGCAGAGTACACTCTGGACAGTTCACCAGGCCATTGCAGGGCAGAAACACGCTTATAGCTATGCAGCTACTCTTGTCAAAAGTCAGCTATGGTTCTTGTACATGAACCTCACACCATAGACAGTGAGCGACATGGCCGGCCTTTGATAACCCAGTTAGCTGTACTGGGAAGACAGTGACAACCTGTTGAGAGTGGGGCTTGAACCCCCGACCCCCAACTTTAGGATCAGTGATCCAGCACCTTTGCCACCAGGTCACCACTGCCCTGTAGCATTTATTTAATTAATTAATTTATTTATTTGTTTATTTGCATGTGAGAATACTTTATACATTGTTTTAACTGGTTTTATATTCACTACACAGAATATATGACTTCTCTTTATGAACACTATTTTAGAGCCCAGCACAGGGATCATAAATAAACAATGATTTAAACAATTAATTAAATGTGCTTTAATCTGAAGCTTTGTTTTTGTTTTTGTCCATAAAGTAATGCGAAATGCAAACCACTTTCTTTGAATTTGTGTATTTACAGAATGCTAAGTACCTGTTAATCACATGATTGCTTCTTTTCGTTCTTTAAATCTGATTAGTTGACCTCGTTACCTTCTGTTTTGTAAGAGTGTGTGTTTATTTCATAGCCCCAGGTGTTGGATTCAATTACACATTAACAGGATGTGATGCACCAGTGGTTCCTTAGAGGCGTTTCGTCTGGATAGGAAACCTAAAGCCTTTACTGTGACTGTGTGAGTGTGTGAATGCCCCAGCAGACATCTCACCCCCTGTGAATTAACAAAAGCTGCTTGTTTGGAATAGGAATCATTAGAAAGTATATGCTCTGTGGAATCTTAGTGGATAAAATCTCAAATTTGTGACTTATGAAGAGTTTTTATTTTCTTTTATTTCATTGACTGCCAGCTTGACACTGAAAACTCCTTAATAATGACAAATATATAAGGTAAATGTATAAATGTAAATAACAGCTGTAGCCTAATGGTTAGAGAAGCTGCTTTGGGACTAAAAGGTTGCTGGTGATGTGTGGGGGTGGAGGAGTGAGCTGCACCCTCCCTTCAATCCACATGAATGTCTGAAGTGCCCTTGAGCAAGGCACCCAACCACCAACTGCCCTCCAGGCACTCCGATGTGTGTGGCAGACCACTGTTCCGAGTGTGTGGTCTCACTTTGGATGGGTTTAATGCAGTGGCAATAATTTCCCTAGTGAGATTAATATACAGTGGTACCTCACCTTACGAAAGTCCCAACAAATGAAAAATCCAGGCTACGAAACACATTTACCTAAAATTTCTGTCTCTGGATACAAAACAAATTCATGTTACGAGAGCACCATCTCAAAAATTCAAACAATGTGCGAGTTGCTCTCCCATTGGCTATTTCCCAACATCCCGCCCCGCTGGCCTCCCATTGGCTAGGAGGGATGATGCAGCTCCCTCCCATCGGCTATTATGGAGCTGCATCTCCATAATACCCATGATGCTTTTCGTGTGAAGGACAGAGTTACTGTTGTTTCATGAGTTTTTCGAGTGTGCTCATTGCAACTTTATTTTTAGGCTCAGGCTTTTAACCTTGCATAAACATTTGTAAGATTATAACTCTGCTAAGAAGACATGGCCAACACATGCGCGCACACACACACACACACACACACACTCGCGCACGCGTGTGGTTCCCGGTGCGAGTGAAAACAAGAAGCGGGCTTGTGGCATGCGGTTGAGTGATGTCGCAAAGGAATATGGCCAAACCTGTCTACCATTGGTACAATATTGACGCAGAAGGACACCTTAAAAGGTATACTTTTATAATTTTTAAATGGTTTAGGGAATAGTATTTGGGGGCCTTGGAACGAATCACGTGTTTTACATGTAAAATGCGTCTCAGTTTACAAAAAATCCTGGTTACAAAACCAATTCTGGAACAGATTAATTTCATAAGGTGAGGTACAACGGTAGTATATTTAAAAAAGGTGGGTAGTTCTGGCCTGGTGCTAAGGTGCTGGATTACTGATCCTAAGGTTGGGGGTTCAAGTCCCACTGTCACCGGTTGTCACTGCTGTCCCGCCCATTGCAGCTTACTGGGTTATTAAAGGCCAGCCATGGTGAGAGGTTCATGTAAAAGAACCACTGCTGACTTTGAACAAGAGTAGCTGCATAGCTATCAGCATGTTTCTGCCCCATGATGGCCTGGCGAGCCGTCCAGGGTGTACTCTGCCCTCACACAGAGTCTGCTGAAATGGGCACCAGCCTCTTCACAACCCTGATTAGGATTAAACGGTTCAGCAAATGAAAGTGTTTTTTTTTTTTTAAAAAAAGAAGTATATTACTACAGGAAATTCGACAGTATGTTATGTAAAGAATTATTTTTATCTACTTACTGTGCTCGTGATTTTATCTCTATTCAGCTACTTATGGAACAAAAACCAATTTGAGTGAGTGTAATGATATTGTTGAGTGATTTGTTTAGGAGTTAATGATCACCTATTTATAACTAACAAGAAAACATGTCATATAACTGATAAAATATTTTACTGGCTGCATTTGTTTATTTTTTTTAAATTGTGATATACTTTATTATATGTGAGGCGCACCACCGAATGTTGGCGCTTGTCGTAAGTGACGTGTGGTGCTTGTGAGACAAAGCACGGCTTCTCCGGACTTCCGATCTTTCAAGTGAGCAAGTGCACGTTGAATACTTGTTTAGTACTCAACCTTCATTTGCTCACTTGAAAGATTGGAAGTCTGGATAAGCTGCGCTTTGTCTCACAAGCACCATACGTCACTTGTGACAAGTGCCTACTTTCGGTGGAGCGCCTCACATGTATATTATAATATATAATAATCCTACAAGGGAAATTATTTGCTCTGCATTTAACCCATCCAAAGTGAGCGGGCACACACACACACACACACACACACACACACACACACACACACACCCACACACCCTCGGAGTAGTGGGCTGCCACACACTTCAGCACCTGGAGAGCAGTTGGGTGTTAGGTGCCTTGCTCAAGGGCACTTCAGGCGTGAAGGTGGAGGAAAGTAGGGTTACTCCCCTGCCACCTCCCATGCCGTATTTGAAGTGATATAAGTGCTTATTACCATCGAGGTGGAAAACATGGATAATGACAGAATAATAAGTTTTACTGGTATTTGTGTTATTCATATTGTGGTATCAACCAAACTACTTTAATGAAATCTGAAAATAAACAGAAAACAGCATAAATTTAAAAAAATTTCCCTTTTCCCTCCCAGTGCTGTTCCTTTAAACATTTTCCCGAAAGTAAAATGAGCCAATCAAGAATGTCAACTTCAGCACATGGCAAGTTGAACCAATCAACACGAACATAAACAAAAGCACATGGCCAGAAATGTCTTTAAATGTTTGAAGTTAGTGAGCCGGAGAATCGGATGAAAAATACTCATCACTTTCTGATAGGTCCATATCTGGCTCATCGCTCCTTTCATTCAGAGCATCCCATAGTTTTGCTGTAACAGTTTCTAATGGTTCATCGGTTGTTGGACATTTACCAAGAGAACACAGCAAAATATTTTCCTGTTTTTTTAAAGCACGGCGGAACGATCAATTGTGTTGTTACTGATGAACATTACAGACATTCCCCAGTGGCAGGGGGTCTTGAAATACCATGTAAACTCACTTTTACAGGCAGTGAACGCCTCGTTTTACGGTTACAGACACTGATTTAATAAAACTGGTAAGTTTGATCTTGCGATTTTGCTTCCAGTACACATGGGCGGTTATTAGACAAAAGATAAAAAAAACAAAACAAAACAAAAAAAAAACCACTGGGGTGGTATTGGAGCAGGGCGCTTATTACGTCGAATACGGTATTTCCTGTTGGTTTGGGAATTGAACCAGTGACCTTTTACTCCCAAAGCTGCTTCTCTAACCATAGAGTACAGTTAGGGATTGGGGATCCATTACTGAAATTAATTTATACTTCGTCCCATCAGTTTCTCTTTCCTTCATCGTGTTTGTGCTGTGTGTTGCTGGCTTTATAGGGGCTTCATTGTTATAAAGTGTTGTTGAGGCTGATATTGTTCACCAGTGACTGTCAGTTGGTGTCAAAGCTTTAATTCAATGAAAATAAAAAGGAGAAAATTGAACATTGTGTTTCTGTATGAATAATAATGTATAATTTACATCGATAAGAACACACATGTACACCTGCATGCAGCCTGGAATCCGATGATCCTCAGCCTGCCACGTCATGATAAAAACACCAGTGAACTTCACCCTTTCCTGATTACTTGTGACACTTTACAATTCTCAGTCACACTGCAAGCTTTAAGTGCTGTTTCAATCTCTACTATTCTGATGGTGATGACTCTTAGTCATTGTTATGTGCCCTTTAACTATGGTGCCTATCATGTTATGTTATGTAGTAGATTTATATAGCGCTTTATCCATACTGGAATATTATGCTCAAGGCGCTCTGGGGAGTGTGCAGTTATTAACTGGTAATAACTCTTTATTGGTAATGTACATTACATACATGAAATCTGGTCTTTTGTGCTCTGGGCACCTGTCGCCATTGTACAGCGCCAGTTATTGCGTTCTATCCTTTGATGCTGATCGCCAAGCAGGAAGCATCGACTACCAAATTTTAACGTCTTATTGTATGACGCAGCCGGATTCGAACTCCGACCTTCCGGAGGATAAAGCGGACGCTCTACCAACTGAGCTAAATCCCCAGTTCCTATCAATCCTATCAATAGGATATACAGGGATCCCTCGCTACTCCGTGCTTCAATTCATGCTGCTTCAGTGCATCACGGTTTTTTAAAAAGTAAATAAATAAATGTTCATCGATTTTAAAAAAATTAGGAAATTAATGAAGAGTAGGGGAAAACGTTAAGGAAAATGCCACAAAAGCAAGGCCAATTATGCAAAGAAAAAAAAAAACTCTAAACAAACAAAAAACAACCGAAAATCTGCCATCAAAACTACTTACAATTTTGCATCTGTGTGTGTGCGTGCAGCTGCGCGCATGTGTGTGTGTGTGTGTGTGTGTGTGTGTGTGTGTGTGTGTGTGTGTGTGTGTGTCGTCTTCTTCTCGTGCAGTTCCATCGGTATGTGTGCGCATTTATATTTTATTGACATCTTATGTTATTTTTTGAATGTTTAATTGTTATTATAAGCATTTATAGCATTGAATATGTATTTATTGATATTATATACACACATTAGGGTGACACTTATTTTTAAAGTTTTTAATTTGTGACCTCTCACCCTGGCATTTTGTTCCATTTAATAAGAAGCCACTTTATGCAAAAAATCATGAAAATTTAATCACTTTTCGGCTCTGCTCAAAAACAATGAAATTTTGAAGTATAATACTATTTGAACAAAAAAAAACAATGTCAAGTTTGAAATGTGAGGTGCTTTTAGTTTTGTAGCTCATCAACAATTGTCTTTTTTGGCATCAGGGAATCTTTTCCTGTGGTCCTGAATGATCTGAAGGAGGAACTGATGTTGTTCTTCATCCTTAGATAGAAGGCCACTGTAACCAGTCATTGAACCACGTCTTCCTTTCTCCCTCTGAACATTTAGAAATTCTCTGTCCTCGGGTATTTTTATCAGAGAGAAAGCATCCTGGTGCGTGATATCAAATACATCGTCAAAGGTTTCCTTAAATTTTTCTTCATTCTCAATCTGTTTACTTGTTCTCCAACCTTGATTCTTCTTTAGTGCTTCCAAACTCTGCACGAATCTCTCAAGTTGTTTCACGGCATGATGGGAGGGTCTGACTGGAATGCGGGCCTTGTTCCATGTTTCTTCCAGTACTCGCACTGTGGCCACTGCAGCCTCATGTTTTCTTGAATGTCTTTTCACTAGGTCCATGTAATGCTCAGAGCATCTCTAATTGTAGGTAGTTTACAACTTCCTGTGTACGCTTTTGCTGTTTGTAATAAATAGATCTGATACTTTTATCTCAAATTGCTTGCCATTTCACCTGTATATAAAGATATGAGAGGTGAACAACTCTTCTCATATTTTAATACTTATATGATGACGCTTTAACATTGAGCTTATGGGCAATGAAAGAGGTGGCTTGAGCATAGGCTAAAATTTGTTTGTTTGCTTTGTTTTATATTCAGAATATTTTGTATGACATGTTTTTAGACCAAAAGGATTAAATTTAGGGGGTGAGACAGTTCAATTTCCAAGAATTTTTTTTTTTTTTGCTACATATAAGGGCCACCCTAACACATACACATGTATGTATATGTTAATGTGGGGGGGGTGATCCTACTTCGCGGATTTTGATGGTCGCGTGGCGATCTCGGTCGCAATTAACTGCAGGAAGTGAGGGATCCCTGTATATACAGGGATACTGTATATCCCATGTATATACAGGGATCCCTCGCTATTTCATGCTTCAATTCATGCGGGTTCTGTGCATTTTGTTTTTTTAAATATTCGTGAGGCCAGCGATGTTGTATGGCTTAGAAACAGTGGCGCTGAGGAAAAGGCAGGAGGCAGAGCTGGAGGTAGCGGAGATGAAAATGTTGAGGTTCTCTCTGGGAGTAACGAGGATGGATAGGATCAGAAATGAGTATATCAGAGGGACAGCCCACGTAAGATGTTTTGGAGACAAAGTCAGAGAGGCCAGATTGAGATGGTTTGGACATGTACAGAGGAGGGATAGTGAGTATATTGGCAGTAGGATGCTGAGGTTTGAACTGCCAGGCAGAAGGCCTCGAGGAAGACCAAAGAAGAGATTTATGGATGTGGTGAAGGAAGACATGAAGGTCGTTGGAGTCAGAAAAGAAGATGCGGAGGACAGGGTGAGGTGGAGGCGGATGATTTGCTGTGGCGACCCCTGAAGGGAGCAGCCGAAAGTAAAAGAAGAAAAGAAGAAGATCGAATTAAAAAAAATAAAGAAATTAAAGAAGAATAGGGGGAAAAAGTTAAGGAAAATACCACAAAACAAGGCCAATTTTGAAAAAAAAAAACCCTCAAACAAACAAAAGCAACAACAACCCAAAACCCCCCATCAAAACTACTTACATTTTTATGTGAAGTGCGCGTGCGCGTGTGTGTGTGCGCGCCCGCGTCCGTATGTGTGCATATTTATATTTTATTTACATCGTATGCATTATTTTTAAATGTTTAATTGTTATTATAAGCATTTATAGTGTTGAATATGTATTTATTGATATTATATACACATATACATGTACATATACTTCGGTCAGGGAAGGGGGGGGTTGATCCTACTTCGCAGAATTGGGTGGTTGCTGAGGGTATCTCGGTCCCAATTAACCACGGAAAGTGAGGGATCCCTGTATTATCTGTCTACTCTGAACAGGTTGCCAGAGGACCAAAACAAACACAATTTCATGTTTATAATTTGGCCAACTTAAAACAGGCAGTTGATCTAACAGGCATGTTTTTGGACTGCAGGAAGAAATAAGAACAACGAGCATTGAAAGAACATTCAGAATCCGCATAAAGGGGCCCTTGGCCAGTATTCAGTGTGCAGTGTTGGCTGAGTAATTCCCAATTACTGATCAAATGGTTTGAAGTTCAACCCCAGTACAACCAATTTGCCGTGAATGAACAATGACATTAACCTTGGTTCTATGAATGTGAATAAAATGGAAGTTGCTCTGGTTAAGGGTTGCTGCCCAGTTGCTGTATCTCAGCAGCACAATAGCTTTACTCTATTCTGTGTGTCAAGTGTTCATCAAAATTGAGTTTGATTTTTGCATTTTTTGGATTTATTAGTTTTTGCTGCTTCATAAACTACATTAACGTTACTAAAATATATACAAATGTCCAAGATATCGATGAAGAAGAACCTCTCAGTCTCATGTCGCTGTACTCATGATCAGAAAAAAAACTTAATAACTATCAGCACCCTATCTGGTTCAGTTATTTCGGTCATGTGATTTGTTTAGAACATCACTGCTGACTCATTGCCATGGTATGGAAAAACCTAGTAAGTTACATCTTGGTCATTTCGAAGTGAAATTTCGAAGGAGTTGCGATCAAATAAAAATTATTAAGTCCTAAGTGAAACATGCTCTGCGATGGTCTGGGGAGCTGCCCAGTGCCTGCTGAGATAGGCTCCAACCTCTCTCTGACCCTAAGAGTAGTATGGAAATCATATAATACCATATACTTGATAAAGTATGTCCCATAACCATGCTCTAAGGGGCAGAACTCTGCTCTCGGGCTCAGTATGCAGCTTATTTCCAAAAAAAACATGAGCTCATCCAAAAGCATGCTGCCCACAAACCAAAAGTTTGGTAGATTCAGGGTCAAATGTTTTTCACTGTACAAAACTGAAATTAAGGGCAAGTCGAGCCCGAAATCGATATCCTTGTCGTGTCTGCTATTAGGTTTGGTTTGACATTGCATATTATCAAACAAACCCCAAAATACACGGTACATTTCGTTTAACCACTGTACTTGACTTGATTCTCAGTCGAGTCTCTTTCTCACTAAAGTTGTACTGCTTTAAATTTGGAACTGGACTGAGCCTCTGGAGAGCTGCTTGTTTTTTTATGTTTGTGTGATTGTGGTGTTCTCTCACCTGTACAAACAATCTGCCCCAAGCCAATAAACACCATGGGATTTGCTTTAAATTCATGAGGTGCTACATATTTGAAGGATCATCAGAATAATAATTTCTTATTCTTGGAACTGTACCACAGTAATGCTAAATGGATTATATGTCAAATGGAATTAATAGTTTGTGAGAACAAGGAACACTGGTGGCCTGGTGGTGGAAGTGGTGGCCTGTTGGTGAAGGGCGCTGGATCGTGATCATAAGGTTCGGGGCTCAAGTCCCACTCTCCACAAGGTTGTCACAGTCCCTAAATTGAAGCTACCTGGGTTATCAAAGGCCGGCCATGTCTCTCACTGTTTATGGTGAAAGGTTGATGTAAAAGAACCATTGCTTACTTTTGTAAAGAGTAGCTGCAGGGTTGTGTCAGAAAGGGCATCCGACGTGAAAAATGAAAAAAAAAAGATCCTATGTCAAATCAAACATGCGAATCAGATGATTTGATGTGGTGACCCCTGAAAAAGGGAAAAGCCTAAAGGAAAAGAAGAAGAGTTTGTGAGAACAGCACATATGTCTAATCAGGGTGTGATGATACTGTAATCACAGTATGGGATACTGTAACCGTGATGTGGTATAATCTTTTATTTACAGATTCTGATTGAGTTTTGTGCTGGAGGTGCTGTGGATGCGGTCATGCTGGGTGAGACAGACAGACACACACACACACACACACACACACACACACACACACACACACACACACACAACAGTAATTCGGTAATGAATAAGATATTGAGCTATTTCATGTGTTAATGCTGATTTTGTTCAGCATTTGCTGAACCGATTAATCCCACTACCACGGTCATGTTGTGTCTATCTCAGCCAACACGTGCCGTAGAAGGGGTTCACCCTAAATAGCTTGCCAGACCATCACAGGGTCAAAACACACACACACACCCACACACCACTATTCACACTCCCATCGACAGGAAATTTGGAACAACCAGTTAGCCCCAGGAGCTTGTCTTTGTATTGTGGGGAAAAAAAACGGAGTACCTAGAGGAAACCCACATAAGTACAGATTGACGCAGAAAGGCCTGAGCCCAACACTCAAACCCAGGACCTTTTTGCTGTAAGGTGGACATGCTAACCACTGCACCAACATGCTGCTCACATTAAAGCCAACTATAAAAATAAACACAAGCAATAATTTCATGTTGTTTCCCAATTTCATCCCAGGTATTCTTTAAAAAGATTTCCTGTTGCACATAAACCTGAAAGGGTGTTTTATATTCTAGTTTAGGTACAGGTGAACAGGTGCAGAAATATACACTGTGAAGAAGTTGTTGGTGGAAATTCTTTTTTGAAAAATGTGAGAAGGTAATTCGGCTGTAAATGTATCCCGACAATAGGCTATTGTATTGTACATTCTGGGAGTTTAGCTGGATTAGAACAGCCAGTCACAGTGAGTCAGTTCACGTTGGTTTAAAAGCTTATTGTAAGGCGATGTATTGACAGAGGATTTCAGTGTATGCTGATTTGACATCATAGAAATGTACAAATGTACAAATGTGGTCACATACAACCCTGTAAGTGGTCGTTGTCATTCAGACATGCAATTGTATTTAATTATTGTATTATTATTATATTATGTAGTAAGATATTTTAGTTCTGTCTCTTCATTGCTTCATGATTTTTAACTAATGACCTCCTAATGTATTCTTCCCTATTAAAAAGCCACAGATAAGCCAATCAACACATTTCAATTTAGGCATTTATCAGACTCGCTTATTACAGGAGCGGTGTGAATGCATTCTGATACTGGTTTCATAGAACACAGTCTAAGAATATTATCTGTTAAAATCAGTCAGGGGGAAGCTCATGCAACCATCTCAATGCAAAAATAGAAAGGAGTTTAGATACATGTTTTCCTTGTTTCTTCTTGATAGACAGAGAGACTAGTTGAGCGGTACTGGAGTATCAGAGAAAATGCACTACACTGGGTTGTGTTAAGTGCTTTCAGGTAGGAGAGTGCTGATCCAATTTTGTATTTGTAGGCAAGCATTACTGTTTTAAATCTAATGCGAGCAGCTACATGAAGCCAGTGGTGACATCATAGCAGTGGATTGATGGGGGGGAACTTTGGAAAGTTGAAAACAAATGATGAAGCTGAATCGCCCTTTCCTAACCCATTCCATAGCACAGAAAAGGCTTTATGAAGCTGCTCGCATTACATTTAAAATGGTAATGCTTGCCTACAAATACAAAATTGGACCTGCACTCTCCTACCTCAAAGTTACTGCGAGCAGCTACATGAAGCCAGTAGAGACATCATAGCAGTGGATTGAAGTGGAGGAACTTTGGAAGGTTGAAAACAAACCATGATGCTGAATCGCCCTCACCTAACCCATCCCATAGCACAGAACAGGCTTTAAGATTAGAGCAGTTCTTTAGTGTAAATCTGTAAAAGGTTATTGTAATATTATCTTTTAAAGGTTATTAGATATATTTCTGACTACTCAGATTGTTTGATGTTGATGAATTCTCTTTTGTTTAAAAATGCAGCTGTTTTAAAAGTTTGTGTGTGTGTGTGTGTGTGTGTGTGTGTGTGTGTGTGTGTGTGTGTGTGTGTGTGTGTGGTTGAATGAATGGATATTTAGAACTGGAAAGACCGCTGACCGAGCCCCAAATCAGGGTTGTGTGCAAGCAGATTCTAGAGGCCCTGATTTACCTACATGAGAACAATGTCATCCACCGAGACCTGAAGGCTGGAAACATCCTGCTCACACTTGCTGGTCAAGTGAAACTCGGTGTGTGGTTTTTTTGTTTGTTTGTTTGGGTGTGTATGTGGGGGGTGTGGGTGGGTATGGGTGTGTGTAATAAGCTCCAGTGGAACTGAAATCATTGACTTCATGCCATTGCTTCACTATTCCAATCAGAAATGGAAAACAAACATCCCTTTCTTGCTTCTTTATCTCTTCCCTTTGTGTTGATTTGCCTTCTATTAAATAATTTAAATAAATGCATGTGATTGGTTAAGTTGTAACAGGGTGGGGTATCTGTTACAGAATTCATAGTAGTTTTTGTTTATTAAATAGGAATTTCTGAACTGAAACTTTAAAACATTTACTTCTAAAATGAAACAACAATATTTAAAAACACCAAAACAAAACTCCTAACCTCTGTGCTTTTTTTAAAATTGTACTCACAATAATCAGTTCAGTACTAATTCATGCTTTGTGAGTACAATCACTAATCCGAGTTACGACATACGCGAGTTATGACCACCTGTACTTACGACGACGTCCAGCAGATGCCTGTTATGAGTTTACTGTATATGTCTGGCAGCGCGGTGCATAAGAGTTGTGGCAGCACAGCATCCCAGTATCTCAACCTCACAGCGGTCTACCGCTACACTCGGTGACTAGAAACCGTTGCAGTAACATCTCTTTTACAGTACAATTTTACATTCATTCACTGTACACCGTTACCATGGCCCCCAAGAGGAAGTCCGACTCATCAGATGGCAATTCTACCAAGAAAGCACGTTTATTTCGCATGTTGAAAGAATGTGCAGGTGAAGAATATGCTTCACATGAATTCATAGCGAGTGGTGGGTGAATATTATCCGACTTACGACCAATCTGACTCATGACTGGTTGGTCGGAACCGATCTAAGTCGTAACTCGGATAATAAATGTAGTTTGTCTTGATGTTTCTAATGTTACAGATTTATTTTTATTGTTATTGGCCCTTTATATTGTTATTGGCCCATTTTTGAGAGAGGAATAAACTGGTAGTGGACAACAAAAAAATAACACAGTGCTTGTACAGGTCATACATAGACAAAAGAAAAACTTTGAACCATTATTTTATGGTACAAACACCTTTCAGTGATATTACTGGCTAAACACTCATACCTTGAAACTGTAATGTTTTCAGCAGTGTGTAATAGGTAAAGCACTCTGTTATAGCATGCGCTAATATACAAAGATAGAGAGAGAGAGAGACTTTTTGCAAGTCAATTTTAGGAAGCCATCAAGAGGTTTTCACTAATCAATATTTGTGGGTTTTTTTTCTGATTTCTGAGGTATGGGGTTTGTTTTTGCAAGCCAGTAAAATAAGATATCATACACACATCATTATATCTTATAATGCACAATAATACACTGCTATTATTTTCTTGGAGTCTTTATCCTTGAAGACACTATGTGATCTCCATGACATTGTTCCTCCAGTTGGTCGGGTCGAGGCTCAGCAATATTAATGTGGCAATGAAACGAAGCAGCCGATGACCTGATTGTACTGAAATGAGCAGGTTATCACATCAATGGCTTTTTTTTTCTTCCCAGGCGGCACGGCTATGAAATGGGGACTCAAATAATGAAAGAGTGGTTCCTTAGAGTCCAAACCTTAATCCTATTGAAAGCTTTTGGGATGTGATGGATAAGATTTTTCTGGAGTGGTTCAGCTTTTCCCTCATCAGCTCAAGATGTTGGTTAAAACTGAACCTGACACTGAATGGAATGCTTAGGTTTGTAGTTTTGAAACAGTGGCATGATAATTATGTGCTGTAAGCAAGGATAAAGGCGGAATAACAACATACTCATGTGTGCGACTTTTTTTGGGGCCGGGTACTATATTCTGCCGTTTTGTAATCAAAGACAGTAATTAGTTTAACATTAATAAATAAAATCTTTGAAACAGACACATGAAGACTAGGTTTGGTCTCTTGGACACAGACCTCAACACTTTTTTTTTTTTTTTTTTTTCCCTGCCCCTTTTCAGCGGATTTTGGAGTTTCTGCCAAAAACACTAAAACACTCCAGAGACGAGACTCCTTCATTGGAACCCCGTACTGGTGAGCCAGTAAAAAAATTGCAAGCTATAAACAATAAATTTTCCATCTGTACATTGTCATTAAATCGTTTCCTTTCCTGTTCTTCCCTTTAATTTTGGAACTTTCTTATACACCCATATTCGTTCTCAGGATGGCACCAGAGGTGGTGATGTGTGAGACTTCGAAGGACAGGCCATATGACTACAAGGCAGATATCTGGTCCCTCGGAATCACTTTGATGGAGATGGCACAGATTGAACCACCAAATCATGAGATGAACCCCATGAGGGTGTTGCTGAAAATCGCCAAAGCTGACCCACCCACTCTTTTGCAGCCTTCCAAATGGTGAGAGTGAGTGGGTCTTGCTACAACACATGAGAACAATTTGTATTTATTCTTTCAATCTTATATCTATTAGCTTCATTTGTGCTGAATAAATTTAATCAACCTTTTTATAATGAAAATAAACCCTAAATGCTATCTACATGGATTTGTAAGTGAAAAGCTCAGGAAGGAAATGCTTTAAGATAATACATTAGAATGACATTATCCAAATGATTTGCTCTCTGGGGGCTAATAAATATTATCCTAAGTGGATAATGTTTGGATTGAAATGGCAGACACTGTTTGTTTTTTGGCAGAACGGTGGCGTAGTGGTTAGCATGTCCACCTCATAGCAAGAAGGCCCGGGCTCGATTCCCAGTTTGGGTGTCGGTCCATGTTCCGCTTCATGTTTGCAGGGGTCTCATCGGGTACTCCGGTTTCCTCCCACAGTCCAAAAACATGCACAGTAGGCTAATTGGCTCTTTCTAATTGCCCCTAGATGTGAGTGTTGCCCTGCGATGACTTGATGAGCTGTCCAGGGTTTTTTCTCCGCCCGAGGAAAGCTGAGATGGGCACCAGCCTCCCCGCAACCATAATTAAGATCAACCAGCTTAGAAATGAATGATTGTTATTCATATTCACTGATTCTGACATGCTAGAAATTTGGCATAAAATTTGTTTTTAAAAAAAAAAAAAACTTGATATATATATAATATCAGTGGTTCTTAACCTTGTTGGCGATACTGAACCCCACAAGTTTCATATGCTTCTTCACCGAACCCTCTTTTATTGAAAAATAAAATTATTTTTTTTTTTTTTTTTTTATTTTTTTTAATTCAAGACATAGGTATATGTTTTTTGCTGGAGTACCAAAATGAACCATGCATTAACATCACTGTGTTCAAAGAACAAAACCAATGCAATGCATGAACTCCCCCATCACAACTACTTACATTTTTATGTGAGGTGCACATCTGAGTTCATGCGCACGTGCGTCTGTATATGTGTATATTTGTTTTATTTACATCTTATGCATTACTTTTGAATGTTTAATCGTTATTATAAGCATTTATAGTATTGAATATGTATTTATTGATAATATGTATGTATACGTCAATCAGTGGGGGTTGGTCCTACTTCACAAATCATGCAGATCGGATGCCGACCAACATCACGTTCCATTATATATGTGAATCCATGTTGGACATATTCGTCCGACCACTTTCTTTTTTGCTCAACAAAGTATGGATTAAAACATTGAGAAAGAAATCACACGACATACCATCACAACAGTCGCAAGTTGACTACCGAGCACACCAAATTTCCTGCAGCACAGATGCACCAAGCAATGTAGCGTGATCATCTGCAGACAATTATGGCCAAGTGGGGCGTGTCGTCATGAATATGAGTCAGGTGTGTGTCTTGACCTCTGTAAAACCGCTGAGACTGACTCACCGAACCCCTAGGGTTCGATCGAACCCAAGTTAAGAACCACTGCTTTACATACACACATACACACATACAGTGGAACTTCAACTTACGAAGGCCCCAACAAATGAAAAATCCAGGTTACGAAAAACATTTTCCTAAAATTTTTGTCTCTGGATACGAAACAAGTTCACCTTACAAAAGCACCATCTCAAAAATTCAAACAATGCACGAGTTGCTCTCCCCCATTGAATATCTTCCAACATCCCGCCCTGCTGGCCTCCCATTGGCTAGGAGCGATGACTCAGCTACCTTGAGCAGCAGCTTGTTTCATGAGTTGTTTGAGTGTGCTCATTGCAACTTTATTTTTTGGCTCAGGCTTTTAACCTTGCAGAAACATTTGTAAGATTATACCTCTGCTAAGAAAACATGGTCAACACGAAGTAAGTACCTTAAAAGGTATGCTTTTATAATTTTTAAAGGGTACTATTGGGGGCCTTGGAACGAATCACGCGTTCTACATGTAAAATGCTGTTCAACTTATGAAAAGTCCAGGTTACCAAACCACTTCCGGAACGGATTAATTTCGTAGATTGAGGTACCACTGTATACACACACACACACACATACATACTAGTGTATATATATATATATATATATATATATATATATGTGTGTGTGTGTGTGTGTGTGTGTGTGTGTATATATATATATATATATATATATATATATATATATATATATATATATATATAAAATCATATATTATTCCTGTTTTAGGAATAGAAGCATGGGCTCAATGCCAAGTAGTTCTGCTTGGAGGTAATGCAGTTAACAGGTCAGGCTGAAGTGGTCTTTACAGACTACTGAATTGCATTTGAAAGGAAACTTTCTCAGGTCCATGCCGATCTTATGCAGTCAACATTTTATCAACTTGACTTTCCTGTCATCAGTTGTTTTCGGAACACAAAAGAGACATTTCCGCTGATTTCTGCACTTGTTGTTCGTGCAGCCATATGCTTTGTTCGCTGCCATTTTCCTGGCAACACAGCTCAGCCCTATCTGATAATGTGTTATCTTAGCCTAGTGTCTGCTGCATGGGACAGTGACCAGTCCATCACAGGCAACCCCATAGGAATAAACAATGAGGTCATGTCACTACCAGGGCTGGAACAGCCAGTAAAGGCAACATGTTGCTGTGCACGTACATGTATTTAACATGTTGCTGTACACGTACATGTATTTAACCAGTAACAAGGACATTGCCTGACAGAACCGCTGATTGTTTTAAAGAGCTAGCAATACAAATTCACCACAGGTACCCTTTAAGTGTTGCTCAAATAAATGCACATTTTTATTGTAACTCTATTGGTTAAAAGAAGTATTTGTTTAGAAAAAGTTAGTGCTGCACAAATAGTTTCTGTAAATAAATATTTATCAACAACTATTCCCAGGTCTCCAGAGTTCAGTGACTTTCTAAAACATGCTCTGGATAAGAATGTTGACAACAGATGGAGCGCAGTACAGCTCCTTCAGGTGAGTCACCATGTACCTCTACTCCATAAGGTGATATCGAGTGTGTCCCAAATGTCAGTCATTTTTAACTACACATTAATTTTTACCTTTGTGACACACCAACGAACGGTAACTAAATATTGTACCATTGTTAGAGTAATCGAAATCTGTTCTCCAATGTCCCAGTCATTCTGTTGTCCTCTCTGAAAATCTGACAATTCTTGAGTTTCTGAAGCACGAGGCACACTTTCCGAACTTTAGCACAACTTTGTGCACCTTTATACAGCTGTATGACTAGTGGACATTAAATTTAAGTCATTAAATTTTCAGAGTTCGGATTGTTGGTCAGTCAGAGGACAAATAGCTAACAATTTGAATATTTCTGTCAACGATAAAAAGGTCAACAGTGTAGATAAAGCCCACCGCAGAACCTTGACCAGGTCGACCTGATCAGAAAGATGTCTTTGCTCTGTGAAAAGAGCAGTGGAGAAAAATCCCCATTTCAAGGAAACGTATATTGTAGAAAACATCCAAACCTACCAAAGTATCAAAACCTGTTACACAATGCAAGCCTCTTTTTCGACCAGCAAACACCGTAATTTCTGAACTGCTTTTCTCACAGCCTTCCTGCGGCTTAAACAATGATGGGGCTAATCCATAGATTTTTTTTATGGGCTAAGGGCCTCCAGGGGGCGCTCTAGAAAGAAGCGCAAGAGTGAAACAGACACCTGTGGCATATAAAGAGGTGTGGCCTAGATATGCACAAATTCCTTTTTCTTTTTAAATTAGGTTGGCGCGGCTTATATTCAGGTATGCTCAATCTTTCGGAAATTACGGTATTCATTCTAAAATTTTATGCACTGTTTGATCATTAAGTGTACTTTCATTCTGGGTATTTTTGTCATTCCTGAAAAAAGTAAAAAAGAGATGACCGGTTTCACCAGGAGGCCGATGTTATTCAGAAAAGCACCTGATCACTCCATTCAGACTGTTCGGTATGGAGGAAGCTCTAAGATTTTGTAGGGCTTTTATTTTTCAACCCTGTTAGTACTTGGCATTACGGCCTCCATCGGGTGCCAGGAAATTTAAGCACAGGTTTTGAAATGGCCACCCCAGTAACCTGAGACAAATTCCATTTCACTGATAGCAATGCATGAGTTTTCTTTTTGTGTGTTCAGCACCCATTTGTGAGCAGCATTAATGACAACAAACCACTACGAGAACTGATAGCAGAAGCCAAAGCTGAAGTTACAGAGGAGATAGAGGAGTCGAAGGAAGACGATGAGGATGATGATCATGAGGGACGGCTGGTGAGAGAATTTGCAAAAAAACAAACAAAAAAAAATCCCTAATGCAGTTTATTTCCAGATAAAATCCATTTTAGTTGTTATCTTAGGCTTGATCACAGTAACTGTAGAATTAGGATGAAATAACTGGAGGACAAATGGTTTTGAAAATTAGAACTTTTTTTTTAGATGTCAGTCATTTTGTTTGTGCTCACTAAATATATCATGGTAAGCAAGTGGTCAGCGAGCAGTTATGAAAAAGGGAAAGTCCTAAAAGTACTAGTCCTTCTCAAAAAATTAGCATATTATGATAAAGTTCATTATTTTCTGTAATGTACTGATAAAAATTAGACTCATATATTTTAGATTCATTGCACACCAACTGAAATATTTCAGGTCTTTTATTGTTTTAATATTGATAATTTTGGCAAAAAAGTAAAGAAAAACCAAAAATCCCTATCTCAAAAAATTAGCATATTTCATCCGACTAATAAAAAAAGTATTTTTAATACAAAAAAGTCAACCTTCAAATAATTATGTTCAGTTATGCACTCAATACTTGGTCGGGAATCCTTTTGCAGAAATGACTGCTTCAATGCGGGCATGGCATGGTCTGAGCAATCAGCCTGTGGTGTTATAGAGGCCCAGGATGCTTCGATAGCGGCCTTAAGCTCATCCACAGTGTTGGGTCTGGTGTCTCTCAACTTTCTCTTCACAATATCCCACAGATTCTCTATGGGCTTCAGGTCAGGAGAGTCGGCAGGCCAATTGAGCACAGTAATACCATGGTCAGTAAACCATTTCCCAGTGGTTTTGGCACTGTGAGCAGGTGCCAGGTCGTGCTGAACAATGAAATCATCTCCATAAAGCTTTTCAGCAGATGGAAGCATGAAGTGCTCCAAAATCTCCTGATATCTAGCTGCATTGACCCTGCCCTTGATAAAACACAGTGGACCAACACCAGCAGCTGACATGGCACCCCAGACCATCACTGACTGTGGGTACTTGACACTGGACTTCAGGCATTTTGGCATTTCCTTCTCCCCAGTCTTCCTCCAGACTCTGGCACCTTGATTTCTGAATGACATGCAAAATTTGATTTCATCCGAAAAAAGTACTTTGGACCACTGAGCAACAGTCCAGTGCTGCTTCTCTGTAGCCCAGGTCAGGCGCTTCTGCCGCTGTTTCTGGCTCAAAAGTGGCTTGACCTGGGGAATGTGGCACCTGTAGCCCAGTCCACTGCTTCCACAGGTCCCCCAAGGTCTGGAATCGGCCCTTCTCCACAATCTTCCTCAGGGTCCGGTCACCTCTTCTGGTTGTGCAGCGTTTTCTGCCACACTTTTTCCTTCCCACAAATGTCCCACTGAGGTGCCTTGATACAACACTCTGGGAACAGCCTATTCACGCAGAGATTTCTTTCTGTGTCTTACCCTCTTGCTTGAGGGTGTCAATGATGGCCTTCTGGACAGCAGTCAGGTTGGCAGTCTTACCCAGTCTTAGCGATTTTGAGTAATGAACCAGGCTGGGAGTTTTTAAAAGCCTCAGGAATCTTTTGCAGGTGTTTAGAGTTAATTGGTTGATTCAGATGATTAGGTTAATAGCTCGTTTAGACTACCTGAACATGATATGCTAATTTTTTGAGATAGGAATTTTGGGTTTTCATGAGCTGTATGCCAAAATCATCAGTATTAAAACAATAAAAGACCTGAAATATTTCAGTTGGTGTGCAATGACTCTAAACTATACGAAAGTTTAATTTTTGTCAGTACATTATAGAAAATAATGAACTTTATCACAATATGCTAATTTTTTTTTAGAAGGACTGGATCCCTCACTTTCCGTGACTAATTGGGACCGAGATCCCCCAGGACCACCGAATTTCACAAAGTAGGATCAACCACCCCCAACCGACTGATGTATACATAGATGTACATGTGTATATAATATCAATATATAGATATTCAATACTATAAATGATTATAATAACAATTAAACATTTAAAAATAATGCATAAGATGTAACTAAAATATAAATACAGATGCATACCTCACAAAAATGTAAGTAGTTTTGATGGGGGTTTTGGGTTGTTTTTTGTTTTTGTTTGTTTGGGGTGTTTTATTATTTTTCTTGCATAATTGGCCTTGTTTTGTGGCATTTTCCTTAACTTTTTCCTCTATTCCTTAATTTCCTTATTTTTTAATTCGATGAATATAGACCGTTAACTGGGTTATCAAAGGCAGGCCATGTCTCTCACTGTCTGTGGTGAGAGGCATGTAAAAGAACCATTGCTGACTTTCGTAAAGAGTAGCTGCAAAGCCGTCAGCGTGTTTCTGTCCCTTGCAAAAGGGTTGTGACAGGAAGGGCATCCGACGTAAAAACCTCTGCCAAATCAAATGTGCAAATCAGATGATTCACTGTGGCGACGCCCGAGAAAGGGAAAAAGCCGAAAGGAAAAGAAGACCGTGGTACCTCACTTTATGAAATTAATCTGTTCCGGAGCCTTTTTCGTAAATTGAACCGCATTTTACATGTAAAACGCGTGATTCGTTCCAAGGCTCCCAATACTACCACCTTAACCCTTTAAAAATTATAAAAGCATACCTTTTAAGACCTCCTTCTGCTTCAATGTCGTACCGATGGTTTGGCCATATTCCTTTGCGATATCACTCGAGCCCGTTGTTTCTTCTCACTCGCACCGGAAATCACACGCGCGTGTGTTGACCATGTCTTTTTAGCAGAGTTATAATATTACAAACGTTTATGTGGAAGGTTAAAAGCCTGAGTCCAGAAATAAAGCATAAAACCACAGTAACTGTGTCTTTTACACGAAAAGCATCATGGTGGATTCAGCTTATCCCTCTTAGCCAATGGGAGGCCAGCGGGGCGGGATGTTGGGAGATAGCCAATAAGAGGGAGCTGCGTCATCCCTCCAAGCCAATGGGAGGCCAGCAGGGCGGGATGTTTGAACGTCATTGATGGGAGAGCAGCTCGTGCATTGTTTGAATGGCGCGTTTGAATTTTTAAGATGGTGCTTTCGTAACGTGAACTTCTTTCGTATACAGAGACAAAAATTTTAGGAAAATGCTTTTTGTAACCTGCATTTTCTGTTTGGTGAGACTTTCGTAAAGTGAGGTACCACTGTATTTTTAAAAAAAGAAACAATGATGCACTGGAGCCACATGAATTGAAGTGCGAAGTAGCGAGGTATCCCTGTACACGCTTCTATTTTCTCAGCTAAAGCAGTGGTCAGAACAAATGTTGATTTTCACACAGTGGGATGTGTGATGTAAAATAATTAGCATTTTCTTTATTAGCTGACTGAACTTTGACCTGCAAATTCACAAGGAGCCTTCCAAGAATAAAACAAAGGTCGTTGATGGTTTGAGGAAAGTAGTCATTAAGAGCAGTGGTCTCCAACCGATTTTGCACCAGGGACCAGTTTTATGTATGAAAATGTTTCCGCAGACCGGTTAGAGTCTATTCTGTAGTCTTGTTTTGGTAGCTGTCACCGCAGAAAACCCCACCTGACAAAGATATGTGGTTGGAAACAGAAGAAGGTCTTTCAGTGCTTCTGTAGCAATCTCAAAAACAGTCGTTTTTCAAAATAAGATCCAAAAGCTGTAATAAAAAAAACTATAATTTGTACCATGAAAGATTTTGTTTGCGGACTGGTATCAAATGATCTACAGACTGGTACCGGTCCGTGGTTGAAGACCACTGTTTAAGAGGACATCTGGGCTGTTGATCCACCATTTCGAAAGCTGTTCACTTTGCCAGAGTCAAAATGCTAATTTCAGCTCGATTAATATTTACTAAAGCAGTGAAGAATTTACTGAAGTTTTGTAATATTTAATGAAGTGTATAAAGTGGACAACTTTGTAAGATTTCTCTTCCATAAATTTCACTCACGTGCCAAAACGCTTAATCCTGTTAAGGCCATGGGGAGCCGATACTATCTCAGCCGATACTGAGCAAAGGTGAGGTACACCATGAGCAGCTCACCACAAAATCACAGCACCTCACATACAAACACATACAAACATGCACAGTCATACCTGGGGAAAATTTGGAACAGCTAACATGCATGTCTTTGAGCTGTAGGAGGAAATCTGAGAACCCAAAGGAAACCCACACAAGCACAGGCAGAACCGGAACACCACACACAGAAATGACCGAGCCCAGGACTCATGCTCAGGCAAACATGCTAACCACTATGCCTCTGGGCCACCTCTCTATAAATTTGAATAGGCTAAAATTAATGTTGAAAGAACAATTTCGGGAAAACTAAAAAAAAAAAACAATTTCCTGTATTTAACCTTCTTTTTGTTAGGGTTGCTAATCTGTAAAACATTCCTTCCTGTGAAAGCAGAGTATATTCCATAATAAGTTTCCTTGTAGTTTATTCTCTGCAAGAATCGTTTCATGTTAGATCATTTCTGAAGGTTGTGCATGGATCCTATAGTTTGTGTGCATTACCCTCATCACTGTGTCCTGAGGGGTCTGTTTGCAGCATGTATAGTTCATATCGTAATGTTTTGGATTTGACTAAACTGCTTCTCAGTGGCATGATGAGCATCAAAGTAGGACAGTCCTGGGTTTGAGTCTCAGCGAGGGCATCCCTGTGTGGAATTTGCATGTTCTCCTGGTGCATGTGCAACTGATTTAATGTATAATACATTTTATTCCACTTGCGAAGGGCAGTGGTGGCTTGGTGGTATAGGGTGCTGGATCGCTGATCCTAGGGTTGGGGGTTCGAGTCCCACTCTCCATAAGGTTGTCACTGTCCCTCCAGTGCAGTTAGAGTTATCAAAGGCCGGCCATGTCTCTCACTGTCTATGGTGAGAGGTTCACGTAAAAGAACCATTGTTGACTTTCGTAAAGAATAACTGCATAGCCGACAGCGTGTTTCTGTCCCTTGCTAACAGGGTCGTGTCAGGAAGGGCATCCGACGTAAAAACCTATGCCAAACCCAACGTGCGAATCATTCGCTGTGGCGACCCCTGATGAAGGGGAAAAAGCCGAAAGGAAATTTCATTCCACTTGCCGTCACTCGCACTGCTTTATTTTATTAATTACTGATGGCAAAACTGCTGAAACTGATTTATTTCATATTTCATATTTTCATATTTCATATTTCATATTTCATATTTATAAATCATATTTCATATGATTTATACTGGACATTTCCATGCAGATTAGGGTTGTGCACGCCAAATATAGCAACACTTTTACCGTGCTGCATTCCTGTGTGATTGCATATATGTGAGGCGCTCCACTGAAAGTAGGTGCTTGTCGCAAGTGACGGATGGAGATTGTGAGGTTGAGTACTAAACTAGTATTCAATGTGCACTTGGTCACTTGAAAGATCGGAAGTCCGAATAAGCCGCACCTTGTCTCACAAGCACCATACGTCACTTGCGATAAACGCCTACATTCGGAGGAGCTTCTCATATATGTGTGCGTATGAAACTGAGACTTGACTGTGTGGATATTCATCCGCCAATCACCAAAGTAAACGGTGAGTGCCAATATTGATCCGGTTATTCTCATTATCACACAACGCAATGGAGAGTACACAGACTTGCACGGGTTTACTCCAGGTACTCCAGTTTTCTCCTACATAGGAAAGACATGAACATTAACCTAATTGGCTGTTTTGGTTTGCCCTTAACAGTAAGTCTGTGTGACTAGTTGTGTGTGTGTGTGTGTGTGTGTGTGTGTGTGTGTGATGACCTGGCAATGAACAAGGTTATCCAGAATTGGCTGAGATTGGCTCTGGCCTGCATATGATAAACCAGAGGGGTGAAATCAGTTTGGCAAATACATGGATCCCTCACTTTCCGCGGTTAATGGGGACTGAGACCTCCCCATGACTGTCAATTTCCACGAAGTAGGCTCAACCTCCCTGACTGACATATACGTACATGTATATGTGTGTATAATATCAATAAATACATATTCAAAGCTATAAATGCTCATAATAACAATCAAACATTAAATAATGCATAAGATGTAAATAAAAAATAAATACACACACATACAGACCAATGCACACCTCACATAGAAATGTAAGTAGTTTTGTTGGGGGGGGGGTTTGGTTTGTTTTGCATAATTGGCCTTATTTTGTGGCATTTTCCTTAACTTTTTCTCAAATTTTCCTTAATTAATTAATTTTTTTTATTTATTTTTTGAAAAACTCACGATGCACTGAAGCCACGGAAACTGAAGCACGAAGTAGTAAGGGGTCACTGTAAATGAATGATTAAACTGTTTGAACTTATCTCACCATGGGCAACTTGTAAGTACAGATAGTTATCAAAAATAATCATATGGTTCTGTTTTGGAGAATCTTCAGCAAGGCCCTAACTCTCACTGGCTCAGCTATGTAAATAAGGTCGTCTGCCAAATGTATTATAATTGTAACGTTACATTGCTTCTCTTCACACAGCTGCTTCCTGGACACAAGCGTGCTTCATCTGACATCAGTATTGGAAGCTCTGAGGATGAAAAACTTTCTCAGTCACCTTCTACCTTGGAAGCAGTTCCAGAAAAAAATGAGGAATTTTCAGTTCCTAAGAGCCCAGATTTTGGTCTTAGTACTGGCCAGGCAGCTGAACCTGAGGCTTCCAAACCGGAACTGAACCACATACCTATTGTGCCTGAACCGTCCACTGAAGAACCTGAGGAGGAATCAGTTGCCAACATAAGACCTCAGGAAGATGATAGAAAGGACAGTGTAGAAACCAAGCCAGAAGTAACTTCTACTCCACTAAGTAAAATGACACCGAAAGAGGAGATGCAAAATATGGTAAACCATAACATGAATGTGGCGGCGAAGGGTGAACTCACACCTGATAACTCCATAAAGCAGGTTCATGAACCTGGTGCAGATCCCGAGGAGAAACCGACACCTCCGACTTGCCCTCTGAAAGAAGAGGATAAAGGTGAAGCAAAGGATGTGAAATCTTCTGAAGAGAGTGAAGGTCTTTCGAGGCCCAGATTTCAAAAGAAAATGGCTGGAAGAGGGTCAGCAGCAGATAACAGCAACGTCGATCTAAACCTGTCCATCACCAGCTTCATAAGCAAGTCTAAAGAGGCAGGCTCAGTTTCTGTACAGGTAAGAATTTGAATTAATCAAAGGTTGGGTTATCGTAAGGAAAGATTCATTCAAGTACACTGGGTAGGTAACATAAGCACCTTTGAAAGCCAGGTTCATGTATCAACAGGAACTGAAGCGCCAGAAGAAGACCCTTAAAAAAACCCGCAAGTTTATCGTGGATGGCGTGGAAGTTAGCGTAACAACGTCAAAGATCGTCACGGATAATGACACCAAAAATGAGGAAATGAGATTCCTAAGGTGAGTGTTTTTATCAACATGTCCTTGTTTGTGTTTTTTCAAAAGAATCCTATTTTAGTCTTGATAACCTTGATTTGGCCTCAGACATTAACAACAAATAAAAATAAAAACCTGCCTTGGAAAGATAATACAGAAGATACTCAAGAGAAGTAACTTTTCACCATCATTTTATACACTATGGACTCGGTTTATTTTGTACAAACATAAGTTTAATTTTGGAGAGTGTTTTGGTAGAATACAAGCAAACCTCGGTTTTTGAACTCTTTAGCCATCGAAAAAATCGGTAATTGACGAAAAAATTCGGAATTTTTTTTTTTTTTTTTTTTTTTGGTCCCAGAAGTCGAACAAAATTCAGAAGCTAAACGTGAAACAAACAAGAGACGCAGCTCCTGTCGAGGAGGAACAGCAGGATGATAACCGAATCATGGAAGACATCGTCAATATTGGAATTCACATTTCTTTGACATGTTTCATTACTGCATAATGTTTCTACACATTCGTTTACACAAAAAAACGTGACATCTCGCCAGCTCGCCAGGCCATCGCAGGGCCAACAACTCGCATAACCATTCATACTTACACTCACGTCTATGGCTGATTTAGAACAGCGAGTTAACCAACTGTGTTGTTGGACTGTGGGAGGAAACCGGAATACCCAGAGGAATCCTACACAAACAATGTGAGAGTATGCAAACGCCACACAGAAATGCCGAGCTGGGACTTGAGGCCAGGACCTTCTTTCTGTGAGGTGGACATGCTAACCACTAGGCCACTGTGCCACCCTTAGCTATTTGACTGATTTACTAGTGCAACAGTGGGCCAAGTTCAAAACCCAAGGTGGCAGCATCCATATGTGAAGCCACCATATATAGGAAAAACTAGATCAGAAAAAGAGATTCTTCAGTTATTGACGACTCAGAAAGTAGGAATTACCTTTGCTAGGACACCACTCCGTCTGCTTGTTAGTATTTAACTGAATGTTGTTTGTTATTTTTCATAATATTGATCCATTTTCTGGACATTTGGACATGGAGCACCATTACACTGAAAAATATCATTTCAACCTAGGGTTGTTGCAATTCAAATCGCAATTTTTTAGTAAAATGACAAAGTCCCCAGCAACACAGCAACTTAGGCCAAAAAACAATTTCTAGGAGAAGTATTCAGTAAGACTGAAGACACTGAAATATGAACTCTACTTTCAAAAAAAAAAAAAAAAAAAAAAAAAGCTTTAACCACTCTCCTTAAATTCACAAAAATGAACTTGGCCCACTCTTGCACTAAGGGGCTCATTTGTTATACTAGATCAATCTCTTCTTCTTTTACTTTCGGCTTTTTCCCTTTTTCAGGGGTCACCACAGCGAATCATATGATTCGCACATTTGATTTGGCATAGGTTTTTACGTCGTATGCTCTTCCTGACACAACCCTGTTTGCAATGGGCGGAAACACGCTGACGGCTATGCAGCGACTCTTTACAAAAGTTAGTAATGGTTCTTTTACATGAACCTCTCACCATAGACAGTGAGAGACATGGCCGGCCTTTGATAATCCAGTTAGCTGCACTGGGGGGAGGGTTGACAGTGACAACCTTGCGGAAAGTGGGACTCGAACCCCCAACCCTAGGATCAGTGATCCAGCACCCTATACCACTTGGCCACCACTGCCTGTTGTTGTGCTAGATCAATTTAAAAATGCAAATTTGTATGGTTGCAAGTGTTTTTAAGGGAGGTGACGTCCAACAATGCAGCATTGTTTGATTGGCCTCTGAAAAGAAAAGTCAGGAAGTATGTTTCTGTCAGCTGGCACTTCCCATCTCTGTTGCGGCATTTCCTGTTAGTCAAACAAGGATGTCCTTTTGGTGTGAATTCAAGGCGAACACACATATGTAAAACACAAATATGTAAAAATGTTCCACCTATTCCTGACACAGTTTTGTGTGTGTGTGTGTGTGTGTGTGGTTGACCTATTCCTGACACGGTTTTGTGTGTGTGTGTGTGTGTGTGTGTGAGACAGACGTCAAGAGCTAAGAGAGCTGAGACTGTTGCAGAAAGAGGAGCAGAGAGCCCAACAGCAGCTCAGCAACAAATTGCAGCAGCAAAAGGAGCAGATCTCCAGACGCTTTGAGCAGGAGACCATGGTAAGTATGCACACACATTTCATCCACCTCCTGCAACTCCTGACTTGATCCCCATTTTTCATCCCAATCAAGGTGTATTAAAATGTTTCTTGGGAATAGGACTCCCTGAACCACACTAAAAGTCTTGGTGTGTATTGTTATTATAGAAATGATTATGTATTAAACAGGCATTAATAAATATATTAATTAATAATAATAATAATAAGTCATTCATTCATTTTCTGACCCGCTTAATCCTAATTAGGGTTGTAGGGAGGCTGGTGCCATCACTGGGTGAGGGCAGAGTACACCCTAGACAGCTCACCAGGCCATCGCAAGGCTGAATCACACCTATGGCGATGCAGCCTACACTTTAGGAGCATCTTTTTCATGCCTCTCACCACGGACACTGAGAGACATGGCTGGTTTTTGATAACCCAGTTAGCTGCACTGGGAGACAGCAGTGACAACACGTTTATAGTGGTGCTTGAACCCCCGACCTTTAGATCAGTAATCTAACACCCTAGCACTGAGACAACACAGCCCCTAATACACTGTTCACCATAAATATTGGCACCCCCGGATAAGATGAGTTAAAAGCCTTCAAATAAATTACATTTTATTGCAGATGCATACTTGCATAGGAAATTGTAACCCACAACTCAAGTGAATTTTAAAGGTGGGTTTTTAAATTTTAAAAAGTGGGTGATCCCTGACTAAAATAATTATTTTTCATAAAATCACCTGTCCCACAATTATTAGCACCCTTAACCATTCCTAGGTAATAAATGTAATTGAAGTATTTCTGTCGTTTCTACAGTAGTTTACAATGTTGATCAGAGTATCCAGGAACATTTAATTGTGAGGCGCTCCACCGAATGTAGGCGCTTGTCGCAAGTGACGTATGGTGCTTGTGAGACAAAGCGCGTCTTATCCGGACTTCCGATCTTCCAAGTGAGCAAGTGAAGGTCGAGTACTAAACAAGTATCGGTGGAGCGCCTCACGTTAGTAATTCATCACTTCCTGTGTTTGTAAATATGGCGTGACACAGAAGCCATTTCTGGTATCCACTCTTCAACATGGGAAAGACAAAGGAACACACCATTCAAGTACGGCAGATTTGTGTCGATCTTCACAAGTCAGGGAATGGCGACAAGAAAATAGCCCTTCTCCTGCCCATACCTACTGTCAGAGGAATCATTAAGAAGTTTAACAAAACTGGAACAGTGGTAAAAAAGCCTGGAGGCGGACGCAAGGTTATTTTGCCACCACACATAGTGAGGAGGACAATAAGAGAAATAAAAATTTCTCCAAATCTCACACACACAAATGTTTAACGCAAATATCTGCAGTTCACTAAGCAGACTTCAACTGGGAACGTGTGCTGTAAACAATGGACGCAGCGTCATTACAAAAAAAAACAAAAAAAAAAACGTAAAATTGAAAAAACTTAAAACGGATGAACGCAAGTCAGGGAGCGTCTGTAATAATAATAATAATAATAATTAATATTAATAATGCATTCAACCTACTGTTCTGGCCATGCTTTTAGAGAAATTAATCAACATCTTCTGACGAATCAAGAACCAAACTGAGCTGTTGTTTATTGGTAAATTACAGCACAGTCCAATCCTACTGTTGTTACTGAAGTCTCTGCTATATCTTTTATTTTTATCTCTCAGGTCAAGAAGCGTCAGTATGATTCAGATGTGGAGAACATGGAGCGGCAACAGAAGCAGATGATTGAGCGACTTGAACAAGAGCACACCAACCACCTTCGCGACGAGGCAAAGAGGATCAAAGGCGAGCAGGACAAGGAGCTGTCAAAGTTACAAAACATGTTGAAGAACCGTAAAAAAGAGGTATGAGCTACCGGAACCTGATAGGCTCAAGGATGGGTGGGGGAAAAGTGAAATTTTTGAGAACAGGATACAGGAACCTTATTCTGATTGGTCAAAACCGAGTATTCAATAATTTTCACACTATGAAGTCCCAGCCTGAGCATTTCTTTGTGGAGTTTGCATGGTCTCCTCGCACTTGCATGGCTTTCTTCCGGGTCCTCGAGTTTCCTCCCACGGTCCAAAAACATGCACAGAAGGCTAATTGGCTGTTCTGAATCATATATAGGTTTGGAGTGTAAATGTCTGTTTGAGTGCTGGCCTTGCAATGGCCAGGCCAGCTGTCCAGGATGTACCCTTGCCCTCACCTAGTGTTGACTGGGATGGGCGCCAGCCTCCCTGCAACCCTAAATTGGATTACACAGCTTAAAAAATGAATGAATGAATAGTTTATTTTAATTTGAATTAATCTTCATGGTGCTTTTAAGTACCAAGAAATTTTTAAAGAAATTGAAATATAGACATCAAATAAGCCTGTGAGCTGATATAACACAGAAACTATTCTGATGAGCTCAGACTCAAAATTAAACCCATCTGAAATGATTGCATTGGCACAGGTGCACTATTCAACTGTGAAATCCGGGTGTAACCGGTTTTTAGGATTTGTTTTGCTTTTTAGTTCATTTAGGCCATCTTTAGTTATTCATGATAAACCGAGAGCTTCATCTTGCCTCAATTTACCAGTCGATCTACGTTCCAACCCTCACCTATGGTCACGAACTTTGCATAGTGACCAAAAGAACAAGATCGTGTATACAAGCGGCTGAAATGAGCTCCCGTCACCGGGTGGCGGGGCTCTCCTTTAGAGACACGGTGAGAAGTTCTACCATCCGGGGAGAGCTCGGAGTACAACCGCTGCTCCTCTGTATTGAGAGGGGCCAGTTGAGGTGGCTCGGGCATCTGGTCAGATTGCCTCCCGAACGCCTCCCTGGTGTGGTGTTTCGGGCATGTCCAACCGGGAAGAGATCCTTTGGTTGACCTAGTACATGCTGGAGGGAGGCCAAACTTCTGTGTGGAGTTTGCATATTCTCACTGTGCTTGTGTGGATTTGCTCCAGTTAGCTTGATTTTCTGCCACAGTCCAAAACCATTCACAGGTTAATTTGAGTGTTCTGAATTTAGAGTGAGTCTGAGAGTCAGCGTTTGTGTGTGTGTGTGTGTGTGTGTTGGCTCTGCGATTGTTTGGCAAGCTGTTCAGGGTGTAACCCGACTTTGCCCAGTATCGGCTGAGATGGGCTTCAGCTTATCTCTGATCGATGAGTACTTGTTACCCATTCTTTCACCTCTTCTCCGTGATCCACTATCATGTATTTGGACTGTTCTCAAATCGAGACTAGGGAGGATTTAATCCAAGCAGCGTGAAGAGGTAAAGTCAGGCCATAATTATCTTCTTCTCTCGTGTGAATGTACAAAGTTTTCGCTCTTTAGCTGTGAATCTCTGTATTTCCTTCATTTCAAATAAGAGGTCTGAGTTTATTTTTATATTGATTTGCACTGTTTATAGTGTGCAAATCTTTTTTTTTTTTTTTTTTTTGTCTTCTGCAGCCACTGTTCTGAATCCATCTTTCATCTTTTTTTTCCAAATCATACTGTTCACATTTTCAACCCGCTGCAAAAACAGCATGCTAGATCCTCGCTCTCCTGTTGAGAGGTACATGGCATGCTAACTTGGGTGTGGTTGTTTGCTGTCAGCTTTTGTGTACTTGTGTTTTGAGAAGTTTTAGTTATATTTTAACTCCACAGTGTGTTGCTCATTTAATGATACAGTATTTTCAGCTCTTGTCTTGCACGTTGTTCACCGCTACCATGCAGGATGTAAGTGTTGCCCATGTGCTGTGAATCACTGATGTGAGACCAATCTGTTCCTCTTTGATCAGAACCTTAAATCAGTATCTGTTTTACCTAATAATTGAAATGATGCCAAGCCAAGGGTTAACACTGTATATGTACACATGTATTTAGATGCTTTACCAGCATTCAGTATTTAAGTTTTATACGAAGTACGTACTAATGCTACTACATCTGAGAGGTAATGATACAGATGTGATTGAAACGGATTATGTTATCAGCCAGATGTTTCAGTGACTACAGTGCTTTGGTAGATTTGTGTACAGCAGATATAACTAGATCACCTCTACCATGCGGCATGACCCTCTATGAGTACAGGTTTAAATTACCCATGAGCCCTTCTTACAGTATGTATATGGACTTGACCAAATTAGCATAAAACGCCTTTCTAGTTTGAAGGACTTCCAGGATAGCTAGAGTTTACCTTTTTAATGTCACTCAAAGTCAAAGGTTTTTATCCATGCCTTCCGAGTGGCACACTGACAAGGTGCGTGACAATTAACCCATAGATCGCAAATTCCAAGAATCCAGGTTAATGCCACAGCTGTCCATGACCGGGAGTCCATGGAATAATTAGCCGAGCCCTTACAGGAGCTGGTGGCATAGTGGTTTGGGTGCTGCGCTTATGATCAGGAGGTTTTGTGTTCAAATCCCAGTTAAACCCCCACTGTGCTAAGACACCTGGGCAAGGTCTGAACCACAAGTGTGCCTCTGTTCACCCAGCAGTATTAAAGGGTACCAGTAAAAAAATACTTGGAAGATAACTTGCGATGAACTAGCGTCCCATCCAGGAGGAGTTGAACTCCTGGTAGCGTCATGCTACGGAAACCCGGGATAAGCACCGGCCTGATGAGCCACTAGGCTTGCGTGTAAAAAGCCCAACAGACTTGTCACAGGAGGGAGGGATGGCATATGGTCAACTCCCTTTCTCTCACCATGATTGCCAGGTGTTTGTGGATAGCGTTTTCAGTCTGAGTGTGTTAGACCGCCCTCAAAATACACATGCGTGGCAGTTTGAAAAGAGGTGGTTGGCGAGCATTGGATGTCATAGAGGGGGCACGTGCACTCTTTCACCCCCTCCCTGATTGGTGGTGGGTCCTGTAATACGGAAGCCAATACCTGATGGGTAGGCATTGGATGCAACTAAAATTACAGGAGAAAATGGGGGGGGGGATAATTGAAAGAAAGATTATTATCTGAATGAAAACTCCATATATGAATTCCTTTCTGTGCTCTATAGCAACCGCATCTCTATCAACACTCATTTCAATGTTTATAAGCATTATTTTCCAAATTTCTGTGATCTTGCTCTGACCTAAACATTCTAAAATGAAATTATATCTGGTGCATAAGTAGGATAGTCTCCTCACCATGTTTAGTGAAAATCTGTGCACGTGTGTGGTCAGGATTTTGTTCAAAAGCAAACTGATAAACAAAAATGGCGTTGAAAACAATACCTTCGTCAAAGCTTTGTTGATTGATGCAGGTGAATTCTGGAATGTTGTAATGATGCTAAATTTGTTGTCTGAGCTAGAAACTAAAACGAATTACTACGAGTGCATCTAGTGTATCGCAGCATTTTTGTTTTTGCATTAGGTAGATAACGAGAAATGCACTCGGAGAGTGCAGGCCTCCACCAATGGAGTGCAATCTGATCTTTACATGGGTTATAATGGAAGTTGATCTAGAATTACACTGCCCAGTTGTAGCTTGCTATGCGATTATTTTTGAGCTCTGCGTTTTTATCTTCCAGCACTGTACGTGATTTCTGTCGTCTTGTATTAAAAAAATAAAAAGTCCCTTAAAACCATCCTGGATCTGGGATCACACCCAAAATTTAATCAATTCCTCATTGACCCAAGACCCACATTTGGTTAAAATTTCATGGAAATCCTTCCAATAGTTTTTTGGTTATCATGCTCACAGATACACACACACACACAGACAGACTCACGTGACCAATAACCCCTTAACCGCCTTGGTAAATGTAAAAATATACTCTCGTTTGACATTTGGCAGGTTTTGGCATCTATAAAAGGTGTTGTCAGTTTCTAGATTTTGCTTCTAATGTCTCATGAAACTAGTTGGTGTCCTTACTATCTCTCACAGGAGCAAGAGTTCTTGCAGAAACAGCAACAGGAACTGGATGGTGCCCTGAAGAAGATTATCCAGGAACACAAGTGTGAGCTGGCCACCGTAGAAAGAGATTGCCTTAAGCACAAGCAGCAGCTGCTCCGAGGTGAGACTGGATTGTTTATGAGCCTTATAAAGCAGTTAATGCCGGTCATGTGGCACTCACACATTGCTACCTTTGTTCTTATGAATGTGCAATATAATCTGGAGTTATGGTGGCAGTAGGTGGTCATGTGATAGGGAGAAAACAATAAAAAGGTTATAGCTAATGCTAGCCCTGAGCTCTGGTCTAATTCTCCTGTTTTGTTGACAGCGAGGGAAGCCGCACTTTGGGAGCTAGAAGAGCGCCATCTACATGAGAAACACCAACTATTCAAGCAGCAGCTCAAAGACCAGTATTTCATGCAGAGACACCAGTTACTCAAAAGACATGAGAAGGTCTGAATGCATCTTTAAGTGATTTCATTCTTCAAGTGACATGATCAGCCTTTTATTTAATAAAATAAATATTATCATTAACATGGTAGTGGTTAAGGCACTGGGTTACTGATCCAAAGGTTTGGGGTTCAAGCCTCAGTCCTACTAACCTGCCACTGTTTGGCCCTTGAGCAAGGCCCTTAACCCTCATCTGCCCAGTTACATAAATTGCATAAAAAAAGTAAGTCATCGTCCCCCCACAAATTGAATGGCATGTTCCTTATCCAAACCCCCCATCCTTGCTACAAATTTCATGAAAATACACACAACACAATTTTTCCTATAATCTTGCTAGCAAACATACAAACCTAACCAAAAAATCTTACACATAAATAAAGATGTATAAAAGTGTATATGTACTGTGTAACTCCTTTGCTGATTTATGTATCATTTACCTGTATTGTGTATTTACTTTTATACATTTTTGTACATCATTGCGCACACAGATATAATTGTATATGTTCTTCGAGCCTATACAGTATGTAAATAAGTATATGTTTAAGTAACTGTAATTGTATAATATCCTGCTAGACTAGACAGTTAGATAACAGGAGCAGTGAACATAATAATACCTCGATAAAAAAGACTGACTTCTATCTCAACCTATCAGCTCATCAGTTGAGTATGTTTGATTGACAGATTTTAAAAACCTGATCCCTACTATATTTGTGTTTGTATTTCTTTAAAGGAAATGGAGCAGATGCACCGATACAACCAGCGACTGGTGGAGGACATAAAGATTAGACAGGCCCAGGAGAGAACCAGACTTCCCAAAATCCAACGGGGTGATGGAAAAACACGCATGGCCATGTTTAAAAAAAGCCTGCGTATCGCCTCCCCAGGACTCACCTCGGAACTGGAGAAGGAAAAGGTCAAACAGGTCAGAGGTTAAACCAGGCTCGTTTCATTGTAAATTATGAAATGATGAATGACTTGAGTCAGCACAGATAAAGGGACTCAAGTATGCCTTTTAAGTGTGTGTGCGCTTTACAGTTTGCAGCACAGGAGGAGAAGAGGCAGAAGAAGGAGAGACTCCAGCAGCATCAGAAACATGAGAACCAGATGAGAGACTTACAACTGCAATGTGATGTGAATATTAAAGAGCTGCAGCAGTTACAGGTGTGCGCGCACACACATCCTTGTTTGGTAAAATTGGGCACACATTCTGTGTTTTCTTTTATTTCTGTAAACCAAGGAGGACATGGAGAAATCAGAGACTTGTAATTGGACCTAGCCAGGCCTCTACTGTAACTCACCACACATCCATCAGAGACCACAGTCGAAAATGGTGTACCATATTGTAGCTCTTCCTTTGAACTGACAAATCCTGTGTTACCTTGCCACAGTGAATGTTATTTAAAAAAATCTTCAGATTCATAAATAATAGAGAGAACATTGCTGACCACAAGCCTGTGTGCTCTGTCCCAGTGTTGTCCTCAGGCCTGATGAGGTAAGGTGCGGGAGTGCCTAATACCCAACTCGTGGAAATTTTTGTTTGAATTGCAGTGCATTCATGACTTTCTTTTCATATTCATTGTATAAAAAAAATCCAAAAGGTAAAAGCTCACAGACACAGGATATAGTATGCAAATAATGTACAGGTGCTTGTCCTTTCATTAGAATGAGAAGTGCCATCTGCTCATCGAGCACGAGACCCAGAAGTTAAAGGAACTGGATGAGGAGCACAGCGCTGAGCTGAAGGACTGGAGAGAGAAACTGCGGCCCAGGAAAAAGGTGCGGCGCAAATGTTTACCCTACTTCTGTGAATGCCAGAAGTTAGTTCTGGTATGGATATCGTACAACCTTGTGCAGTAAGGTCAAGATAAATGTAATTACTTTTCCTGTTTTGGGAAGGATCCAGAGTTTATTCATGGACCTGCCTCAGCAAACAATGGGTTCTCTTGGACCGATCCTCGCTACCGATTCTGATTCTTGGGACATGGAATGTTCCCTCTCTGGCGGAGAAGGAGCCTGAGCTGCTGTGGCACTATCCACCAACTTTATAGGATCCTGGAGGGGTCATGGGAGTTTGCCCAATCTGTCCACATGTGTTTTGTGGATTTAGAGAAGGCTTTCAACCATGTCCCTCAGGATATCTTGTGGGTGTGGGCTGGGAGTATGGTGTACCGAAATCATTGTCACGGGCCATTGGTAGCAACAGGTCGAATTAATTTCCAGTGAGGGTTGGAGTCCGCCAAAGCTGTCCTTTGTCACTGATTCTGTTTATAATTTTTACAGGCAGAATTTCTTAGGCACAGCCTCTGCGTTGAGGGGGTGTGGTTTGGTGGCCATAGGATCTTGTCTCTGGACTTTAGCACATTAGTCCAAGGTCATTGTTCTCAGCTGGAAAAGGGTGGAACGCCCCATTCAGGTCTGAATAAGGTCCTGCCCCAAGTGGGGGAGTTCAAATATCTCGGGGTCTTGCTCACGAGTGATGAGCAGGAGATGGGCAGGCACATCGCTACAGCCTCTGCTGTAAAGTGCAGCCTGTACCAGTCCGTCGTGGTGAAGAGGGAGCTGAGCCGCAAGGCAAAGCTCTCAATTTACCAGTCAATCTATGTTCTTACCATAACCTATAATCATGTAATTTGAGCAATGACCGAAAGAACAAGATCACAGATACAAGCATCTGAAATAAGCTTCCTTCGCAAGGTGGCAGAGATTAGAGATAAGGTGATAAGCTCAGCCATCCGGGTGGAGCACAGAATAGAACTGTTGCTCCTCTGCATTGAGAGGGACCAGTTGAGGTGGCTCAGGCATCTGGTTAGAATGCCTCCGGAACATCTCTCTGGTGTGGTGTTTCAGGCATGAGCCTTGTGGATGACCCACAACACACTTGAGGGATTATGTCTCTCGGCTGGTCTGGGAAGGCCTCAGTGCCGCCCCCCCCCCAAAAGAGCTGGAGGAAGTGGCTGTGGAGAGTGACGTCTGGACCTTATTGCTTGGGCTGCTGCACCCTCAACCCATTCTCGGATGAAGCAGAGGAGGATAAGGTCGATGCCTAAGCAAACAGCATCATTAGGGACCAGTCCGTCTTCCTTTCGGCTTTTTCCCTTTTACTCGGGAGATGCCACAGCGAATCATCTGATTCGCACATTTGATTTGGCAGAGGTTTTTACGTCGGATGCCCTTCCTGTCACAACCCTTTTTTTGGCAAGGGACAGAAACACGCTGACGACTTTGCAGCTACTCTTTACGAATGTCAGCAATGGTTCTTTTACATGCCTCACACCATAGACAGTGAGAGACATGGCCCATAAATGTCAAATAAATATCAACATTAATTTCAAATAAATTCAAGCAAAATAATTTCAAATTCATAAATTTTAATCAAATTCACTCATCAAATATCAAATACCGTATCAAATATAACCTTTAACATTCTCTATGATGAGATCTTTCTGCTTGTAAATGGTTCCGTTGGTCGATGGAGCCATTTGGAAGAAACGTGCAACATTCACATGTTTTTCACCAGCATCAATTTTCTTGATAATAGCCATCTTCGTTTCTAACGAGATGGCCTGCCGCTTTTTCCGATTACCACTATCACTACTAGACTTACGCTTCTGACCAACCATATTTGCTCATGGTTACAAAAGTCCGCAAAACAGTGTAAACACAAAGATCACAGAGACGACGTCTTAAAACAAGGGTAACGCGGTGAACTGGGAAGAAGGAGGGCATGTTCAGTCTGTCGTTAGTAAACAATGGACGCAGCATCATGCAGAAGTAGCGTATCACGTCAGCGTACTACGTAGGTACATCTCGTACTACAGAGAACATGCTGAACTCAAAATTTGACTTTTTTTTAAAAATAAAAAATAAAAAAATACGTAAAACAAATGAACATAAAGTGGGGATTGACTGTAATCCACTGAAAAAAAAAAAAAAAGCATGCAGGGTGAGTGAGTGGGAGGGAACAGAGTGACATAGTTAGCACCCTAGCCTTTCAGTAAGAAGGTCTTTGGTTTTAACCCATGTTGGTTAATGCTTTTGTAGGTTTCCTCAGAGTACTCTAGTTTATTCCCACAATCCAAAAGACATGTGCATTTGGTCAACTGGCTGCTCTAAATTGTCCATGAATGGGAATGGATATTTGAAGTGGGGAGTAGGTTCTGCAGAAAGTTTGCAAGCCACTCAGAGAAGAACATAAATTGCAGCAAATCACAAAAGTGGTCCATTGCACCCATAGCTAGCTAGCCAATAAATAAATGGTTAGAAAAAGTGCAAGGCATATGACCCTGTAATTCTGAATACAGGTTGTCTATGAAGTCCATAACCAAGTAAATAGGGCAGAGAAATAGGAGCCAGAGAGGGTCTTGACTCAGATGGAGGCTGTTCACAGGACAGCCAAAGCCAAGATACTTCACAAAGCTAGGCTTTTTTTCGAGTGATGAAAAGAACCCCCTTGTAGATTCTGTGAGAATGGAGAATAAAAGTTCTTTTTATCTGATAAAATGTTTTGGTTTTGGTTTTGGGACAAAGCACTATGCCTGGCAGAAACATGACACTTCCCATCATCTCCAGAGGAAAGCGTGGTGATGGTCGGTAGTTAACATGAACTGGGAAACTGGATAACATTGAAATGAAGAATGGTGAAGCCTAATGCTGAACACAACGAAAAGAAAACCTGTTCCAGTTTGAAATAAGCAACTCGGACAAGGCTGCTCATCCATGACATCCATCCTGACCGAGTTTCAGCAATGTGCAAAGAGAATGGTAATGATTTAAAGGGAAGGATTTGCAAATAGCGGCTTGGTAGCATAATGGCCAACACGTCCAACTCGGAGCAGGAAGGTCCTGTGTTCAAGTCTTGGGATTAGCTGCTTCTGCGTGGAGTTTGCATGTTCTTTCTGTGCTTGCGTGGGTTTCCTCCGGATACTCTGGTTTCCTCCCACAGTCCAAAAACATGCATGGTAGGTTAATTGGCTGTTCCAAATCACCCATAAATGCGAATGCTTGTGTGAGTGTCGTCCCTGCAATGGCCTAGTGAGCTGTCCAGGGTGTATCCCGCCATCGCCGGAGTCGGTTGAGATGGGCACTAGCCTCTTCGCAACCCTAATTAAGAATAACTGATTCAGAAAATGAATAAATGAAGGATTTGCAAATGGGGCGGCATGGTAGCATAATGGTTAGCACAGCCAACTCACAGCGGGAAGGTCCAGTGTTCAAGTCCTGGGATTAGCCGCTTCTTCTGTGTGCAAATGTTCTCCTTGAGCTTGGTTGGGCTTCCACTGGGTACTCTAGTTTCCTCCCACAGTCATGGATATTAGGCTGATCCAAGCTGTGAGTGAATGGTTGTGTGTTACCCTGCAATGGTCTGGTAAGCTATTCAGGGCGTACCCTTCCTTAGCCAGTGTCGGCTGAGACCCTAAATGGGTTAAGCAGTTCTGCAAATGCTTGAGAGAGCCCGCATATTTTGGAGATGTCAAGGAGTTTATTATTTTATCCTGGCCCACGGGGAGACATGTATTTTAATATAGAAACGTAATAAAAATGTATATTACAGACACTCCTCGACTTGCGTTTTAATTGGTTCCGGACGGCCGAATGTAAGTTGAAAGTGAACGTAAGTTGTTACAGTGACGTATGACGCTCATACTGTACTATACATCCATAAAAAAGGGAAAAAACTGAAAGGAAGACAGAAATATATATATAACTGAACTGGGAAGAAGGAGGGGCACGTTCAGTCTGTTGTTTGTAAACAATGGACTCGGCGTCATTGCGTCAGCATACTACATAGGTACGTCTAAACTCAAAATTTGAAAAAAAAACAAAAACGTAAAACGGATGAACGTAAGTTGGGAAGCGTCTGTATAACCTTTTGAGATCTCACGGTCCTAATACATGAACATCTTTCCTCTCAAAGTTATTTTGTGTGTTTGTTCTTATAAAATCCTCATATGAGGTCACTGGGGGTTATTCTTGTGCCAAAGTTCTTCCGGTTTGAAGATCAAATTTAGTAGTAATCTGGTGATGATAAACAGAGGCGACAAGACATGTGACACTGTGGTTTGGAGCTTAGGAGGCGATGCAATGCTTACGACTGATTACAAAGTATTATTACATCTTAGGTTTTTTGAGCTTTAGTAGGAAATATATCTTGACTTTATTTTTGAACGTGGAGAAACATACAGCACATGTTCTCTTAAATGATTTCTTTTTCCATATCTCTTCCATTTTAATAAAGGTTAATAATTAATTGGTGTTGTCATGCATGATGCATTTTTTCATTATGAGCTTGATAAGAAGTCATATTTCCTGGCATTCATATCACGTGGTGCGTGTGTGTGTGTGTGTGTGTGTGTGTGTGTGTGTGTGTGTGCACGCACCTGTATTTAGATGCTAGAGGAGGAGTTTGCACGGAAGCTTCAGGAACAGGAAATCTTCTTCAAGATGAGCGGAGAGTCGGAGTGCCTTAACCCGTCCGCCCAAAGCCGCATCTCAAAGTTCTACCTTGTCCCAACTATCCAGTCCACCGGGTTTTAACACACACGCACACACACACACACTACACATTTCTTTGTAAACTTGCATAATGTATGTATTATTCAAGTTTGACTGTTATACTCTGCAAATGCATTATGTATCCATGAGCTATATTCTGTACATTAGTGACTTGTAGGATATGCACCTACACTGTGAATGAACATTTTGCTGCCGTCTCCCTACTGCTTGAGCCCATTTGGGATCTCGCGCATCACCTCACCAGGTATAAAGAGATTTTTGAGCTGTAATTTGCAGAAGGACTGAACTACTTACAGGTGAAGAGTCATAATTTAAACATAAGGCAGCTTCTGTATTTTATTATTTTATTATTTTTTTTAACTTTAATTTTGATGCCAATGAAGAATAATGTTTCAATTTTAGTTACTAAACTGTTTATTTTAGTTGTTTTAGTGCCTGGACAATTTGCCAGAAAGCTGATTTTTCATTTCATTTTCATCGTTGATCCATTTGGCCCTTTATTACCTTTCATGTGAGCAACGCTTTAAATACTGTGACGCATGATTTTTATTCCGCAGGGAAATTGTGAGTGTTTATCTGTCTGCGGTTCACGAGTGGGCACTCAGTCCACGTTAGTAAGTATAAGCCATTATGATAGTCACTATATTTACATGGACAGGAACTTTCCAATAGGTCTGACACTGGGATCTAATTAGATAATTAGAAGTTTAAATTCATCTTGAAGTTAGGAAGAGCATGAGCGTGTCTGAAGACTCAGAAGAGGTAAGTTTTTACATACGAATTTCTCTTTTAATGACATCATAACGAATGTCATAACAGTAATAGTAATGTTACTAGTAGTATTAGCATTAGCACATCATTCAGGTAATGTAAGGTCGTAGAGGTTCTGATATTATACATACATACAGTTGGTGCCAAGCAAAAGGTCAGTGAAGGCGTGCGTTTGCTACACCAGTAATCTAGATTTCTCGTAGAGTCTGGAGCCCATCCCAGCCAACCTCAGGCAATGTCAGGGTACACCCTGAACACAGTGATAGAACGTTGCGCAGCCAGCACAGACGCACTCACTTTCACAACTCGGGGTAATTGAGAATATCCAATCAACCGAATGTTTTTGGACTGTGGGAGAAAACCAGTTTACGTGGAAGAAACCCACACAAACACCCTTGAAGAGCACGGCACTCACACGACTAATTACTGTCCCACCGTTATACACAAAAAGCTGATATTCACGTAAATGAACTCTGATGTCATGTCGACTGAATAATTTCGAACAGAAGCAACTTTTTTTTTTTTTTTTTAAATAACTACATTATAAACGCATTAAACTGAAGCAACAAAAAGGCTGCCGAAGGTTTAACGCGTGTTCTCACATGAGTGTAGCTGTATTTTTTTTTTTAAGACCGTACGTGTCCGCCATATTGTTTTCCAAAAATTATCAAAAGCTGTTGTATATCACTGTGATATAAAAAGTGTATAAAACACTTCTGAAGAATATGCAATGTAAAAATTCAACTTTTTGAAAATTGATCAGACTTTATTTTTGTGCAAGCTATATTTCAACAACTCTTGTATTTGATTTAGACTGCATGATTTTCTGAGACCGTGTTATGATAATGCGAAACATTTTTAAACAACTACAAAGCATATTTTTCTAGATTACTGACTTTTCACTTTTATAAACTATAATAACATCTTTTAGTTTCATTAGTTTTATTAGACCATCTATACCAACAGTGTGTCTGAGATCATATTTTATTTAATGCTTACGCTTGTAAAAGTAATTTCATTAGCAAGTAATGAATGAAGTCTTTTATTTATCAAATATTCCAGGTAAAGAGCGGGTGATCCAGTAACATTTGAATTTAATTATTATTATGGAAAAAAAAAAAAAATTAGCATCATATTTTATGTGTCTCGGTTAGCGCTACTTTGCTGTAGCAATAAGCTTGATGAGCATAAGTAGGGACTGTGCAGTTTCTACAGATCAATGACTTTTTAAATTAGATTATACATTTAACATCCAAGAGAATGATGATATACTTCCTGTGCTTCAGCTTTCAGTTAGCATTATTAGCTGAAACCTACAGAAAATGACCAGCTAGTTTACGACGATGAGCTAGCTGTGTTGGTAAGGTTGAGGAGAGAAAATATTCTGATGTAAAAATGATTGTGAAGGAAATGCCCGAGGTTTCCCCATATTCATTTTAACCTAAACTCATGAAAACAGTAAAAAGTGACGGTCATTTTTCAATTTTGCAGATACTTTTACTATTAATTTATACATCAGATACGCTTTACACATTCTATTGAATGTTTGAACGCAATATTCTTTCAGGAGGAGTCTTTTGGTCTCTTTTACTGTAGTATGGCCAGTTTCTTTCCAAATATGCATCCAATTTTGTACGATCGCAGATATTTTTCTTTTGATTTAGAATTTTGTGTGTGTGAGACTGATGTATTAACGTCGATGTTGATGATTTTAAAAGCTACTGTTGATTTGCAGTAATGGGCTGAAAAATAAATCATGTTTTAAATGTTTCTACCAGTGCTGGGGTCTGTCTTTATAACTTATGTTTTCTGTCCAAATACCTTAAATAATATTGTGGGTTATGAATCATTTACGTTGACGTTAAAACATCGAATAAATTCACGTTCAAAACATATGGTAATTTAAAATAAAACTTTATTTTTCACCTTTATAAAGAAAAATTTTCATGTGCTCATTCAGCCAAAAAAGTGACTGTGAAGGAAATCTGAGGTTTATTGTATTCATTTTATCCTACGCGCATGAAAACAATATAAAACAGGAGGAATTCTGAAGTGAGGCAGAGTTTTGAAATTTTTGCCATTTTCAAAGTACACAAGTGAATTGAATGCAATCCAATCATCAAGAAAAGCAATTAGGTGTAAAGTCATTGATTAAGGAGGCAACAGAGACTTTCTGAAAGTCCCGCAATCTGAATTCGCATCTTGTTGCAAGTATAAAACCTTGACTGCTGAGCTGCACCTGCCCCATTTTGGCATTAATATAGATATCGATTGCAATAAAAAAAAAAAAAAAAAAATTAATGCCCTCCAAATAACATTATTATAAAAATGTTCTGATATGATCTTTACTCTAACTCACTACTACATTACACTTTTTAAAAAGAAGCCTTCACAATACAGGGAAATCCCAACCTAGTAATATAAAAATAATTGTGGTGGTACAATGGCGTCATGGTTAGCACGTCTGCCTCACAGCAAGAATGTTCTGGGTTTGAGTCCCAGCGTGGACGTACCTGTATTGAGTTTGCATGTTCTCCCCCGTGCTTGTGCAGGTTGCCTCCCACAATCCAAAAAAACCACCCCATGCACAGTAGGTTAATTGGCTGTTCCAAATTGCCCCTAGGTGTGAGTAATGAACGGCTGTGTGAGCGTTGGACCTGCGATGGCCTGGCGAGCTGTCCAGGGTATACCACTTCTTTGCCCAGAGTCGGCTGAAATGGTCACCAGCCTCCCCATGACCCTAATTAGGATTAAGCGGCTCAGAAAATGAATGAATGAGGGCACTGGACTATAATATCAGAGCTTTTCTATGTAAAATTAGACTTAAAACGAACAGTTCTGAAGAAAAAAAATAAAACTGAAAAGGTTGCAGTTAAAAATCTTCTTCAAAAATTCATGGTAACACAAAGTAAACTTAAGAAAAAAACATTACATTGAAGCCTGAGTCTGGCTATGACATCTCTATCTTAAGATGAGACTGAAAATCAAATATATTCATATACGCTTTGTCAGCAAGTCGCTGCAGTCATTTGTCAGGTTTTTTAACCACTGCAAGTATAGTGTGTTCATACGGCGTACTCAGTGGTTGGGCAATTAATTTTTTTTTTTTCCCCGGTGTCAGATTAAACACCAATATTTCTCTTTCTTCTGTGATTTATGTAGGTAACATCTCCTAAAGAAAAAAAATAATCGTAACAAATAAGTAAGTCTTATCGATAATTACTCTCATTTTATTATTGAAAAATATAATCACAATACAGTAGATTATTTTGGGAATACCTTTGTCTCCTTTTTCTCCTCTTTGTCCATCATTGCCAGGAGGTCCTGGTAGACCAGGAATGCCTTGTTGACCTGAAATTCGCAGTTAGTGTTTCAGTAAACTGGTTAAAGGAAAACGAGCACGAATTAAAGCAATCTACACATGGGAATGAGAAGTCATGTAGATTTTATAAAGCTGACTTCTCTTTTTACAAAAATCAGAAAACAACCCTGTGTGATTAACTCTGGAAGATATGAACTGAATGGGATGCTGAGTCAAGGACTGTCATTTTCTACTTTTTTTTTTTTTGCAATTATTGAGGTGAATGGATCCAGATGCAACTCTGCGAGGATCTTTTCCATACTTTGATATAATATGAGTCTGTTCATGGTGAAAACAAGTGGTTAACTTGAACAGGTTGTTCTCACCATATGGCTTCAGTATATAAAGTAATTTTTAAATTATCGGTTTTAATCACTCATTTCAACTTTTAATTAACTATTGACGCTACCAATACATGATTAAAAATAATAAAATTACTAACCTTTTACTCCTTTTGGACCAGGGAATCCCATTTCCCCTTTCTGCCCAGGTCTTCCTGGTGGCCCAACCATGCTATGTTCTAGAAAAGTAACATAAGTGGGTCATTTATGTTCCAGAACTAGAAGATGGATTAATTTTGACTACAGTCAACAAGTACAGTGAATATAAAGATTTCAATCACAGGTATTTGTGTTGTTTAAAAAAAAAAAAAAAAATCCCACCTTTAATGTGACCTATAAAATGTAGAATTCAACTGAAAAACTACTTGAAATCCTTTGGGGAGGAAAATACTAAATAAATTAATCAAACTATTTAAGAAAACAAAGGTTACATGGTTGCCTGAATGTGCCTGAATGTATATTATAATTTATTTATAATTGACAATATGCCTGTGTTTAGTGAGTGTGAATCAATCACATTCAAACTCGTGTTAAATAGCATCCGGTCCAATCCTGATATCTATTAAAGTGACGATAATTAACCCCAAGTAAAGTTCAGCTGTTCTGTTAGGATTTTCTTGACATTAACATTAAAGTTGTACTTTATAGCAAAATCCGTGGTCTAAATAGCTTGGAAACCGTCAAAAAAAGTAACTGCAGTCATGACAAAATACAGTTGGCCTTCTACTTACGAAAACCTCCGACTACAAAAAAAAATCCAGGTTACAAAAAACATTTTCCTAAATTTTCGCTCTCTGTATACGAAACAACCTCTTATGAAAAGCGCCAAATGCACCATTCAAAAATTCAAACAATGCGAAAGTTGCTCTCTCATTCGCTGTCTCCCAAAATCCTGCTCCGCTGGCCTCCCATTGGCCGGGAGGGAGCTGAATCTCCATAGTACTGTACCCATAAGCTTGTTTGTCACACGCGTAAATGAGAGATGAACTGTTGGTTCGTGAGTTTTTTTGAGAGTACTCATTGTATCTTATTTGAGGAGGTCCGGATGAGCCGTGCCCCATCTCGAAAGCTCTGCATTCGCCCACGAAGCATTTTTGTGCACGGAAGTGGGTGGTGCCACAAATGTTCCGTGCACAGAATGCTCCGTGGGACAAAAGACCTCCGATCTCGCAAGGAAGCAAGTTAATACTGAATCCAGACCTTAGATCTTTCAAACAGGTAATTCCGCTTTAAACACAACACCCCGTCTCAAAAGCTCAGTCGGCTGCGCGCTGTGTGTGGGTGAAGCCCGTATTCGGCAGAGCGCGCCACTCAAAGAGAGAGCGAGAGAGTTGTGTGTGTGTTAATAAAAAATGTTTAATTAATAAATGTTAATAAAATGGTTTAATATGTTCATAAAATGTTTAAGTGGTTTAATAATTTTTTTTACTTTTAACACATTTCATACAAAATTGGTGTACTTTTAAAGGGTTTATGGGGTAATCTTGGGAGCCTTGGAACGAATCACGCGTTTTACATGTAAAATGCGCCTCTACTTATGAAAACTCCAGGTTCCGAAAAAGGCTCTGGAACGGATTAATTTCGTAAGTAGATGGCCAACTAATTTCTGAGGCATTCGATTTATGTATGATGGAACACAGGGAAGAAAATCATCAGTAGTGCAGAAAATGCTGCACAGCAGTGACTCCAAACTGGGCATCTCTTCAATTTCTTTTCCTTTCGCTCTTTCCCTTTTTCAGGGGTCACCACGGGGAATCATCTGATTTGCATGTTTGATTTGGCATAGGTTTTTACGTCGGATGCCGTTCCCGACACAACCCTTCAACAAGCGGCAGAAACACGCTGACGGCTATGCAACGACTCTTTACGAAAGTCGGCAATGGTTCTTTTACATGAACCTCTCACCAGAGACAGTGAGAGACATGGCGGGCCTTTGATAACCCAGTTAGCTGCACTGTGGGGTACTGTGACAAACTTGTGGAGAGTGGGACTCGATCCCCCAACCTTAGGATCAGCGATCCAGCACCCTTTACGGTCTATGGTGAGAGGTTCATGTTAAAAGAACCATTGCTGACTTTCAACAAGAAATTCTGCATAGCCGTCAGTGTGTTTCTGCCCTGCGATGGCCTGGTGAGCTGTCCAGGGTGTACTCTGCCCTCGCCCGGAATCGGCTGGGATGGGCCCCAGCCTCCCCGCAACCCTAATCAGGATTAAATGTTACAGAAAATTAATGAATGGAGTATGCATAGATTGGCAAATCAAAATATGCTAATCTGATGGACTTGTCGCCAAAAAGTCTGAAACTCAACAAATTATCTGCTTAAGGGTGCGAATTTTTGTGCACCCACGTTACTGGATTTTTTTTTTTCCCCACCAGATATGAATTGTACAGATTTTAGATAGTTCACATTAAAAGATAAAGAGGAGAAAGTTCTACAATTATTTATTTTACATCACAAAATCCTGACATTTTAATAGGGGCGCAACAGACTTTTTATAACCACTGCACTTTGTAACCTGCATTCAGTTTATAGTGTGTGTGTGTGTATATATGTAGACACACACACACACACACACACACACACACACACACACACACACAGAGTAGTACCTCACTTGACGAAAGTCTCACCAAACAAAAAAATGCAGGTTACGAAACAAGTTCACGTTACTAAAGCGCCATCTTAAAAATTAAAACGCGCCATTCAAACCGCGTACAAGCTGCTCTCCCATCAATGACGTTCAAACATCCCACCCCGCTGGCCTATTGGCTAACAACTGAGCTGTCGTTCATGTCGCCTTCACTCGAGCACCATCTTGGACAGGGATCCCATTGGCTCGGAGGGATGACGCAGCTACCTCCCATTGCCTATTATGGAGCTGAATCCACCATGATGCTTTTCGTGTAAAGGACAGAGTTACTGTTGTTTTATGCTTTATTTTTTGACTCCGGCTTTTAACCTTCCATAAACATTTGTAAGATTATAACTATGCTAAGAAGACATGGTCAACACACGCATGTGTGTAATTTCTGGTGCGAGTGAGAAGAATAAACAGGCTCGAGTGATATCACAAAAGAATATGGCCAAACCCGTCTACCATCGGTACGATGGACACAGAAGGACGTCTTAAAAGGTATGCTTTTATAATTTTTACAGGGTTTAGGGGGTAGTATTGGGAGCCTAGAAACGAATCACGCATTTTACATGTAAACGTAAATTTACGAAAAATGCTGGTTACAATAAAGGCTCTGGAACGGATTATTTCGTAAAGTGAGGTACCACTGTATATATAGGTTAAATTTTACATCTATACCCTTTCCTTACCTTTAATAAGAGTAAGTATTTCGGTCATGTCTCCATGAGTACTGTGTGAATGGTTGATTCCAGGACGTCCGGGTGGTCCAGGAGGACCAGGTGGCCCTTGAACATCTTCGGGATCCCACAGCGACAAACGATTAGCTGGGTAAAAAAACCAAACAAACAGATACAGAGGTAGGAATACATAGCACCCATTCATTTCACAACATTGTTATCAAGGAGATGTGTGAAAAGACTTCAAACATTATGCTGGAGTTTTCCGAAATTAATGACGACATACAGTAGGCCCCTATATGAGATTCATAGCCGAAACTACGGAAACATTTCTGGAAGGCTAGAACTCTGAAATTATCCTGATTGCGGAGTTCATACTGGAGATATTGAACAACTTTACACGAAAACCACATTGTGACCGTTCATGCATTAATCCTTGGAACACTACGCTAGGTATTCTATGCTATGCTAAGAACACTGCGACTGTGGCAGTTGGACATCAGGTGTATGGCCGTGGCAACATGGCGGCCATTTTGGAGTTGGGTTAACATGTTTATGAATTTTTACACTACATGGCTAAACTTAAATGTTCATCAAACTTAAAAGTTGTTGTGGCGTGAGGTGTATGTCCAATGTAAGAGGACCATGAGCTACACGTGTGTGCTGAAGCCAGATCAGTGAATCCAACCAAGGAAGTTATGGGAAAATCTTGTTACTTGTGCCGGTCATGTGATTTTTGACATCACTCTGACTATGAGAATGGGACACTTGTCAATCACAGAGCATCTCTCAGACATGCAAACACTCATCCACTCAGTAGGGCAATTTCATGTTGCTACCTTCTATCTAGGTCACTGCATCATACACAAAAACTGAATTATAAACTATTAAGTATAACAATATACAATAGGCCCTTGACCATTCGCGGTTCAGCACTCACGCCCCCGTATACTCGCAGATTTGGCGACTAAACCCGGACATAAATGGTACGTGATTCAAATTTAGCCAATGGCTGAGAGCTTTGGTTTCTCCCTCCTGCTGATTGGTTGCAGAGGATGTGTACAGTACACCTCTTTTTTTTTTTTTTTTAATTCCTTCACAGACGTGTCATCAACGTGACTGCGTGAAGTGTAAATTCACGGTTTTTACTGTGTTTTTTAATTATTATTTAAGCTTTATATCACATAATGCAAACCCTTGCATCTTCTTGTAAGGAGCCTAAGTGATTTATTCATTAATAAATATGATCACAGTACAAAATTTAAAAAGTTTTTACTTAATCATTACTACATTTTACAGTATTACTGTATTGCTGTATTAATGAGTACGACTGTCTATAGAATGTGTTTAACAAGCATATTTAACGCATGTAATATCATCCATAGGGTTTTAAAACCGCGTCAATAACTTGCGGATTTTCATGATCCGTGGGACGGGCCGGAACCGAACCATCGTGAAAAACGGGGACCTTCTGTAAGTGGTCTGAAATGCTTGATTATTACATTATTTATGCATGTGGCAATAGTAGAGCAATACTCTATATCAAAATTGAGCTACATTCTGTGGAAACATGTTCAGCCTATTGACAATTTTCAATACCTTACCTTTGATATAGTTTATTATTTTTATTGCATATTCTGCAATTTTGTGGTAGTCCAAAGTCTCATCAGGAAAAGAAGGTCTTCTCTCCGCAAAGCTATCGCCTTGCTCAGGAAACACGACGCCACCTTTATAAGAAAACATAAGGCAAGATAAGGAATATAAATATAAATATATATAAATATATAAATATATATATATAAATAAATATATATAAATATATATATATATAAATATATATAAATATATATATAAATATAAATACATATATAAATATAAATATATATAAATATATAATATAAATATATATATATATATATATATTTATATATATATTTATATTATATTATATATATATATATATATATATATATATATTATATTATATATATATATATATTATATATATATATAATAAATATATATATAAATATATATAATATAAATATATATAAAAATATATACTAGCAAAGAATCAAAGATTGGGCGCATTTATCTACACATTGAAGTCTAACTGTTTTGATAATGGTGTTTAATATTGGACTAAAACGTAGCGTTCAATCACCAAAGATCCACCACTATACCCGCAGCATCACCTTAATATTTGAAAGCTCTGCTCGGGTTAAGTGAGACTCAAATATAATACATCTCATTAAGTTCACAATATGAGAGGCACTGCAATTGTTCAAGATGAAACAAATTATTTGTTTTCAGGAAATTCAGGAAGGGAAGAACAACTATTGAGTAACATTGAGTTTCTGCTCTTTTCCAGACTATTGTGGAAGTTTACTCTGTGTACTCACTCTTTACATATTCCTGTGACTGAGCGTGGATTGCCTCTTGATGTACATTCTCAGCATATGACACCAGACCTAATGTGACTCCAGGAGGCCCCTGAGGTCCAGGAGGACCTGGAGGTCCCGGTGGTCCTTTAAAGTCAGAATCTGCAAATGGACATTTTAAATTGCTAAAATTTCAATGAACTATGCAAAACAAGACCAATTATACAAAAAACAACCCAAACCCCCCCCAACAAAACGACTTACATTTTTATGTGCGGTGCACATCTCTAGTGCGCATCTCTGTTTGTACAGGGATCTCTCACTTTTCACTGTTAATTGGGACCGAGACCCCCACGACCGCCGAATTCCGCGAAGTAGGATCAACACCCCCCCCGACTGAAGTATACGTACATGTATATGTGTATATAATATCAATAAATACATATTCAACACTATAAAGGCTTATAATAACAATTAAACATTCAAAAAAAATAATGCATAAGATATAAATACACACACAGAGAGAGAGATGCGCGCGCACACTCAGATGCACACCTCACATAAAAATGTAAGTAGTTTTGATGGGGGGTTTTAGGTTGTTTTTTTGTTTTTGCATAATTGGCCTTGTTTTTGTGGTATTTTATTTAAACTTCTTCCGCTATTCTTCCTTAATTTCCTTATTTTTTAATTCGATGAATATTTAACAAAAGACATGATGCACTAAAGCCACATAAATTGAAGCACGAAGTAGATCCCTTACAGTATTTCTATTTCATTGACATCTTATGTATTATTTTTGAATATTTAATTGTTATTATAAGCATTAATACATTGAATATGTATTTATTGATATTATATACACAAACATGTACATATACGTCAGTCGGGGACGGTCGATCTTACTTCGCGGAAATCAGTTGGGGGGGTGTTTGGACCTTGGTCTGCATTAACCGTGTAAAATGAGGGTGCCCTGTAATATATTTAGAGTGTCTTGTACAGAGATACTGGAAATCTTGTTCTTCGTGCACTAGTTTTTTATACTGAACCAACATCTCATTTTTAGTTTTTAGATTCTTGGTACTTTTAATATCTCGCTGTGTGAACTTACTGATGGAGATTACATAGCAGGCTTTTGTTAGTGGCTATGGACAAGGGTGTCTGCCAGATGCCATAAATCCTGGATTCTTCACCCTGAAAGACTTCTTTAGGAAGGCAAGTCTTTAGTGACCTTAGTCCATCAAGATTCCTGTCCAGTTTATATGACATGACCTGGTCAACATGATGGACTATACTGAACACCATGAGAAATGATTTTGTGGAAACCCTTATTTTTCCAGTATCCTGCTTGATCCCAAGGTGAATATCCTCCAGGCTAAATGTTCCAGTGAAACAAATAGAACCTGAAGCTCCATGAGCTCCCAGGAAGCCAGGAGACCAAGAAGGGCCTGACCTCTATACTGTGAGCCTTTACAGATTTTTTTTTTTTAAATCAGATTTATTTAATTCCCTCAAGTTATACTTGTTATGGGTTGCTGCCTGTGACCTACGTGCATTAATAGACCAGTAGACCAACGGTTATCTTGGACAAGCTGTACAATTTCTGAGAAGAAATAATGTGATTGAGCTCTTACTCTGTAGAAGATATGAGAGATCACCGTAGGGTGCACCTGGATGTCCTGGAGGACCAGGAGGGCCTGGAGGTCCAGATTGTGTCAGCATACCCTGCTCTGAAAACATTATTTAAAGGCTCATTGTCATTTTTCACCTTTTAGACAAAAATCTAATAGTTACGCTTAGGATCGGAAGGTTGCATAGTGGCATAAGCCATCTGCCCTACAGCAAGAAGGTCCTGGGTTCAAGTCCCAGTCTTGGAGATAGGTGTTTGTCTGGAGTGTGCATGTTCTGTGTTTGCGTGGGTGTCTTCTGGGTATTCCAGTTTTCCCCCACAGTCTAAAGGCAAGTACTTGACATTAGGCTAATTTGGCTGTTCCAAGTTGTCCATGGATATAAATGTGAAAGGTTGTATGTGTTGGTCTCACTATGGTCTAGAAAGCTATTCAGGGTGAACTCGAGCTTTGCCCAGTGCCCCCACCACCTTTATAGGATTAAACATTTCAGCAAATGACAGTCACTATGAGTATAGAGGCTTTACCATTCATAAGATTGATGACTCGTCCAGCTACTTCCTGAGGACTGATTCCTGGAATACCAGGAGGTCCAGGTGGTCCAGGAGGACCTACCAGATACTGTTTCACTTCATCGCCTGTGTCAAAGCACAAAGAAAGTTTATAATTGCTCTATATGTGGCAGTTTTATGTGTACTGTAATTGATAAAAAAAAATTGCTATAGAATTATACAATTTATTTGAAAAATTGATTCTCGGGACTCACGTAGTATGTAATCGATTACACGATTAGCCAAATTTTCATCAAATACATTTCCAGGTGATCCAGGTGGTCCAGGTGGTCCAGGAAGCCCAGGTGGTCCAGGTAACTGTTCATTATCTTTAAAGAAATAAAGCAATCAAAAATCAGTACATGACATTTTTCAGTGGCTAACTGGAGCATGATGATCAATTCTAGACAAAAAACTGCCAGTTATAAAAATGATGTATCCCAGTCGTCAAAAAGCAAGAAACCGGATATTTGTTCCCAGCAGAACATCAAGCTTATAATAATTGAAAGATGTATTGGTAGAAATCTGTTACAAAATATCTCAAGATGTTTACTTCTAAGAAGATCATTAAGTTGCTGAGAAATGTCTGGAGAGCTGGAGCCATCACCAGCAGGCCCAGGAGGTCCTGGAGGTCCAGGTGGACCTGGAGGTCCAGGTGGACTTCTGCCTCCACCTTTTAACAGAGATGCAGAGAAACAAATTGCATATAGTATGTTAATCAAGTAAGAGATAAGAATAATTGAAATAGCTTTAAAATATAAAGTGTTCTGCACAGAAACAACTACCAACCATGAGAATATCCTGGGATACCAGGGGCCCCTGGGACCCCAGCATCACCTGCAAACAATAAATGATAGCACATCAAGTACATATCTGAAGACATTTTTATATTTGGTTTTATTGAGTAGAATGTGATTGATGCTGCACTTGATTTCAAATGACAATGGCCTTTGTTGTACCTTTGGAACCAGGTGGTCCTGGTGGTCCTTCAGGGCCAGGTAAGCCTTCAGGACCTGGTGGTCCACCTGGGCCTGATAAGCCATCAGGACCTGGTGGTCCAACTGGGCCTGATAAGCCATCAGGACCTGGTGGTCCAACTGGGCCTGATAAGCCATCAGGACCTGGTGGACCAACTGGGCCTGGGGGCCCCGGAAAACCTGGTTGAAAATAAAGGGGGGAAATATTATTTATATCTGTATTACTGTATAGAGTACAGCTGGTTCCATAAAATTTGTAACAAATGTAGAAATTTTTCCGCTTACCAAGTCCAGGTTCTCCTGGCAGCCCAGGCTGACCAGGCTCTCCTATAACACAAACAACATGCAAAATGTATCATTTCATCCTTTTTTTTTATCCAGTTAATCATAATCAAGGTTTTGAGGAGGCTGGCACCTATCTCAGCCAACTTTTGGAGAAGGTAGGGTACACCCTGAACAGTTTGTCATACCATTTCAGGTAAAATATAGAATGATATTTATACAAAAAATAATAAGAAGAAATTATATGCAGTGAAATTGTCAGTTCATACTTTTATATGAATTATAGACAATCCAGTTGACTAAAATAACACTATTTTAGCCAATCAGAAAGGAGAAGCATACACATGTACGCTCACAGCATAGAAACACCCTATTTTTGATTGGCTGGAGATGAGGTTTGGGTTTCACTCTTCGTGTTCTTTGCAATGAGGGGCAGAGAATGGAGATTTATATTCGTTTGGCTGGTCAGTTCAAAAGATCAACAATGTTACTCCAAATTCTATGGCCTCCTCGTTAATATATTTTGGAAAGTATATTTTACCTTGAGGTCCAGAAGGTCCAGGAGGCCCAGGTGGTCCAGCAAAGAAGGTTTCTGTTAGAATGATTCAAATATATCTTAATAACTAGCCATTTTACTAACTGGCTAGAATAAGGTCAAATGTAATTTTATACAGAATATAAGGATAATTTATTAACCTGAAGAGGGTACAAAGCTTCCTGGTTCCCCTTTGTCACCAGGTTGACCAGGAAGACCAATACCTTAGAATTAAAAAAAAAAAAAAAAGACAAACATAAAATAGTAAGCCGAAAAATCTATGATAAAACTTAAAGTACATGTGGAAAAAATAACATTAACTGTACCTACTTTCCACCACTACTCTAACACTGAAATGTACTTGAGGCTAAATGGAACAAAGATTTCTGTTAAACCAATTTCTAACTTGCCTGGCTCTCCAGGTGGTCCTTGGGGTCCAGGTAAACCAGGACTGCCTTGACCTGCAGAAATGAAATTTCAAAATTCTGCGTACACAGAGGGACACTCGTAGTTGAGACTTTGCTGAGGAGTCTTCGCAAGGTAGGGGTCTGATGAAATTCAAACTTTTTTGATCATAACCTCTGAACAGAAATATACATTAGTCTAAATGTAACAGGATTTCTGTTAAACAAAAAACTTGCCTGGCTCTCCAGGTAGTCCATGGGGTCCAGGTAATCCAGGACTGCCTTGGCCTGCAGAAATCAAATTTCAAAATTCTAATACCATTCATTCATTCATTCATTTTCTAAGCTGCTTAATAATAATTAGGGTCACAGGGTGGCTGTTGTCCAGCTCAGCCAACTCTCAGCAAGAGAGATGTACCCCTTGAACAGTTTGCCAGGCCAACACACATACAATCAATATACAACTATCACACATGTGGCAATCAGACTACTGTGCATGTTTTTGGACTGTAGGCGGACACCCACACAAGCACAGGGAGAACAAGCAAACTCCACACAGAAAAGCCTGAACCAAGGAATTGAACCCATGCCTTCTTGCTGTGAGGCATATGTGCTAACCACTGTGCCACCACGTGTTCTAATATGTAATGAAACATGTATTATACTATAAAAAGTTGGGTAGGGTAAAATCTGCAGAGTTTTATTGACACCGGAGTCAACTAGTGTCTCAAGACCTGATCGTATCCTTTTTTCTGTAGCGTGAAGTGACTTGACTCCTGGAGGGAATGCTGGACAATCGCAGGCTACCGGTCTAGTATTTTTATACATTTTCTTTGCTGGTACTCGTCTATATTGCTGGATACACAGAGGGACACTTGCAGTTAAGACTTTGTCGAGGGGTCTTGGCAAAGTCGGGCTCTGATGGACTTCAAACCCACAACCTTTTGAACATAATCTCAGTACAGAAATGTACATTAGTCTAAATGGTAAAAGGATTTCTGTTAAACAAATAACTTGCCTGGCTGTCCTGGTGGTCCTTGGGGCCCAGGTTGTCCAGATCTACCTTGACCTACAGAAATTGAATTGCAAGATTATATTCAGAAAACATTGCTGGTTTTTTTGTTGTTGTTTGTTTTTTTACATTTTGAGTCAGTTGGTGTGTCAGGCCAGAGCTTATCCTGGATTTTGTAGCATAAAGTGAAAAGGAGTTCAACTCCTCCTGGTTGAGATGCTGATCATTCATATTTTACCTTCCCAATATTTTTATTTATTTGTTTGTTTTTCTACTCGTACCCCTTAAAACTGCTGGGGTTGAGTTCTCACCCAGGGGACTTTGATGCAAGGTGGAGAATTTGATGGGACTCGAGCCCATATCCTCTCAATCATAGGCCTAACCATTACACTATTGGTCCCACATAACATGCTACAGTATAACAAACTTTTTTTAAACACACACACAAAAAATAAAAAAATAAATAATAAAATTACCAGGTGATCCAGGTTCGCCAGGTGATCCAGAACGTCCAGGAGGCCCGGGGGGACCAGGAGGGCCAGGAAGACCAGCAACAGCTGTTAAGTTAAATTAAATGAGTTTTTTAATTATTCTGAAAGAATAATTATAAAGTCGGCCCTCTACTTACAAAAACCTCTGAATACGAAAAATCCAGGTTACGAAAAACATTTTTCTAAATTTTCATCCTCTGTATACAAAACGACTTCTCACGAAAAGCCCCAAACGCGCCATTCAAAAATACAAACAATGCGCGAGTTGCTCTCTCATTGGCTGTGTCCCAACATCCCGCCCCGCTGGCCAGAAGGGAGCTGAATCTCCATAGTACTGTACTCATAAGCTTGTTTGTCACACGCGTAAAGGAGAGATGTACTGTTGGTTCGTGAGTTTTTTTGAGAGTACTCATTGCATCTTATTTGAGGAGGTCCGGATGAGCCGCGCCCCATCTCAAAAGCTCCGCATTCGGCCACAAAGCATTTTTGTGCACAGAAGTGGGCGGCGCCACAAATGTTCCATGCACAGAATGCTTCGTGGGACAAAAGACCTCCAATCTCTCAAGGAAGTAAGTTAATACTGAATCCGGACCTCAGATCTTTCAAACAGATAATTCCGCTTAAAATACAAGACCCCGTCTCAAATGCTCCATTGGCTGCGCATGGGCGGAGCCTGCATTCGGCAGAGCGCGCCACTCAAAGAAAGAGAGTTTTGTGTGTGTGTGTGTGTGTGAGAGAGAGAGAGAGAGAGAGACAGAAAGAGAGACAGTTTTGTGTGTGTGTGTTAATAAAAGACGTTTAATACAGTAATGGTTTAATTAATAAAATGTTTAAATGGTTTAATAAATTCTGTTTTACTTTTAACACATTTCATACAAAATTGGTGTACTTTTATCATTTTTAAAGGGTTTATGTGGTAGTCTTGAGAGCCTTGGAACGAATAATGTGTTTTACATGTAAAATGCGCCTCTACTTACCAAAACTCCGAGTTACGAAAAAAGCGCTGGAACGGATTAATTTCGTAAGTAGAGGGCCGACTTTAATAAAATAACAACAAGATAATTAAAATGAATAATCCCTTACATTCAAACTTGACTCTTTCAGCTGATTTTGCAGGAATACCAGGTTCACCATCCTGACCTTTTTCACCTTTCTCTCCCTTGGGTCCTATGAAAAACAACTAGCATGTCAGAGATACCAAGTAAACCAGTGGAATGTCTTTGGTGTTATGTTGGTTTCGAATTCATGCACAGTTGTTACTTCTTCTCTTTCGGCTTTTTCCCTTTCTCGGGAGTTGCATCTGATTTGGCATAGGTTTTTACGTCGGATGCCTTCCTGTCACAACCCTTTAGCAAGGGACAGAAACACGCCAATGGCTTTGCAGCTACTCTTTACGAAAGTCAGCAATGGTTCTTTTACATGCCTCTCACCATAGATAGTGAGGGACATGGCCCGCCTTTGATAACCCAGTTAGCTGCACTGGGGGGAGAGTGGCAACCCTGTGGGGACTCAAACCCCCAACCTTAGGATCAGCGATCCTGCGCCTTAACCACTAGACCACCACTGTACCGCAACAAGAATTAACCATATTTACACAAAACAAGCTAAACCTAACGTATTCCAATTAAATTTGATGTTATGTTTCAAAACGTACAATTATGAGGATGCCAAAGAATGTCAACTTTCAATTGAAAATAGTACTCTTATGGTGAAATATACACAGATATGGTGGTGTGGCACAACACAGGGGTGGACAGAAGCCATTATACAGTAATTTTATAAAGAATATCAATATAATTAACCTGAAATAAAAGAACAGAAATATTTATAGTTAGTTATGGAAGCCAACACTTATGAATAAAGAGCGGAATTTAAAACCTTTAAATGGATGAAAGTATCTTACCGGATGATCCAGGAAGACCAGCAGGGCCAATGGGACCTGAAAAGAAACGAAGGTTTTTTTGTTGTTTTTTTTTATGGCTGCATACCTGATTTTTTTAAATAATCGTCATTTAGTAATGGACTTGGTTTAAAATGTACAATTTTGTCTACTTTTACTTTGTGAAAATCCTTACCAGACAGTCCAGGGGGTCCAGCAGGTCCAGGGGGTCCAGCAGGGCCAGGGGGTCCAGGAATAGCTACAGCGTTGGACGATGAGCCTGCCAAACAGAGAGAGAAAGAACTGATGAATCAGTAAAATAATTAACATGAAATTACGATTATGCTGTTATTTATCTTTATTAAATGTCAAATAATGGAGGACGCCGTTCCCACCTGCAGTTACCACTCTTCCAGGTTCTCCTGCTACACCTGAAAGAAAACAAGGATCATGTAAAGGATATTTTAAATACATCGCAACAGTTCGAATTTGAAATTAGCATATTCTGATTTACTAACTCAACGTAAAAGAGCTATACCAATTGGAATCTACACATGGATGTTACCTTTCGCTCCCGGTTGACCTGGGATTCCTGGGGAACCTACAAGCCAGAGTCGAAATGAAAATATCTTAAAGATCTTCGTTAACAAATTACTGGCAATAAACCATATTCAGCACTTAATGTCAAAAAACATTGTACGATTTATTCTTGTGGATTATTATTACTTTAATCTATACAAATTTCATTACGAAATGTATTGTAAATATGTAAAATTATAAATTAAAGCCTACCCGGTGGTCCTTGTAGTCCTGGATTTCCTGAAATATGGATAAAAAGTCAATCAAAAAGTGCCTAGCTATAAAATTTAAGATGCATAACCAAGCTGATAGAAATACCTGGTGTTCCTACATCTCCTGGAGGTCCAGCTGGTCCACGTGGACCTGGCAACCCATTTTGCCCTTGGTCCCCTTAAATTGAAATGTGAAAATGTACGACTTCAAAATTTACACAAAAAAGATCAAGTTGTAGGATAATAATGGATATTGAACATACCACGATTTCCCTTCGCACCATCTGGCCCAGGGGAACCTGCGAAATTATGGATTGCGGTCATAGGATGAGATGATAAATGCTGGATTACAAGTAGAACAATTAAATAATAATTGTTTTAGTTTATGCTACATGAAAACACAAGGATTGCAAACGAAAACAAAATGTGTATGTTTTTTTTTTTTTTGCATTTATAATTTATTCAATCATTATCCAGAGCAACTGACAGAAGTGTTTTAAAGTCACTATCAGTGCGTAGATCAAATTCCGTCAGTAGATGTATGTGTGTATTTATATTTTATTTACATCTTATGCATTATTTTTGAATATTTAATTGTTATTATAAACATTTATAGCATTGAATATGTATTTATTGATATTGTATACATGTATGTATACGTCAGTCGGGGGTGGGGGTGGGGGGTTGATTCGACTTCGCGGAATTTGGCGGTCGCAGGGGAGATCTTGGTCCCAATTAACTGCAGAAAGTGAGGGATTCCTGTCCTCCAATTATGCACCTCAGTCTCTGTGAATGTTGCGGAATTGAATGCTTCCATTTAGCCTATTCAGCGAAATCCAAACAGCTGCATTACTCTTTATTATGCCAAGATAACAAACCAATCAGATTGTGTTATCATGTGATATACTGCAGTAAAATGGAATAATATGCCTGAAACCTGGGCTCTTGCAGTGTGGTCTATAAATACTCATAACATAGTGTTGTGCAATTATATCTGTGAGCTTTATGTTTCCTCAATGACCTACCTGCTGATCCTTTGGGTCCTTTCTCTCCTGGTGGGCCGATGGGTCCTGGCTGCCCTGGTTCCCCTGTAAATAAGGTAGTATGATAACTACTGTATAAATTACACAATTTCCAATGATTTGATCTTTTCATTTTATTGCCATGTTTCCTACCTGTCGCACCTCTGGGCCCTTTCTCTCCTTGATCACCTGGTGAGGGAAAACTAGAGTTATTACGTGGAAGCATTTCTTGAGCAGATACTTAAGATTTTTCAAATGAGGTTTTTGTTAACCTTTAGCTCCAGGAGATCCTGAAGGGCCCCTCTCTCCTGTAAAAAGAAAGGATGTTGAACAAAGAAACCTGGAGATCCTTCATTAAAAAAAAAAAAAAAAAAAAAAAGAAGAAGAAGAAATTATCCTTAAAACTTAAAGGAACCTTTTGGTCCGGGATCACCAGCATCGCCACGGAAGCCTTGAGGACCAGGAGCCCCTGGAAGCCCCACCGTACCTGGAGCACCCATTTCACCTGTTATGAGATGGGTTCAATTTTATTCATTCATTTTCTGAACCGCTTAATCATAATTATGGTGGCTGGGAAGCTAGCGCCCATCTCAGCCGACTCTGGGCGAGGGCAGAACACACCCTGGACAGCTTGCCAGGCCATCGCAGGGCAGAAACACACTGATGGCTATGCAGCCTACTCTTGACAAAAGGCAGCAATGATTCTTTTACATGCCTCTCACCAAAGAGAGTTAGAGACATGGCCGGCCTTTGCTAACCCAGAGAGGTGCACTGGGGGGAGGTGGTGGGGATGGGGGGGGGGGAGGTCATGGGGATGGGGGGGGCAGCAGGGACAACCCATTGAACCCCCAACCTTAGGATCGGTAATCCAGCACCTTAACATCCAGCCACCACCTCTCATGAGTTTATCAATCAATCAATATTTGCTTGATGGATGTACCTCTAAGTCCCATAGGTCCGGGTGGTCCTGCAGGTCCAGGAGGTCCAGGATCTCCAGATGTCCCTATAACAATAAAGAGGATTGAGTCGCATGATCTTCACTTCATCTTACACATCTGTAGCGACTATAAATAGACCTGTAGACATGGCAGGAATGGCTGAATTTGGATGGTACAGGACATAATAGGAAAGAACAGTATGGGACAAGAGGAGACAGGATTCAGCAGGATGGAACTGGACGGTATAGGAGAGAACAGGACAGAAAATTATTAGATGGGACATGATGGAATAGAACAGTACAAGTGAGGACAAGATAGGACAAGAGAAGACCAGATGGAGTAGGACTGTATAGGTAAGGTTCAAATGAGACAGGATGGATCAGAGCAGGACAACACGGTACAGGACAGGGCAAGATTTGATAAGATCGATGAGAAGCTTGTCTTTAAGTATTACAGTATTTATCACAACTGTTACTGTCCACTGCAGTACATCCAATGGATTTAAAGTACAAAAGACAGTTCACGCAGTTTGTAGGTTAAATAATAACAGACCTGATGTTCCTCACTGAACTCAACATCGGGGGAAAGAACTCTGTTAATCATAATGTTGTGATCATTACCTTTCTCTCCTTTCTCACCAACTCCCGAAGGACCTGGTTCTCCTCTGGGTCCGGTTGGCCCCTCACGACCTCTCTGTCCAGGTGGACCATCATGTCCTGGCTCACCTGATTTGAAACACACATACAGTAATAAACCTGGCCAAACCATGTATGACCTCTGTTCTTTATTACTGTTCCATTGTTTGGGCTAAAATCCGGCACCATCCGAGCCATAGTGGCTCATCAGGCCGCTGCTCATCCCCGGTTTCCATAGCGTGAAGCGACCAGGAGTTCAACTCCTCCTGGATGGGACGCAAGTCCATCGCAGGTTACCTTCCCAGTATATTTTTACTGGTACCCATTTATACTGCCGGGTGAACAGAGGCACACTTGTGGTTGAGACCTTGCTCAGGGTTCTTCGCACAGTGGGGGTCTAACTGGGATTTGAACTCACAACCTCCTGATCATGAGTGCAGCACCCGAACCACTAATGCAATCAGCCCCACAACACAGCAAGAGGGTCCTGGGTTTAAATCCAGGCCTTGGCTGTTTCTGGGTGGAGTTTGAATGTTCTGCTAATGCTTGCTTAGGTTTTCTTTCACAGTCCAAAAACCTGCACAATAGGCTAATTGGGTGCTTCAATTGCCCCGAGATGTGACTATGAATACAGTAGTTGTGTGTGTTGGCCCTGCTCAGTGCATACGATTCCTTCACCCAGCGACCACCAACCCGACTAAGTGTAAGTGGTTTGGCGAATAAGTGAGAGAGTGAACATTACTTTAACTTCCCACCTGACACAGAATCAATACATCTATCCATCCATCCATCCGCCCACCCGTCTATCCATCTGTCTAAATGAAGGGTTTGACCAGGAGCATGGTGAACTAACAAAGGGTTGGTCTTAAGCTGAAACTTTATTTCTTTATTTATAGCAAGGCTGTAGTTAGCTGCGCCTTACCTGCACTTCCTTTAGGTCCTCTGATGCCATCTTGTCCTGAATGGCCAGGAG
>CM045744.1:35153975-35163975 GCA_024760905.1 Plotosus lineatus | reverse complement strand
TTTTGTGGCATTTTCCTTAACTTTTTCCCTATTTTTCCTTAATTTCCATATTTTTCTATTTTGCGATGAATATTTTTGAAAAACCCGCGATGCACTGAAGCCGCAGAAACTGAAGCACATATTTTTTCTGGCACCCATTTATACTGTTGGGTGGACACAGGCACACTTATGGTTGAGGCCTTGCCCAGGGGTCTTAGCACAGTGGGGGTCTAACTGGGATTCGAACATACAACCTCCCGATCATGAGCACAGCACCCTAACATATACACCATTGGCCCCACAAATTAAAGTGTACTTGTGGTGAATGTATGTCATTAGCGCTTTATAACAATCACGTAGGACATCATCAGTTCCTTCTGGCAACATCAGTCCTCACACTGTGTTGCTGAACTGGGCAGGCACAGAAACATGTTACCTTTCTGATTGGCTGTTCCAGCCTGGTAGACATTGTTGGATTGGCTGGATTACATCATCGACTCCACGCATTATGCCACATTATCAGCCCATGCTGAGCTGCACAAACAAGTGCAGAAATCACAAAAAAAAAAAAAAAAAAAAAATTCTTTGGTGTTTCTAAATCAACAGATGACAGGAAAGCCGAGTTAGCGAAACGTTAACTGAATGAGACATTTTGGATTTACGGTCATTCCCTCTCTGGTACAAATTGGTAAATATTCACGCCCATTAAAATGTCTCTTGCTGAACAAGATCTGCTTTTTTATTCACATTGGACAACCCCACCCAATGGGTTCACGTCACTTCTGGGGGGTTAAAAAACAACAAAAAAAAAAAAAAAAACGACAGGCAACCATTGGTTCAGCTTTTGCTGGTAATCCACATGATAAAAGTTGACAGTTGTGTGCTTGTTATCATGGTCATTGTTCATTTTCTGTAACCGCTTAATCCTAATTAGGGTCACGGGGAGGCTGGCGCCCATCCCAGCTGAATCCGGGCGAGGGCAGAGTACACCCTGGACAGCTTGCCAGGCCATCGCAGGGCGGAAACACACTGACTGCTATGCAGATACTCTTGTCGAAAGTCAGCATTGGTTGTTTTACATGAACCTCTCATCATACACAGTGAGAGACATGACCGGCCTTTTACCACCAGGCCACCACTGCCCCCAACTATTTATGTACAGTCGGCCCCCTACCTACGAAATTAACCCGTTCCAGAGCCTTTTTCGTAATACAGGGATTTCGTCAGTAGGTGTCGCATGTTTACATGTTGAATGCCTAATTCATTCCAAGGCTCCAATCTTTGGACTGGATAAACCACATAAACCCTTAAAAAATGATAAAAGTAAACCAATTTTGTATGAAATGTGTTAAAAGTAAATTATTTATTAAACCATTTAAACATTTTATTAACATATTACATACTTATTAAGTTTCAACATTTTGAAATCGGGAGAATTTTCACCAGAGACACCGCACCCCCTGCGCGGCCGGGCTGCGGCCCCAAGAATTGATGCATATTTTTTTTATAAAGGAACATTGCTCAGTAAACAAGTTTTTTTTTATTTATTCATGGATGTATAGTTTTATGAATCAGCTGATAAAAACAACTGTTTAAAAATATTGTGACATATACTAATGCTGCTTGCTTAATAATGACACCAGATGTTTCGGTATGTTCCTGCACATACTTGTATGTTGCTTGCTTTCCAATTTTACAAAGTTCAGGACTTGGATGGCATTTGTAACAAACAAAGTCTGAGTTCAATTTTGTAGCCGAGAAGGGCACAAACAGTTTCATTGATCAATTCTGACCTGGCATCAGTGTGGATTTTCTTTACAATAGAAAATACCCTTTCACTGTCACAATTGCTGTTTGGTACAGTCAGCACTGCCTGCAACAGTTTTGTGAAAAGAGGAAAATCTCTTCACTCCCATCACAGTTGACATTGTCATCACTTGATGCCACCACTCATCACACCTCATCTTTTCTCTCAACACTTCATTTCATTTTCACGCATTAATTGAAAATCCTGTAATTCCTCAACCAGCTTGTCTTCTTCCACACCCTTGTTTTTGAACTGCCCGGCACTGAATGATCACGTGACTTGAAGTCGCGAGCCTGTATCAGTGAACTGTCAACTCGTGTGTGCGTAAACAAACAGAAGATAGAGACTGGCTATACATTTCTACGGTGTCTCCAAAGTGCAATATGCAGAAGATTAAGACTGAAAAATGCTACGGTGTGTTCAAAGTGTGACTTTTTTTTTCGGGAGGTTGTCTGGAAATCGGGAGAAATTAATCTCCTGGCGGGAGATTGGATTTATGCTTTTAAATCGGGAGACTCCCGATTGAATCGGGAGACTTAATAACTATGCTATTAAACCATTTATTAATTAAACCATTATTAACACACACACACACACACACCTATCTCTCTCTCTCTCTCTCTGCGGGCCACGCCCAGAACACGTGGAATTCAAAGCGCATTCCCTGCTTGACAAGGAGATCCAAACTCAACTTTAATTTGATTCCTTGAGGGATCGGAATTCCAGATGAGCTCTAAAGCGTTACGTTTCCTTCTGTCTCTATCTGGGAGGCCAGAGGGGCGGGATGTAGAGAGACAGCCAATGCGAGAGCAACTCACACATGTGTGAAATTTTGATTGGCGCATTTGAATTTTGAATTTCTTTTCATAAGAGGGGGTTGTTTTCGTATCCTGGGGAGGGAAACTTAGGAAAAAGATCTTCGTATCCCGGGGATTTCGTACCCAGGAGTCTTTGTAAGTAGGGGGTTGACTGTATTTATTTAATTTTTTTTTTGGGATTTTATTTTAACTGTTTATTTCACTTCACTATTTTGATCACTTGTGTTCTGCTGCATGGCCGCACTCCCATCGCCTTTACCACCAGGCCACCACTGTCCATTACTAATACCGGTTCTTTTCCTTACACGGTCCATTCGAGGAAGTGATGGAAGTGAAGGTCTTGCCGGAGTCTTTCGACATAATCAGCCTCTCACTTTCTTTCTTCACTGGACTTTTGTCTTTCTCCAGCAGCATGAACTTGTAATCCTTAACAAATACATCATCGCTGCTGACAGGACTGCTGGGAATAGCTAAAAATGAATAATAATAATTAAAAAAAAAAAAAAATTAGTCGGCAGTGAGTGATTTAATTGTAGTCACTTCACCTCCCTGAAGACTATGATCCTGTTTTACCTGCAGCAGTTGTGGGGGAGGTGGTGCTGACAATGTTCTTTTGCACTCCATATACTACAAGAAGATGAGAAATATACAGTTATCTAGATTAAACATCAAATAACACAAACAGCAGGTCACACCTCGGGCAACCACCTAGTGTGCATGTCTGGAGGAAACCCCACACAAGTCAAAACCAAAAAACCAAAACATGTGCACCAAATTCTTGTTTATTGTTCGTTTTTCAGATGATCATTTCAAATTTTCCATGACATTCATGTCTGCATATATGAACAACATATTTGTATGCTATAGCTTCAAATCAAACCGTTAAATGTGGTGATGTTTATTTTAGGTTTATCCTTTTTTTGAGTTTATTATTCACAGAAAAAAGCACCAAGTTTATAGAGGACCACATCGCGACCGCTACAAAACAATGATATGTAATACTGCATGGATCATTTAATACTCACTTGTTTACTTTATCTATTTGCTGAAACATTCATATGCTGCTGTTTGTAATGGCCATCTCAAATTACGTTTACTCTCCCGGCGGTCAGTTGTGCGTCAGGGTTCAGTCCCGTGTGTTTACTTTATCCTGTGTTTTCTATACTGGACATCTCTCAACTTGCACATCACGTCAAACCCTTCCTCATATTTTGTTCCACCATATATATATATATATAAAGATATATAATATATATATATAAAAATATATATAAAATATATATATATATATATATAAAATAAATATAATATATAAAATATATAAATATAAATAAAATATATATAATATATATATATAAAAATATATATAAAATATATATATATATATATATATATAAAAATAGATATATATATAATATCTCACTTTCCATGGTTAATTGGGACCGAGATCCCCACGCGACCATCGAAATCCACGAAGTAGGATCACCATCCCCCAATCCCCTCCCCCTTACTGATGTATACATACACGTATGTGTATATAATATCAATAAATACATATTTAATGCTATAAATGCTTATAATAACAATTAAACATTCAAAAATAATACACAAGCTGTAAATAAAATATAAATACACATACATACAGATTGTATTGCATGAGAAGACACACATACATACGTGCACACACAGATGCAAAAATGTAACTAGTTTTGATGGAAGTTTTCTCTTTTCCCCCTATTCTTCCTTAATTTTTTTAAATTGATGAATATTAAAAAAAAAAAAAAAAAAAAGCAATGCACTGAAGCCACATGAATTGAAGGGCGAAGGAGGTGAGGGATCTCTGATATATAGTATATATATATCATATATATCTCTGATATATATATTATATATATATATATATATATATATATACACAGTATATATAGCTTCACTTCAAGATTCAGTTTCTGTGGTTTCAGTGCATTGTTGTTTTTTTAATATTCATCAAATTAAAAAAATATATAAAATTAGACAGACTCACCTGGAGCAACACTGATCCCATTTGCAGTGACTGCCACACTGCCACCACTGGCCAAGTTATTCTGCATTCCATATACTAAAAGTAACAGAAACAAAGTCATCCTGAAGTTTATTCTGAATTAATACACTGTTCTCTTATTGAACACACACATCTTTTATAATGTGCTGTAAACGCACAACACAAGGTATTTATGACATTAAAATATGTTTAATTATTCATAAATTATCACAGTGTCTAAGTTATAAAAACTAAACTAAAGCGTTTATCATCAAGTGAATGCTAAACTAGGAATCCATGAGATGTTTAGTCCACATGTTCCTTTTCCCCTGTGAGTTTACTGCCTGTGTTTAGTCAAAAACAAAGTTCTGACAGAGACCTGCATTCCCAGCAGAAAGGCCACTGCTCATGCTTGAGGAGTTCAGGGTCCGGTTGTTCTGGAGGCTCGCTGCAAATTACAATACCACCAATAAATGCTTGAATGGGACAAAAAACAGCACCACAAGACAGACACGTACTCAGGACAAAGTTTTGGGGATTAAAATTATTTTATAGAACCATTTTATGTAAATTAAATCGGAACAGAACATTCATTAATAATAATAATAATAAATGCCTCATATTACTGGCCAGACATGTTCAATGCCCTACAGAGTGATTGAAATTAAAAGTATGAATTTAAAAACTATACTGTATTTAAAATAAAACTATAACCTTATACATATAAAATACTTAATGGAAAATCATTCCAAAACTTTATTATTAATCTTATTACTCTTTTTATCGGCTGAATTAAAAGTGCAAAAAGACACATGTTGTCCGTCACAGGAACAATCTCACCATTGTGTTGCAGAGTGGAGTTGGGACTGAGGTTCTTGGAATTAGTGTGATACCCATATCCACTATACGCAGACTCAAGAACAGCGCTGTCATAACCTGGAAAGGAAATTATACATGTACACACACACACACACACACACACACACACACACTATAAACCAGTGAGAATGTACAGATGTGAACTCAGATCATCATGAATGAAGTCATGTTGATGTCACCAGAATTAACGATCCGATACGAGGTAAATCTGTATAAATATTAATAAACAGTGAGAACTGAACAGTACATGCTAGTGTGTGTGTGTGCGCGCGCGCGCGTGTGTATATTCACCCATTCATTCGTTTTCTGAACCGTTTAATCCTAATTAGGGTCAGAAGGAGGCTGGTGCCCATGTCAGCAAACTCTGGGTGAGTGTAGCGTACACCCTCAACATCTTGCCAGGTATATACACATATATATCCCCCAGTGCAGCTAGCTAGTTATCAAAGGCCGGCCATGTCTCTCACTGTGTATGGTGAGAGATTCATGTAAAAAGAACCATATGCTGACTTTCGTCAAGAGTAGCTGCATAGCCGTCAGCGTGCTTCTGCCCTGTGATGGCCAGTGAGCTGTCCAGGAGGGATTCTGCCCTCGCTAAGAGAGAGCGGATACTTGCAAGGGCCAGTGATGCCAGAAACATGTCAACACACCAGTAAAATATAATATATATACACGCACGTGTGTGTGTGTGTGTGTGTGTGTGTGTGTGTGTGTGTGTGTGTGTTACCTGAGTGGCTATCCATGTGGGTATCTACACTTGCTTTTTTAGGTATAGGTAGTGTATTGGTTGGGGACTGAGGAGGACTGCTGCTGCTGGAACGACTTCCTTTCAGAAGTTTCTTTACATCATCCAGCTCAGTCCCTGTGTGTCACACACACACATCATGAAATTTTATGAGTGGTCAAAGTCAAATCAAGATGTGATGTTTTTGATGAAATTTTTTTAACTACTGTGTGATATGTAGTTCATAATGAAACCATTTCACTTTAAAAATCCATATACTGACATCTAGTGGATGGAGAGGCGCTCTGCAGTCTGACTCGGATTTCACTCTCTGAGAATATCAAAGAAAGGTTCCAGTTGTTCTTAATGTTACTGCAGCAATTTTCACTGAATTAACTTTCAATTCTACAGCTGCTACAGTTATTTATATATATAAAATAAGGGGGGTTTTAACCTCTGGACTGGCTGCGGCCTCTGGTGGCTGCGCTTGCTGCTGCTGTAGGGGGGGGACAAAACAAAATTTAAATCAGTCTATGAATGTTACTTTTTGTAAATATTGAATAAAATGAAATATAAAATTATTATCCTTTGTAGTATTAGTAAAAGACAAAGTAGTACGAACACTAGTATTTATATCAGGGGTGTCAACTCGGGCTACAAAGGGCCGTGTGGCTGCAAGTTTGGAAGCACAATTGACTTGGTTCATTTAATCAATTGATTTGAGTCCACATAAAGTTGATTGGTCAATCTGTGTGCTGACCAATCAGCTTTCTGAAGACTCAAATCAGTTGATTAAATGAACCAAGTCAGGCGTGCTGCTGCTTGGTTGAAACAAAAACCTGCAGCCACACGGCCCTTTGTGGCCCGAGTTTGACACCTCTGATTGACATTATAATAATAATTATTTATACACTACCTAAATATGTAAATTATATATTTTATTTATACATAATTCTTTTCCCATTGCTTTTTTTTTTGGAAATACTTTACAGTTCTTTCAATTTATTCCAAAACATTATTATCAAAAACACACACTGACCATACTCTTTCCTAGTGTATTCAGGGGAGGAGTTGCCACTGGAGCTTCCTAATTAAAACAAACAAACAAACAAAAGTTATAGTTAAAATATATTATATCATCATATAAAATATGTAATATATATATATATATATATATATATATACCTAAAATAGCCCTGCGATGACCTGGTGAGCTGTCCAGGATGTACTCTGCCCTCACCCAGAGTCGGCTGGGATGGGCACCAGCCTCCCCGTGACCCTAATTAGGATTAAGCGGTTACAGAAAATGAACGATGACACCTAAAATAAATAATATGAATCACACATTTAATCATAGTGATCTCTCTCGCTCTCTCACATTTGGATATTTTTTCTATTAGAATACTGCAAAAAAGCCAAAGGTCATAGGTCACAAGTTGTAAGTCACCTTCATATCCTGCAGAGCGCAGGGTCAGGCTGCTTTTCCTCTGTGTAGCTGGTGAGTAGCTACTTGTACTCTTCATGCCGCTTGTTGTGGCAGAGGAGCTGTATTTAGTAGAGCCGCCTCCCACTGACATAATGGTTGACGAAGCTCCTCCTCCTGAAGACATGACTGATGAGTGTACCCCGCCCCCTAACCGATTCATAGAACCACCTGAAAGGCTCCCTAAATCCCCAGAAGAGTTTGAGGCAAACTGAGATGAGTGGTACTCGAATGTGTTTGCAGAGTCCCCTCCTCTTCCTGAAGAACCTCTGGATGTCAGGATGGAGGAGGCGACGCCAAAAGCTCCTACACCTTCAGCAGCTCCGCTTGATGATGTTCTCAGAGAAGATGATGTAACAGACGAGCCACGGCTCATGCCACCTATTGAATATGATGAAGAAAACACTCGTAAGCTCACTCTTACTCATCATCACTCACTCATTTCTGAAACTGTTTAATCCTATTAAGGACATAGGGAGGCTGGAGCCTATCTCAGCAAACACTGGGTAAAGTACCTAGGTTCAAGTGTCTGTGAAGTTTGTTTGCTATTGGTGTTATGTGGGTTTCCTCTGTTTACTCAGGTTTCCTCCGACAGTCCAGAGACAATCACAATGGACTAATTAACTGCTCCAAATTGACCCAAGGTGTGAGTGTGAATGCTTATATGTATGTTGGCCCTGCACTGGTCTGTCGAGCTGTTCAGAGTATACCCCACGTTCACTTTGTGTCAGCTGGAAATGGTCTCCAGCCTCGCCAAGGCTCTGGAAGGTTTAAACAGTTCCTGAATAAGTGAGAGACTCAGACAGACAGACATAAATATTAAATCAAAATTAGTTTACAGTACAGGTATATAAGTATGTGACCATAATGAGTTGTATACACAACTGAGAAGAAAAAGTCATCCAATATGTGACGATTCTGCAGGTTAAAAAAAAAAAAAATGCGGTATTGATCAGAGGTCAGAGGTCAAGGGCAATGGCCAGACAGGTTTGAGCCGATGGAAAGGTTAAAATTAACATGAATAACCACTCTTCCAGCTACAGGAAGTTCAGTTCATTTTCTGTAACCACTTAATCCTATCCATCCAAGCAGACTCCGGGCGAGGGCGGAGTACACCCTGGACAGTTCACCAAGGCCATCGCAGGGTGGAAACACACTGACGCCTTTGCAGCTACTCTTATCGAAAGTCAGCAATGGTTCTTTTACATGAACGTCACACCATAGACAGTGCAGTGAGAGACATGGCCGGTCTGTGATAACCTAGCTAGCTGCACTGAGGGCGGGGTCAGGGGGGCAGTGACAACCTTGTGGAGAGTGGGACTCAAACCTCCAACCTGAGGATCAACGATCCTGCACCCTATACCACCAAGTCACCACTGCCCCAACAGGCAGTTATTATTATTGTTAATTAATCAGCACATATTAAAATAATCTGCAATGGCCTGGCAAGCTGTCTAGGGTCTAACCCCACCTCGTCGTCACCTGCAGTCGGCCAAGATGGGCACCAGCCTCTCCACCACCCAAAAATTAGGATTAAGCGGTTCAGAAAATGAATGAATAATCATCCACTATGAAGCGCTCATCTCCGATTCATTCATGACTCTTGGCTCACAGACATGAATCCCAATGTGGCGTTTTGGTCTCCAATCCATCCGCCTCAAGATTCAAAGTGCTCTGAGCTGCCATTTCAGTATTTACCCCAAAAACCCTCGACATGGTATTACTGTTATGGCTTGCGCTGCTGCCGTGTGATTGGTTGACTGGATAAAGGTGCACAGGTGCTCATAATAAATTAACACAATTTAGAAACATGATTGAATTGAATAAACTGATATTATGGAATTAATTCACTCATTCATTCTCGAAGTCGGTTAATTCTAAATGGGGGGTCGTGGGTCAACTAGGAGCAAAGGCGGGGTACACCCTAAACACCTCACCAGACTATTGCAGGTCCAACACACATACACACAACTATGTTGCCGTAGTATTTAAATTATTCTACCAAATAAATAATTTGTAACAAGTATGCATCGACGGCAGTGGTGGCCTAGCCCCACTCAGCACAAGTTGTCCCTGTCCTCCCAGTGCAGCTAACTGGGTTATCAAAGGCCGGCCATGTCTCACACTGTCTATGGGGAGAGGTTCATGTAAAACAACCATTGCTGACTTTCGACAAGAGTATCTACAAAGGGTTTCTGCCCTACGATGGCCTGACGAGCTGTCCAGGGTGTACTCTGCCCTCGCCCATAGTCAGCTGGGATGGGCACCAGCCTCCCCGCGACCCTAATTA
>CM045744.1:35136475-35148975 GCA_024760905.1 Plotosus lineatus | reverse complement strand
AAGGAAGCTCATTCTCTCATTCATACTATATGTTTATTATGTATAATAAATTTAAAATTTAACATATGTTTGTAATTTACCATATGTTTCTAATGTGCAATATGTCTATAATTTACAATAAATTTAACATATGTTAATATGTTTAATATCAATAATGTCAATACGGTTCTTTTATTTGCACCTCAATCATTCCAGACTAAAAACCCATGCACACAAGTCCAAACCACAGTGATTATAATTTTAAAACTTTATTACATGAACAGGAAAACAGAAAAAATAAAGTGAATGAACTGGAATAATTTATAGTGGAAGTGACTTCCTTGAGTTTTCCGCCAGTCTTATGTTTTCGCTGCAACCATTCCGCAAACGTTCCGCATGTATTCCGCAAACCTTCCGTGAGTATTCCGTGGCCACTTTTGACCACCCAGAAGAAGGAGGAATGTTTGTGGAACGATCATGGAACATTTGCAGAAGGACTGCGGAACATGAGGGAACACTGTCAGAAAATTTTTCCATGCCCCCCCCAACCGTTTTTGTTGAGGTACACATTCTACTTCTGGGATGCCGGTAATCCTGATCCTTCTGCTTTCGGAGTCCTGTGGTCTGCCTTGGTGTGCTGATGCTGGCTGGAGTTCGCGTCTTGTAAGCCCCACCCTCCTGCTGATGAAGATGTGTATGGACCCAGATGTGCACTAACAGACTGTGAGCATGACTTTTCACTGCTGGTGATATATGAACCATCTTCCATACAATTATTTAGTTATTATGACAATTGTATAACCAACAAACTGGACTATATTTTGGACTGTAATGAATTTTCTCGTACATGTTTCTGTATCTTTATGGTTTCACCCAGATGAGGATGGGTTTCCCTTTTGGGCCTGGTTTCTTGGGATCAATGTGGAGCCGCCACTTAGCTTATGGTGTGTGTTTTTGTGCTGTGGGAGGAAACCAGACTAAAAAAAAAAAAAAAAAAGGTAAAGTCCGTTGGGATTTTCATTCCCGAGCCATAGTGGCTCATCGGACTGGTGCTTATCCCCGGTTTCCATGGCATGAAGTGACCAGGAATTCAAGTCCTCTCTGGATTGGATGCGAGTCCAATGCAGGTTACCTTCCCAGTATATTTTTACTGGTACCCATTTATACTGTTGGGTGAACAGAGACACACTTGTGGTTAAGACCTTGTCTTAACACAGTGGGGGTCTAACTGGGATTTGAACACACAACCTACCAATCATGAGTGCAGCACCCTAACCACTACGCTACCGGCCCCACAACACCGCAAGAAGGTCTTGGGTTTAAATCCATACTCAAAGTACTCAAAGGAAACTCACGCAAGCATAGTGACCTATGCACAAGACCTTCTTGCTGTGAGGTGGAGATGCTAACACAGGATGCACTACACCACAATGCCACCTTTTACTAAATTATTAAATAAGGCTTTATTATAAAATTTTACAAATGTAAGTGATTTTATGTTAATTATAAGTGTCTGCCAAGCTCCTGCTCACATTTCTGACGCTGTCAATGAAAACATTTGGCTTTGGAGGCACTAAATGGGACGAAAAACAAACCAAAAAAGTTCTGGCCCAGGAGTCTGGAAGCAGGGATCACCTAATCCCAGTTAGGGTCATGGGGAGGCTGGTGTTCATTTCAGCGGGAAGAGTACACCCTGGACTCTTCACTAGGCCATAGCAGGGCAGACACACACTCGCGACTGAGCAGCTGCGCCTGACGAAAGTCAGCAACGGTTCTTTTACACGAACCTCTCAACACAGACAATGAGAGGCATGGCCGGCCTTGGATAACCCAGTTAGCTGTACTGAGGGGACAGCGGTGAGAACCTATTGATAATGGGGCGTGAACCCCGCGACCCTGAGATCGGTAATCCAGCACCTTTACCACCTGGACATTTGTATTTGCATGCAAATTCAAAAAGCTGTAAAACTCACAAACAAAAGTACGGAGATAGTTTAAATCAGCACGCAGCACACGGATGCAGTGGATGTTTCAACTTCATTAGACGTACACTGCTGGGCCAAAAACTAGTCACACGCATGCAAAGGATTCCTGCTCCCTGAACCACGTGGTCATTATTGGAGTTCCCCTTTTTTTATCCGTGCTGTCTGAGAAGAAAAAGTGCATTGATGAGATCAGAGGCTCATTCGGTACATTCAGGTCATCAGCTGCTGCATTTCATTACCACACTAATGTTGCTGAGCCTCGACCGGACCAACTGGAGCAATCTCGAATTACACCTTTAAACCCGAGGGAAGCGGAATCGGTTACCAAAAGAACCAAATACGATCCTCACAAGGGACACAATCTATACCAACCACAGCGTTATCCCCTGAACACAGTTTTATAAATCTATAACCTGATCTATATATATATATATATATATATATATATATATATATATATATATATATATATATAAATGCAACAAAAGCACAGGAAGCACATCATACCACAGACAACCCAGATACTGCACATCCATCCGGAGAAAACACAACGACTCCTCTCTGCGGCCTGCTGCACTTTCTTTCTTTAATTTAATTTTTCATTCATTCAAATATTTTTTTACGAGAGACTCTCTCTCTCACTCTACCCCCCAGGTCTCCACCCCCACACTCTCTCTCTCTCTTAAACTGCAGGTCTCTCTATCTCTCCCTACCCCCAGGTCTCTCCCCCTCTCTCTCTTTTTCTCTCCCTCCATCACTCCCCCATCTCCCCCCATCTCACTCTCTATCCCCTCATCTCTCTCTTTCCCAAGTCTCTCTCCCTCCCCTCTCTCCCTCAGGTCTCCCCCCATCTCTCTCCTTGTTCTCTCTCGCTCTCCCCAGGTCTCTCTCCCCCTCTCTCTTTCTCCCCCCATCCCCCCCTCTCTCTCTGCCCCCCATCTCCACCCATCTCTCTCCCTCTCTGCCCCCATCTCTCTCTGCCCCCTCATCTCTCTCTGCCCCTCCATCATTCTTTCTTTCTCTCTCCATCTCTCCCACACTTTCCCCTTCTCTCTGCCCCCATCTCTCTCTGCCCCCATCTCTCTCTCCCCTCCATCATTATTTCTCTCTCTCCATCTCTCCCACACTTTCCCCTTCTCTCTCTCTCCCCATCTCTCTCTCTCTCCCTCCCTCTTTTGCTCTCTCTCATCTCTCTCCCCCTCCCTCTCCATTCTTTCTCTCTCCCCATCTCTCTCTCCCTCCCTCTTTTGTTCTCTCTCATCTCTCTCCCCTCCCTCTTTTATTCTTTCTCTCTCCCCCCATCTCCCCCCATCTCTCTCTCGCTCACTCTCCCCTCTTGCTTGTGTGTGTGTGTGTGTGTGAAGGTGCAAACGTATCTTTTGCATTTTCCATAAATCACCAACAACCATTTTTCTCTCCCCGCGCCTATGTTTCTCTTTTTTGCTCCCCCCATTCTCTTTTCATCCATTTCTTTCTCTCCGTGTTTCTCTCATGCTCTTTCTGCTTCCCTCTTTTTCTATCACTATTTCTCTGTCTCTCTCTCTCTCAATTCACACCTGTAATATGTGGCTCAAGGTGTTTTAAACATTTATTCATGATTTTATATATATATATATATATATATATATATTATATATATATATACATACACACACACGACAAGATTGACAAACAAGTGCACATGCACTGATATGAACGCCTCTCTCGATACCAATGTGACAGTGAATTTACATGATGGTGACGTTTTACAGTCAAAACTCATTCTCAAGGAAATGAACGTGATAAGAAGGGACTTGTAGGATATTAATATATTTGTTTACAAATTTGACTAAATGATCATTTAGAACGAAGGGTGTGATGGTATGGTATACTTGCAGTCAGATTCTGTTAATAGTGATATGAACAGAAATGCTTAATTTCATCAAATCGTTTACTTTCGATTATAAATTGGTGAAGATTTTAACATTTGGGTTTGCTCGAGGTGAGGCGTCATGTGATGCTCCACAGCCTTTGAGATTCTTACTACACAGCAGCAGTGATTCATGCCTTATGACCACAAACTCCTCCACCTGAGGATTTAATATCTCGTGTTGTATATCCAATATCACTTAAAGCATCCCAATAAGGACAAAAATAAAAAATAAAAATAAAAAAAAAATAAAAAAAATCCTTACTGAGTTTTAAATTGTATTAAAATCCAATTGCACTTATCACATGATCAAGCCTCTTTAAAACCAGCACTACTCAGAAACCCTTAGTACAACATTTACAATCATTTAACTCGACATTCATTCATTTTCTGAACCACATAATCCTAATTAGAGTCGCGGTGAAGCTGGTGCCTAGTTCAGCCAAATCTGGGTGAGGGGCAAGTACACCCTGGGCTGCTCACCAGGCCATCGCAGGGCAGAAAACACACTGATGTTTATACAGCTACTCTTGATGAAAGTCAGCAATGGTTCTTTGACATGAACCTCACACCACAGACAGTGTGAGACATGGCCGACCTTTGATAACCCAGGTAGCTGCATTGGCGGATAAATTCAGGAGACACCAGAGGTTCTTTTTGTCACTGGTTGAAAGAGGACAGTTCAGAGACACATGATGTTCCATGAAGCAAAGCCTTAGATTTTCTTGTACTATAGCTACAGTCTCAAATCATTATTATCAGGAGGTATTATAATTATTATTGAATCCTAATTATACCATTCATATTAACCTGGCCAAACCATAATGGGTCTGAAATGAATACGTTTATAAATAATGATATAAATTCATAATTCATGAAATAACTATTTAATTAGTTAATAATTCTGCCCTGTGATGGAATGGCCAACTGTCCATGGTGTAACCTGCCCTCGCCCAGCGTAGGCTGAAATGGGCACCAGCCTCTCCACAACCGAGTTATGATGAAGTGGTTCAGAAAATACATTAAATTAATTAATTCATTTTCCGAGGTCAAAGAGAGGCTGGTGCTTATTTCACTGGGATACACCCTGCCTGGCAACACTTAATGGTAATATTAATGATAAATAAATAAATAAAATAACAACAACAATAATAATAATAATGGGTCTTGGGCTACAAAATATCTTACTTGTACTTAAGTGCATATGGTAATTTAAATAAATAAATAACAAAAAGAGTACAGGGATCCCTCATGCCGCATCAGTGCATTGTGTTTTTTAAATATTCATCGAAAAAAAAAAAAAAATGCAGCAAAACAAGGCCAATTGTACAAAAAAAAAAACAACCCAAAACCTCCCATCAAAACTAATTACATTTTTATGTGAGGTGCGCATCTGTGTGTGTGTGTGTGTGTGTGTGTGTTTATATTTTATTTACATCTTGTAGATTCTTTTTGAATGTTTAATTGTTTAATTATGCGCATTTATAGTGTTGAATATGTAAAAAAGGTAAAGTTTGTTGGGTTTTTACACCCGAGCCTAGCGGCTCATCATGCAAAACGAATGTTGGCGATTTGGAGAGCGTCTGTATTTATATTTTATTTGCATATTATGTTATTTTTTTCAATGTTTAATTGTTATTATAAGCATTTATAGTGTTGAATATGTATCTATTGATATTATATACACATATACATGTACGTATACATCAGTCGGGGGGGGGGGTTTGATCCTACTTCGCGGAATTCGGCGGTCGCGGGGAGGGGGGGGGTCACAGTCCCCATTTTCCGTGAAAAGTGAGGGATTCCTGTATTATTTTGGTTTGATTTTAAACAACTGAAAAACTCGTTTCAAACCACAAGTGTGTATAATACCTGTAGAATTCTTTCTGATGAAAAGTATTAAAGAAAATAGATTTAAATTTAAAATATGATTGTAGAACATAATAGCAGCAATATTAAATATTTCATAATGTTCATTATGTAAAACATAGGCTGGAAGTACAGTATAAGTAACACTGAAAGCCCGGCATTGACTTTATTAATATTACTAATAAGTAAAAAAAAAAAAAAACATTAAATTAACTAAAAAACTTGGCCAATTATATTTTATGTCGACTTTGTACTGTATAGGCCATGCTTAAGTTCTACTGTATGCAAATGAGATGTATATATAAAGTCAGATATCATCATAAACCTGAATCATCATAAACATAAATCAAAAGTTAACAGCAGTGTAGCCGATAGAGAGCCGAGAGTCTCACCTGTTTCCTCCGACTTGAGAAATCTCATGTAGAGTTCTTGCACACAGGTGGGTATGAGCCCTCGGTACTGAACACCTGTATTATACTCAGTGTGGTTCTGAACTGGTTGGCTGACACAGAGCCCAGGTATGTGGGACCTCGGTGCAGAGACTCACACAGTTGTACAAGTTTGAACAGGATGAGGGGCAAACATGTTTTTAAGAGTGAGAGAGAGAGAGAGAGAGAGAGAGAGAGACAGGAAGAAGCCTGGAGGCAGTGGAATTTCAGCTCTGTGCTTTGTTTTTTTACTCACATTAAAATAATATTAAAAGTATATTTAATTTTAAATATTCATTATTTTTATAAACATTTTTTTTAATGACATCTCCTCAAGAACTATGTGGTCCGGATGAAAGAGTCACCTGCTTCAGAGAGCGGCAATAAATATTTGACCAGAAGTTGAGCTTAAGATGGAAAGAAAAACAGTGACATCAAAAATCTCACATTTAGCATCAGCCATAACTTTATAACCACTTAGGGGTAAAGTGAATAATAGTGATTATCTCATTACATTGGTGTCTGTCATCAGGTGGTGGTATATTATGCAGCAAGGGAACAGTCAGTTGTTAAAGTTGACATGTTGGAAGTTGGAAGAAAATGGTCAGGTGTACTACGTGGATCTGAGTGACTTTGACAAATGATTAACCCTCAAGCGACCAAGCCATTTCAGTGACTAATATGACCGGGTGGGGTAATTTGTGACCCCATTGACTTTATATAGGAATACAGTGGTACCTCACCTAGTGGGCAGTGGTGGTCTGGTGGTATAGGGCGCTGGATCGCTGATCCAAAGGTTGGGGGTTCGAGTCCCACTCTCCACAAGGTTGCCACTGTCCTCCCCAGTGCGGCTAACTGGGTTATCAAAGGCGGGCCATGTCTCTCACTGTCTATGGTGAGAGGCATGTAAAAGAACCATTGCTGACTTTCGTAAAGAGTAGCTGCAAAGCCGTCAGCGTGTTTCTGTCTTGCTAAAAAGAGTTGTGACAGGAAGGGCATCCGACGTAAAAACCTCTGCCAAATCAAACATGCGAATCAAATGATTCGCTGTGGCGACTCCCGAGTAAAAGGGAAAAAGCCGAAAGGAAGACAGACAGACAGTGGTACCTCACCTTACAATAGTCCCAGCAAACGAAAAGTCCAGGTTATGAAAAACATTCTCCAAAATTTTTTGTCTCTGTATACGAAACAAGTTCTCCTTATGAAACGCACCAGTCAAACAATGCACAAGCTGCTCTCCCATTGACCATCTTCCAACATCCTGCCCCGCTGGCCTCCCATTGGCTAGGAAGGATGACATAGCTCCCTCCCATTGGTTGTCTCCCAACATCCCACCCTGCTGGCCTCCCATTGGCTAGGAGGGATGACGCAGCACCCTCCCGTTGGCTATTATGGAGCACCCATAATGCTTTTCGTGTAAAGGACAGAGTTACTGTTGTTTCATGAGTTTCTTGAGTGTGCTCATTGCAACTTTATCTTTTGGCTCAGGCTTTTAACCTTGCATAAACATTTCTAAGATTATAACTCTGCTTGACGACATGGTCAACACACGCGTGCGCACACATGTGAGCGTGCAATTGCACACACACACACACACACACACACACACACACACACACACATACTCGTGCGTGCGATTCCCAGTGCGAGTGAAAAGAAGCGGGCTCATGGCATGCGGTTGAGTGATATTGCAAAGGAATATGGCCAAACCCGTCTACCATCAGTATGATATTGAAGCAGAAGGAGGTCTTAAAGGTACGCTTTTATAATTTTTAAAGGGTTTAGGGGGTAGTATTGGTAGCCTTGGAATGAATCACATGTTTTACATGTAAAATGCGGTTCAATTTACGAAAAATCAAGGTTCCAAAAAAGGCTCTGGAACAGATTAATTTCATAAGGTGAGGTACCACTGTACTTTTATATATATGATTTTAGGGTTCTTCATATTTATTTCACTCTCTAATATATTTGTCCATCATCTTATGTAATACGGTTTGGAATTTGATATATTTTTACAAAAAAAGCAGCCAAAAAAAACCCACACAATGATAAAACAATAATAGTCACTTTGCATAAAACATGCATTATTATGTAGTAACGCTGTTGTCATGGCGCACGGTTGAGAATGCCAGCACTGCTTTGCCACCATCTGGTACATGTGACACAACAGTGAGCTGGTGATGAAAACCAAAAATTGAGCCGTACTCCTGTCTCCCATTGCTAGGTTTCATCTCTTCTGGGATGTGTGGCTTGTTTGACCTGATAATGTCTACGTAAGTGAGCCCATCATTCAACAGCACTTCAGCAAGGGGGGGACTGAGGTGAAGAAATTGTCTACAATGATATTTCTTCCACCTCTGTGTCAGGAGATGCAAGATCTTCCCGAGGTTATAAGTGACCCCGCACAAGTTTGGATTATACTCGCCACACGGACTGGTCGATCCTTACAAAATTCTATGAACAAATGCAGGACACATAGATTGACAAATTCTTGGTAGGACACTTTTTTCCGATTAATATTAGAAAAATGGCGCCCGAATATATATATGTATGCTCGGGGTCATATATGACCCCACTCAGTCGCTTGAAGGTTAAGGATCATGGTTAGAAGACCACAGGTCTTGTGGGGTGGTCCCAGTACACAGTAGTTTGTACCTACCACAAGTGGTATAAGAAAGAATAAAAAATAGTGAACCAGGAGCAGATTTAAAGTCGCTGAGGGCTACACAGGGTGTGGGGGTGAGCATGAAGGCTGGGCTATGTGGTCTGATTACATGGAAGAGCGTAAATTTCTAAAAAAAAGTTCAAGCTGGCTATGATAGAAACGCATGGTACGGCGGCGTAGCAGTTAGCATGTCCTCCTCATAGAAAGAAGGTTCTGACTTCAAGTCCCGGGTTCAGCTCAGGCAGTTCTGTGTGGAGTTTGCATGTCCTCTCTGTGCTTGCATGGATTTCCTCCGAGTTCCACAGTCCAGAGACATGCACGTTAAGCTAATCTTTCTAACTAACCCTAGTTGTGAGTGTGGATGTGTGTGTGTGTATGTTGCCATGCAACGGCTGGCAAGTTGTTCAGAGTGCACCCTGCCTTCATCCAGCATTGGCTGAGATAGGCTCCAGCCCCCTATTACCTTAATATGAGCAGTGAGATTGGTAAATGAGCGAGTATGTAACATTTTAATTAACCCTGTAAATGTTTATTCTAGGGCCGGGGTGACCCGGTGGTAAGGTGCTGGATTACCGATCCCAAGGTTGGGGGTTCAGGTCAACAGATGTCAGTGCTGTCCCCCGAGTGCAGTTAACTGGGTTATCAAAGGCTGGTCATGTCTCTCACTGTCTATGGTGTAAAAGAATCATTGCTGACTTTCAAGAGGAGCTGCATAGCCATCAGCATGTTTTCTGCCATAATTAGGATTAAGCAGTTCATTAAAAAAAAAAAAAAAAAAAAAAAAATCTACAGCTGCCTGAAAGTGTATTGCTATGGAGATGTTTGTTTGTTTAGATTTTGTTTTGTATTTTTTGAAAAGGTGTTTTCCTAGCATCCTAATCCAACTCCTTAAAGTTTTCAACAAGTATACAATTGATGACCCTGTAATGGTTTCTAAATGTAACTTTTGCTAAGAGTGCAGTTTATTATCATATTCTCGTGAAAAATAGTTGTTATTCTCAACCATAAAAAAATTTTTTTTTTTTTAAATCATGATGTCACTTGAAATTCCTCATGTGTCTGTCGAAGTCTGATACAAACCCTCAGCAGCACAAGATTTGTATCTGAGGTTTGGGGCGGATTTCACTGAATGAAATACACACACACATACACACATACACACACGCACACACGCACAGATGCACAGACGCTCGCTCACTTACGAACATTCGTTTTACGAACATCCAGAGATAAGAACATCCGGTCCGAGGTTGAAAGTGAAATAAAATTGAAGAACAAGTAGTAATAGAAATGGAATAAAATCTATAGAAAGATATATTAAATATAAGTACCGTATGAAATATGATTAAACATTATCCTGAGGTACACGTAATACTCGGCTTCGGAAGAGGGGCGTGACCGAGACGTGCTTTACACCGGAAGTCCAGGAAGAGAAGCAGAACCGATCCATTTCTGAACTGCCAAACGTTTCAAAGAAACAAATTGACTCCAGTATTATAATGGACTGGATAAGAGTGAAACTCTCTGTAAATCTGATCGGATCCGCTGTGCTGTGCTTGAGAGGAACCAGGAGTTTAAACCCGGCACATAATGATATTGATAATGTGATGATTATGGAGAGAGAGAGAGAGAGAGAGAGAGAGAGAGGTTAAAAGTTTTCTAAGTGTTTAATTTCATGTTCCCCACTAGTATGAACTTTCCACCTGTGAGCCGGTAATGTGTGCGTGCTGCACTCAGAGGTTAGCATATCTTGCACCGTTCCAGCGACACACAGCCTGAAGCGCACATGGGGCCACCACACACCTCCAGATACTTCATTATCTGGGACTGGGGACCGGGACCGGTGGGTTGAATGGTGTGCCTTGGCAATGCTGAGTGGTTTTGATGTGCAGGATGATGTTTACTGCGGTGTCATGAGAGGAATGATGTCATTAACAATGATTTGTGATGGTCATGATTTAACACCATAAAGACTTTAAAGCTTCAGGCGCACGGGCAGCAGGCTGAGTCGAGTAGGGTTAACATGGGGCTGAGTGAGACACAAACCATGAATCATATTGGGAAATGATTCACAAATAATCCACCAATCAAACAGAATTATCTAGGAAGCATTACACACACACGTCGGGTAAATTAATAAATAAATCAGATTATCTTCAGGTCGAAGTTTGATTATAGTTCTCCGGTGCTCCTTCCAAGGGCAACTGGATGCTGATCAGTTCAATTGTCCAGTTGTAGTGTTGCCTGTGTGTGTGAGAGAGAGAGAATATGCTTTCAATTAGACTGAGCTCAAGAGCATCATTACACTGCGCTGTCACTTATGTAATAACTCCGAGGGAGATTATATACAGTACAAACTGGTATAGGTTACTTATACAAGGTTTAAACATGCATTCCCCTCTAAAGAATGCCCTGCAACAACTTACGAACAAATTCATCTAACGAACAGCCGTATGGAACCTAACTCATTCATAAGCTGGGGAGCGTCTGTGTGTGTGTGTGTGTGTGTATATATATATATATATATATATATATATATATATATATATATATATATATATTATACACACACACACACTTTGTTACCACTTTTTAATATACTTAAGCTTGTAGCTTATTGGGTACTCTCGTTTCCATCAACAATCCAAAGACTTTGGAACCAGAAGGTCGCTGGTTTGATTCCCAGACCAGTAGGAAAAATGTGTGGCAGTGGAGAGTGAGCTGCACCTTCCCTTCCTCCACACAAAACGTCTGATGTGCCCTTGAGCAAGACACCTAAAAACCAACTGCTTTCTAGGTGCCCCAAAAGTGTGTGGCAGCCCACTGCTTCAACTGTGTGTGGTCTCACTTTGTTTCGGTTAAATGCAGAAGCAATAATTTCCCTTAGGGGATTAATATTGTATAGCAGAAAAATAAATAAATCAAATAATAATAAAACTGCCCCTCGGTGCGAGTGTGAGTGGTTCTGTGTATTTTGGACCTGCAACCCTTCCTTCATGCAATGTTGCTGAGAGAGGCTCAAGCCTCCTCATGCCCTGAAAAGAATCAAGCAATTTGGAAAATGAGTGAGTGACTAACTGATAACACAATAGTTATTTAACAATTTTATAAATTTATACAAAATTAGCTTCAACAAAACATTTTAGAAAATGAATACAGTATGTAAGGTATATAATGGCAGAAAATGTACCTGTTAATCGCTCATATTATGTAACCGCTTACTTCTAATTAGGGTCGCAGGGAGGCTGGCGCCCATCCCAGCCGACTCTGGGCGAGGGTAGAGTGCACCCTGGACAGCTCGCTAGGCCATCGCAGGGCAGAAACACACTGACTGCTTTGCAGCTACTCTTGATGAAAGTCAGCAATGGTTCTTTTACATGAACCTCACACCATAGACTGAGACATGGCCGGCCTTTGATACCCAGTTAGCTGCACTGAGGCTGTTAATGTATATTTTAAAATGTGATTTCAAACTTTTTTTTTTAACATTTCCCATTTTTTTAATTAAATTTAGTCGTAACCAATTCCCACACATCAGGTATGGTCTTCCCTGTCACACAACCACCACCGAACCACCCCCGCCCCCAACAAACACACACACACACACACACACACACACACACACACACACACAATCCTAGCCACCCGTATGTGTATTTGAGGGT
>CM045744.1:35108975-35131475 GCA_024760905.1 Plotosus lineatus | reverse complement strand
ACCAGGTGGAAAGGCTGCAAGGCTAGAAGCATAGGAGCAGGGTTTAAGCTGTTTTATCACGGTGTGGATGGAAGAGAAATGGAGTCGAGTCATCTTGAAGGAGGAGTTTGCCAGGAATGTTCTAGAAGTGAAAAGAGTGTCAGACAGAGTGATGAGTCTCAAGTTAGAAATTAAAGGTGTGATGGTCAATGTTGTTAGTGCTTATGCCCCACAGACAGGATGTGAGCGAGAAGAGAAGGAGACATTCTGGAGGGAGTTAGATGAAGTGATGCAGAGTACCCCCAGAGGTGAAAGAGTGGTCATTGGGGCAGACTTCAATGGACATGTTGGTGCAGGAAACAGAGGGGACGCAGGAAGTGATGGGTAGGTTTGGTATCCAGGACAGGAACGCAGAAGGACAGATGTTGGTAGATTTTGCAAAAGGATGGAAATGGCTGTGGTGAATACTTTCTTCCAGAAGAGAGAGGAGCATAGGGTGACTTATAAAAGTGGAGGTAGGGAGCACACAGGTGGACTACATCTTGGTGCAGGCAATGTAATTTAAAGGAAGTCAGGTGACTGCAAAGTAGTAGCGGTGAGAGTGTTGCCAAACAGCATAGGATGGTGGTGCAGGATGATGCTGATGGTGAGGAAGGTGAAGAAGGCAAAGGCAGAGCAGAAGACAAAGTGGTGGAAGTTGAAAAGGAAGAGTGTCGGTTGTCTTCAAGGAGGAGTTGAAACAGGCTTTGGGTGGTCAGGAAGTGCTTCCAGATGACTGGACAACTACAGCGAATGTGATCAGGAGACAGGTAGAGAATACTTGGTGTGTCCTCTGGAAGGAAAGTAGATAAGGAGACTCTGGTGGTGGAATGAGGAAGTGCAGGAGTGTGTACAAAGGAAGAGGTTAGCTAAGAAGGAGGACATTGAGAAAAACCGAAGAGAGGAAACAGGAGTACAGGGAGACACAGCGTAAGGCAAAGGTAGCAGTGTCAAAGGCCAAACAGAGCGCGTTGATGACTTGTATGCTCGGTTGGAAAGTATGAGGGAGAAAATGATTTATACAGGTTGGCACAGCAGAGAAATAGAGATGGGAAGGACGTGCAGCAAGTTAGATTGATAAAGGACAGAGAGGAAATGTATTGACTGATGACAGAAGTGTGCTGGGAAGATGGAAAGAGTACTTTGAAGAGCTGATGAATGAGGAAAATGAGAGAGAAAAAGAGTAGAAGAGGTGACTGTTGAGGACCAGGAAGTAGCAAAGATTAGTAAGGGTGAAGTGAGGAGGGCATTGAAGAGGATGAAGAATGGAAAGGCAGTTGGTCCTGATGACATACCGGTGGAGGTATGGAAGTGTCTAGGAGAGGTAGCAGTAGATTTTCTGACAAGAACATTTAACAAGGTCTTAGAGAGTGAGAGGATGCCAGAGGAATGGAGGAGAAGTGTGCTGGTGCCCATTTTTAAGAACAAGGGAGACGTGCAGAGTTGTGGCAACTACAGAGGGATAAAGTTGATGAGCCATACGATGAAGTTATGGGAAAGAATAGTGGAAGCCAGATCAAGGGCAGAGGTCAGCATTTGTGAACAACAGTTTGGTTTCATGCCCAGAAAGAGCACCACAGATGCAGTGTTTGCCTTGAGGATGTTAATGGAGAAGTACAGAGAAGGTCAGACGGAGCTGCATTGGGCCTTTGTGGATCTGGAGAAAGCATATGACAGGGTGCCGAGAGAAGAACTGTGGTATTGCATGAGGAAGTCTGGAGTGGCAGAGAAGTATGTTAGAGTGGTGCAGGACATGTATGAGAGATGTAAGACAGTGGTGAGGTGTGCTGTCGGTGTGACAGAAGAGTTCAAGGTGGAGGTGGACTGCATCAAGGGTCAGCTCTCAGCCCTTCTTGTTCGCTATGGTGATGGACAGGCTGACAGACGAGGTTAGACAAGATTCCCATGGACTATGATGTTTGCAGATGACATTGTAATCTGTAGTGAGAGCAGAGAACAAGTGCAGGAAAATCTAGAGAGGTGGAGGTATGCCCTGGAAAGGAGGGGAATGAAGATTAGCCTCAGTAAGACAGAATACAGGTGCATGAATGCCAAGGACCAAAGAGGAACGGTGAGATTACAGGAGCAGAGATAAGAAAGGTGGAGGATTTAAGTACTTAGGCTCAACAATCCAGAGAAATGGAGAGGTGGAAAAGAGGTGAAGAAGCGTGTGCAGGCAGGTTGGAATGGTTGGAGAAAAAGTGTCCGTGTGATGTGTGATAGGAGGGTATCGGCAAAATGAAAGGAAAAGTGTACAAGACGGTGTTGAGGCCAACGATGCTGTATGGGCTAGAAACAGTGGCCCTGGGGAAAAGACAGGAGGCAGAGTTGGAGGTAGCAGAGATGAAAATGTTGAGGTTCTCTTTGGGAGTAACGAGGATGGATAGGATTAGGAATGAGCACGTCAGAGGGACAGCACATGTAAGACGTTTTGGAGACAAAGTCAGAGAGGCTAGATTGAGATGGTTTGGACATGTACAGAGGAGGGATAGTGAGTATATTGGTAATAGGATGCTGAGGCTGGAACTACCAGGCAAAAGGCCTAGAGGAAGACCAAAGAGACGATTCATGGATGTGGTAAAGGAGGACATGAAGGTCGTTGGTGTAAGAGAAGAAGATGCAAAGGATAGGGTGAGATGGAGGTAGATGATTCGCTGTGGCGACCCCTGAAGGGAAAAGCCGAAAGGAAAAGAAGAAGAAGAGATATTATATATATATATATATATATATATATATATATATATATATATACATATACATACATACACACAGTATATAATAAGGCTAGACTGGATAGATAGGTAGTTCTCTGGTACACTGCAGGTTCAATGTGACTGGGTTGTTTCTGTTTTCAATATACTATTCCTTCAGTATATAGAAAGGTCTTGCTCAGTACTCAGGAATGTGCCAGTGTGAAAGTTCAGAATAAAATTTGATAGAATTGATTTGTGCTGTGGACTCTGATATCCCTCATAGAAAGATCTAAACTTTGTATGAACCTCCGAGGGAGATATTTCACATTTTTATAAGACTTGCTCCTGCATTGGCTAGTTTGAACTTGCACTGTTTTTTTTTCCTATTAATATCCTACCCAAGTAGACCATATGCTTCATCAAATCCTGAAAAGAATCCCCGTTTCTCCCCCCCCCCCCCCCTTTTTTTTTTCATTTTTCCAAAGAACTTTATCCTTTATTAGGGTCATGGAGAGGCTGGAACCCATCCCGGCCATCTTTGGGCAAAGGTGGGGTCCACCCTGTTACAGTTCATCGGTCCAAAAGCGCCAACACACACAACTATTCTCACTCATTCACAACTAAAGACAGTTCAGAGCAGCTACTTAGTCTAATGTACTGTACTAATATTTGGACCATGTGAAGACATCCGAGTAGCCAGCAGTAACCCACACAAACACAGGGAGAACATGCAACCTCCACACAGACACACCCCAGTGGGTCACAAGGCATCATCTAGCTGTGAGACAAGAATGTTCACCATTAGTCACTCTGCCATCCTTAAAGGGCGAGCTCGTAAGTTAAAATGTTCGATAGATAAAATAGAAATAGTTAGATAATAGAAAACTCAATTACAGACGCTCCCCCCCAACTTGTGTTTTAGTTTGGTTCCGGACGGTCGAACGTAAGGTGAAAAAGAACGCAAGTTGTTCCTGTATGTTCCAGTGACGCATGACGTTCATACTGTTCTGTACATCCATAAATACCATTACCGTATCTCAAAGCACCCCTAAATCAATTATTATAAACATAACATTGTAAAATAATATCAAATATCAAATAATATCCACATCAATTTAAAATAAATTAAATTCAAGCAAAAGTAATTTCAAATAGATCAATTTTAATCAAATTCACTCATGAAATATCAAATACAGTATCAAATATAACCTTTAGCATTCTCTATGATGCAATCTTTCTGCTTGTAAATGGTTCCGATGGTCGACGGATGGTCATTTTACATGAAACTGAGCAGAGTTACTTTACATGAAGCTTAAAACAGCCAATCAACGCTTGTGAGGCGCTCCACCGAAAGTAGTTCACTTGCTTGTGCTTGAGACAAAGCGCGGGTTATACGGACTTCTGGTCTTTCAGGCGAGCAAGGGTGCCGTTGAATCCTTGTTTAGTACTCAGCCTGCACTGATGTGAATCACCAGCAGAGCGAAGAGTTCTCTTTCTTTTCTGGATTCGGGTTTTTCATTTTTCCAGCTCTCTTTGCTTAACTGAGTATGCATGGTAGATTGCATCAATCCGAGCAGATAGTTAATTCAGTTTTGAGAAAACCAGAAATTCCAGCATATGCAGGAAAACTTGCACCCATGCTAGTAGGTTTACACTTCTGACCAACCACATTTGCTTAGGGTTACAAAAGTTCGCAAAACAGTAAACACAAAGATCACAGAGACGACGTCTTAACATAAGGGTAACACGCACTAAACTTGGAAGAACGATGGGCACGTTTCAGTCTTTCGTTTGTAAACAATGGACGCAGCGTCATTACATCAGCATACGTCTCGTACTACAGAGAGCACACTAAACTCAAAATTTCACTTTTTTTTTGGAAACCCCCCCCGTAAAAATTAAAAAAAAAACATAAAACGAATGAAAAGTCGGGGAGCGTCTATAATCCTTTCCAATCCCCTAACCTGGCACAAACACATCTATTTCACCAAATATATTAAAAATAAACATGTAAAAACAAATATTTCATAATACATGTACATTAACAAGAGCAACCACCATCATTTATTTATATTCATGCTGATAAGCTGACACACGCGAGGCATGCGCATACGCACGCACACAGTAAAGAGACAAGGAGCGCGCGCACACGCGCACGCGCGCGCACACACACACACACACACACACACACACCTGGGGAACATGCTACAGTAGTTGGCAGTGGCACTCTCATTGTCATACTATGGTGTAAACATTATAGTCACGTGTGGGCCGCTGGGGGAGCGTGAAAATTTCTTCTCTTCTTCCTATAGGGGCATCACAAAAGATAATAATTGAGAAGCACTGCATAAGGCATTCTCGCAGCGCGGAGGAATACACGCGGTAAAATACGAGGCTAATTGGCCCGGAAAAGCCATTTCCACAGCAGAGCTCGTAAATCAAAATTTTGCTCGTTAAATGGGGATTGAAGCTTGCATCATGAAAAATTTGTTATATATATATAAAAAAAATTTTTTTAAAGTCGAGGTACCACTGTATTTAAAATATACTGTGTTTGCACTGCTTGTGTGATCCTGGCCTGTGGTAACTGCTTTGTTATGATGATTTTTCCGTTCTCTCAACACAAAACAGCAGTGTTTATTATATCATCTTTTTCTTTCGGCTGTTCCCTTCAGGGGTCGCCACAGCAAATGATCCGCCTCCATCTCTCCCTATCCTCTGCATCTTCTACTCTTACTCCAACGACCTTCATGTCCGCCTTCACCACATCCATAAACCTTCTCTTTGGTCTTCCTCTGGGCCTTCTGCCTGGTAGTTCCAACCTCAGCATCCTACTGCCAATATACTCACTATCCCTCCTCTGTACATGTCCAAACCATCTCAATCTAGCCTCTCTGACTTTGTCTCCAAAACTTCTAACATGTGCTGTCCCTCTGATATACTCGTTTCTGATCCTATCCATCCTCGTTACTCCCAAAGAGAACCTCAACATTTTCATCTCTGCTACCTCCAACTCTGACTCCTGTCTTTTCCCCAGGGCCACTGTCTCTAAACCATACAACATCGCTGGCCTCATCACTGTCTTGTACACTTTTCCCTTCATTCTTGCCGATACTCTCCTGTCACACATCACACCGGACACTTTTTTCCATCCATTCCAACCTGCCTGAACGCGCTTCTTCACCTCTTTTCCACACTCTCCATTGCTCTGGATTGTTGAGCCCAAGTACTTAAAATCCTCCACCTTCTTTATCTCTGCCCCCTGTAACCTCACCGTTCCTCTTGGGTCCTTGTCGTTCACACACATGTATTCTGTCTTACTGAGACTAACCTTCATTCCTCTCCTTTCCAGGGCATACCTCCCTCCACCTCTCTAGATTTTCCTCCACTTGTTCTCTGCTCTCACTACAGATCACGATGTCATCTGCAAACATCATAGTCCATGGAGATTCTTGTCTAACCTCGTCTGTCAGCCTGTCCATCACCATAGCAAACAAGAAGGGGCTGAGAGCTGACCCTTGATGCAGTCCCACCTCCACCTTGAACTCTTCTGTCACACCGACAGCACACCTCACCACTGTTTTACATCTGTCATACATGTCCTGCACCACTCTAACATACTTCTCTGCCACTCCAGACTTCCACATGCAATACCACAGTTCTTCTCTTGGCACCCTGTCATATTCTTTCTCCAGATCCACAAAGGCACAATGCAGCTCCTTCTGACCTTCTCTGTACTTCTCTATTAACATCCTCAAAGCAAACACTGCATCTGTGGTGCTCTTTCTTGGCATGAAATCAAACTGTTGTTCACAAAGGCTGACCTCTGCCCTTAGTCTTGCTTCCACTATTCTTTCCCATAACTTCATTGTATGGATCATCGACTTTATCCCTCTGTAGTTGCCACAACTCTGTACATCTCCCTTGTTCTTAAAAATGGGCACAAGCACACTTCTCCTCCATTCCTCTGGCATCTGCTCACTTTCTAAGACCTTGTTGAATATTCTTGTCAGAAAATCTACTGCTACCTCCCCTAGACACTTCCATACCTCAACTGGTATGTCATCAGGGCCAACTGCCTTTCCACTCTTCATCCTCTTCAATGCCCTCCTCACTTCTCCCTTACTAATCTTTGCTACTTCCTATTATATCATGGAGTACACAAATGGTTTCAGAAAGATGTTGTGGGTGATTCCATTTTATTTCCAAGCAATAGCACTGTATTTCATATTTATGCCTAATAAGGTAATGAACCCCTTCAAAAATGTTAATTACCCACAGAGTAACTCCGAGTATCCCTCCTGGCATATTGATATAAACCACCCCTGGTTAAGTTACACAGGTGTTTCTTAGCCACTCAAAAGAATCCGATTCAATTAATGGACCGTAGGTCTGAGTCAATGATGAATCACACTCTCTACTCATGAACATGACTAACATCTTTTTATGAGGCTTCTGCTCTTGCAGTTTTATAATATATCCTGGGGAAGAGCCCAGAGAACAACATCCAAAAAGGTACACACAGGGGAAGTCAGAACATGTAGAGAGAATAAAGAAAGATGTGTATAATATGCAAATTTCATTCATATTGAACCAGAAGTGAGAGCCTTCAGTATTGCAAATTTGGCACATGTGTAATATTTCAGTGAGATCGAATTGAAAGGGAATACATTCCTTGGGATGGTAGAGAAGTAAATATTTTACATTTGCTTGAGGATACAACGAGTAAGAACGTGTACCCCTCTGGGTTCTTAAAAAAGGGGGGGGGGCAAAGTATTTTAATGATCATTTAGACCAATCATTCCTCATGTGGATGTGCGTGGCGCTCTGTGAAGGCTTAATCCTGCTTCACCGCCAGAGTTTCGGGGATATGCTCCAGATTCAGCATGGCCATAAATAGAAGTATTTAGGTGCGGTCTAAAATCAGGGCTTTGAAGATGTTTGCATTTATTTTCTGTAAAGAAAATAGCCATTATATAACTCGCTGTCTTTTCAATTGTGTTTCAGAACGTATTTCTCCGCAAGAAGGAAAAAACACTGAATAAACAAGAACATTTTCTGCAAACTGCAAGTGAACTCAGTCCTGAAGGCAGCAGCATGTGTGTTGGGTTGCCTATGTGGCCATATGGACTCGGCCACAGCAAGAAAGGGGGAAGGAAGAAAAAAAAAAAAATTCTAGCTACTGCTTTTATGAAATTTGCATAAGTATACCGCTTTGTGGGGTTTCACTTTTATAATTTTCCTTCATTTCTTTATCTTCAGTGAATGATTATTAAAGTACTGTATATTGAATTGTGTACAAAGACAATACAGTAATCATATTGCATCAATTATTGTCATAAAACCTAATTCAATCATCCTTCCACTAGGTGGCAGCAACCTTAGCCAAGGCTGAATATATCTTTAAAAAAAAAATCCCCAGCTTCTCATCAGCACCTGCAATTGCATATGGCCACTACATGTCTTTTTTTTTTTCCCCCTTGGTTTTATTTTCAAAAATTCCTCAGACAAGGTAAAAATGACACAGAGCAGCATTCTCAGACACCACACTACCTATTCTGCTCCATTAATGGCAGGGTACACCCTGGGGAGCTCACCAGGCCATCACGAGGCCAACACTCATGCAACCATCGACACTCACTAGGGGTGATTTAGAACAGCCAATTAACCGACTGTGCATGTTTTTTGGACTGTGGGAGGAAACCGACAGGGATAACATGCAAACTCCACATCAAAACACCCAAGCTGGGACTCGAACTCAGGACCTTCTTGCTGGGAGACAGACATGCAAATCAAGCCACCGCCATGTTTCCTCGGTCACCTCATATCATTCATCAGTTCATTTTCTGTAACCGCTTAATCCTAATTTGGGTTGCCGGGAGGCTGGTGCCCATCCCAGCCAACTTCGGGCGAGGGCAGAGTACACCCTGGACAGCTCGCCAGGCCATCGCAGGGCGGAAACACGCCGACGGCTTTGCAGCTACTCTTTACGAAAGTCAGAAATGGTTCTTTTACATGCCTCTCACCAGAGACAGTGAGAGACATGGCTGGCCTTTGATAACCCAGTTAGCTGCACTGGGGGGACAGTGACAACCTTGTGGAGAGTGGGACTCGAACCCCCAACCTTTGAATCAGCGATCCAGCACCCTATACCACGAGACCACCACTGCCCCTGTTCACCTCATATCACTATTTTTAAAATGTTGTACCTCATTTAGATTTTCAGAAAGTTCTGATGAGAAACTGAGGGGTTTTTTTATCTGCCTTATCACTGATAATTGTTGCCAGAAAAAAAAAAAAAAAAAAAAAAAAAAAAAAAGGAAAAATCCCCAAACTAATCATTCTGCCATGTAGATTTATTTCATGCCCTTTTCTAAATGAGTGTTCAAATGATTATTTGGCTCCTAATGGATGTAGAAATTTTGTGATGTGATAGTCATTAAAAATGAGATTTACACTCCTGGTGTAGAGGGGGAAAAAAAAAAAAAAGCCATCTATGATTACCTTTCATTCCTTATTCTATACAAACACCACAAAAATCCCTCAGATCGACAGCAACAACACCTCACCTTCACGGAGTTAAGTATATAAAGAATTAAATACATCTACTTTATATCCTGCAGCCTTTTACTTCTTTAACTGACTTGACAGGTCAGAAAAGACAGAAACATGCCTGTAAATGTTTGGACTTGATATGAAGGGATCATATGTGGCTGTCCAGAGAGAGTGTGGATACAGATGTAGAAATAGAGTATTCCAGAGATGGAGGGTTTGCACAGGGTGAGGGTGTTACTTTCTCATATTAAATGAACACACCTCACTATCCAACAGATGACCCAGAAAACACAATCTCTGTGTGGTGTGTTCAACATTTAATATATACACCGCACACAAAGATGTGGGGCCGGTAGTGTAGTGGTTAGGTTGCTGCGCTCATGATCGGGAGGTTGCGAGTTCAAATCCCAGTTAGACCCCCACTGTGCTAAGACCCCTGGGCAAAGTCTCAACCACAAGTGTGCCTCTGTTCACCCAGCAGTATAAATGGGTACCAGTAAAAATATAATGGGAAGGTAACCTGCGATGGACTAGCGTCCCATCCAGGAGGAGTTGAACTCCTGGTCGCGTCATGCTATGGAAACCGGGGATAGCAACCGGCCTGATGAGCCACTATGGCCCGGGTGTAAAAACCCAACAGACTTTGCCTTACTTACCTACCGACCTACACATAAAGGTACCCATCTCATTGTGTACGTGTGAGGTTTTATAATAGACATACGTATATCATTAAAACAAGAGTTGTAGGGAGGCTGGAGCCCATCTCAGCTGACTCGGGACAAAAGTAAGAGGAGAACATCTAAAATCAACACCAACACTAAGTTACATAGATTGTAGGTGGAGGTCTCCTGTTCATGATGCGACTGTTTCATATAATCGAACCCAGGTGTCAATTCCTCCTCATCATCTTCTGCTTAATCTGGGGTCGGGTCATGGGACAGCAGCCCAAGCAGTGACAGCAGACATAATGCTATATCAGTGTTTCTCAAATAGTGGGGTGCACCCCCCCCCCCCTTGGGAGTGGGTGTGATGCCAGGGGTGGGGGGGGGCACACATGACTCTGCGGAACATGCTTTTCTGGAATAGTGTATGAGAATTAAGTGTAATTGCACCTCCACTCCATAGTTGGCAGTGGCGCTCTCATTGTCACGCTATGGTGTAGCGGTTTTTCGCACAAGCAAATGATACGAAGTGCAGTAAACAACCCCTCAAGAAACAACATGGAAAATTTCTAACAGGAACAAAGAGAAAGGTGGAGAGAGACCAAGATATTAAGATAGAAATAAGTTGAATGAGTTTAAATAAAAGGATGCATTTTTTTTTATTTATTTCAGGTACATTGATGCACTTTAAATATTTTCTATTTAAGATTAAAAACACATTATGAAGTTTTTTTTTTATTGTAAGTTGAACCATATATCTTTTTAACATTAAAAACAAAAGGAAATATGGCGTGAAATGTTTCTCTTCCTAGAGGGGGCACCGCAGAAAATAATTGAGATGCATTGTGCTTCAATTATAAGAGACAGTGTGTGTGTGTGTGTGTGTGTGTCACTGACTCATTATGAACACAAGTCTGAAATTCTTTGAAAATTGCAGATGCCAACAAAAGCTCCCAGTTATATCTGGTACATCAGACACACCAATCAGCCATAACAATAACGCCACCTGACTGGTCTGCAGATACACAGCGAGTTGCATATACAGCATTAAAGGTGCACACCCTGCGTAGAGCCCAGGATGAGGCCTTCAAGTCAGGAGAAGAACAGGTTTACTGGATACGTACTGGGATTTTCCCCAGCAACAGACCTCAGAACATCAGGATATAAGAAGACATTTCCTCCACTCCCATCCTGAACACCGGAATACCACAGGGGTGTGTTCTTAGCCCCTCTTCTCTCTTCACACATGACTGTTCCCCAACACACACCAGTAAAACCATCGTCAGGTTCACTGATGACACCACTGTCATAGGTGTGATTACATGTCAGCCTACAGGAAGGAGGTCCTGCATCTGTGGCAATGGTGTGACATCAACAATCTGAAACTAAACACATTCAACAACCAAGGAGATGATAAAGAACTTCAGGAGATCAAAACAAGCTGAGCACTCTGACCTCTACATTGATGGAGTGGAAGGAGAGAGGGTGGAGTGATTCAAGTTTATTGTTGTCCGCATCTCTGCTGACTTCACCTGAACCAGAAACATCTCCAACCAGGTGGAGAACGCACAACGAAGGATGTTCTTCCTCAGGAAGCTCCAACAAGCTCATCTACCCCGTCCGACAAACTTTTACTGCTCTGCTATACACAGCCTACTGACCTACTGCCTTGCAGCAGGTGGAGAGGGTGGCAGAGCAGGTAATTGGAACTACACCACTCTCACTCTCCATCAGGGACCCCACACACCCTGCACACAAACTTATCCCCTCTACAGTCTGGTAAAAAGGTACAGGATACAAAAACAAAAACTAACATACTCAAGAACAGCTTTTACCCACAAGCAGTTAAACGTGAAACACCACCACCATCACCACACACTGAGGAAACATCACTGTGGTGTGGATATACGAATATTCTCATGTAGAGCTTACCATAGTTTGTTAGTTGTCTTTTTTGCATTTTCTTTTTACAGTTGCTGCCGATTTTCATTGGTCATGCACCAGTTGACAATTTATACTTCAGTAGCTTTTCTATGGGATGTATTAGCCTTCATTCCAATGTGCTTCAGTCAGCCATAAGCACCCAGCACACTCTTAGAAGTTCACTAGTTGTCCACCTTTAGCAGGTACTTACCACTGCTTACCAGGAACCCCATGAGACCTGCTGTTTCTTTGGTGATGACTAGAGCCAGTCACTTATGGTTACATGGGGAATGAAGGCTAGTGTATCTGGTCTGATCCCACAGAGATGTGCCAGACCATTTTACTGCAAGTGTTGCATTTCAGTAACATTCCACCAGATGTCGCGCTTGCTATACAATCATTGGCCCCTCTTCAGCCAATCGTATATGGTTGATGGTTGAGCCAATTAAGACCAGGTGAAGAGCACACTCAATCCCACCTTAACCACACCTCTGCTTCCTCATCGAGCTGCTACGAATAAAGAGAAGGTTGGTTTGAAATGATCTCTTGTGTCTTTTAGATGTGTAAAGAAAATGTCCAAGGTTTGGTGCTGCTGAGTTCTTTGGCAAGTCCTTTTCTTTTTCTGAATCAGGATGAGGCATTGGATGATGTATGGACTGACCTTGAGGAACCATTGCCAAATGACAAGACGAAAACTCTTCATCATATTTTTAGTTTAAAAAAATCAAATGCCTTTCCATATTAATTATTTAGTGTACAATGATCCCTCGCTACTTCATGCTTCAGTTTCTGCAGCTTCAGTGCATCGCATGTTTTTCAAAAATATTCATCTAAAAATAAGGAAATTAAATGAAAAATAGGGGGGAAAAGTTAAGGAAAGTGTTTTTATATTTTATTTACATCTTATGCATTATTTTTGAATGTTTAATTGTTATTATAAGCATTTATAACGTTGAATATGTATTTATTGATATTATATACACATATACATGTACATATACAGTGGTGGTCTAATGGTATAGGGCGCTGGATTGCTGATCCAAAGGTTGGGGGTTCGAGTCCCACTCTCCACAGGGTTGTCACTGTCCCCCCAGTGCAGCTAACTGGGTTATCATAGGCGGGCCATGTCTCTCACTGTCTATGGTGAGAGGCATGTAAAAGAACCATTGCTGACTTTCGTAAAGAGTAGGCTGCAAAGTCGTCAGCGTGTTTCTGTCCCTTGCTAAAAAAGGGTTGTGGCAGGAAGGGCATCCGACGTAAAAACCTCTGCCAAATTAAACGAGCGAATCAGATGATTCGCTGTGGCGACTCCCGAGTAAAAAGGGAAAAAGCCGAAAGGAAGACAGACAGACAGACAGACATACATGTACGTATACATCAGTCGGGGGGGGGGTCCTACTTCCTACTTCCTACTTTCTACTTGGCGGAAATCAGCAGGCGTGGGGGGTCTCGGTCCCCATTAACCGCGGAAAGTGAGGGATCCTTGTATTGTATAATTATTTCCCCATAAGCCTGAGTGCATTTGAGCCGTACTCCTGGATAATTACAGAAGCATTTTTCACCATCTCCTTCAAATGTTGAGCAGTTTTCAAGTAATGTTCTTCATCTAAAACCATTGGCAGGAAAATATTGGTTGGCTTTCCTATTTGAAATTCTTTAGGAAGCCCAATGTCTTTGGGAACGAGAGCATTTCCAATTAAAGCATGGTGGAATTCTTTAGCTTGAAGTCTCTGATCAAGCAAAGTTAGCATATCGATCAGTCTGTCAGTCAGCTGCTCACGTTTCCACTCTGTTGGCTTGTACATTAACAGATGGAGCAATGTGGATTTGAGGTGATGACTCGTAAGCCCACATTTCCCTGTTAGACTAGTTTGCTGTTTGTGGAGAAAAGAAAGGATTTGGAGACTCTGAATATGGCATGAATTGTATGGAAGAGTCTTGTTGAAGTACTGAAGAAGGGTTTTTTCATGGCCAGCAAAGGAAGTAGGCCAATGAAGGTCTGAGATGTTTTGCTTGGGGGAAAGATAAGAGGATAAATATACTTGAGAATCTTTAAACTGCACCACAGGTGTGATATTGAACAGGACAATCTTCCCGGATCTGAATCGAACTCTTAAAGCACCGGGCGCCATCTGGTTGCGGAATCCCAGCTCAAATTCATACTTGTGGCTGATTTCACTCCATGCGTTAATGATGCTTGATCTGAACCAACCTATGACTTGTTTTTTAGAAAGATATGGTGTGTTTTCTTGGCATAATGGACCTCCAACAGCATTTATCATCACTTTGCTTGATTCCTCATGAGTATGAATAAGACATAACACGTCCTCGTTCGAGTTCCTGTCCATACAATAGCAACCATTTGACACGTTTTCAGCCTTCACCACTTTGATCTTCCCAAAACCCGACAATGAAGCATCTTTCTCCTTACAAAGCTCTACATCAAATCCATATGACTTTGGTGCAATAATGGGTACAAACAAATCACACATCAATGTCTTGCCTGTAGCCCAACGCTCATATAGGCTCCCAATTCCAATAAGGTCCCCGATCTCCATGTCAGTTTCTTCATTGCTGGCGTCTCTTGCAGCTTCCAGAAGTTCGTCTACGAAGCCTTCTACAAACTCACACAAGGTGTCACATGTCCTCGGAGGGATTTTTACACACTGGTCATAGAAGCAACTCAATATTTCCTGGTCAGGGATAAGTATTTTTGGTAATGTACCAGTAGATCCAGATGTTGTCTTGCCTTTCATGGGAATAGATGGTCCTGAGTTCGTTGAGCCTTTGCGCATGAATTTATTGAGAAGACGAATCAGTGATATCAGGGAAACCATTTTCCATAAATACCAGTTGTATTGGCCCTCTGTAGACTCTTGGCTTGAGGTATTCAGGTTTTCCTCTTTGTCTGTAGTCTCTTCAGTACTTTTCTGAAGCCGCACTTGTGGATCGTCTTCATGTGGCGTTAGGCTGGCTATTCCTCCCGTCTGATCTGAATGCAGAGATGTCTCACTGTCTAAAGGGGACTTCCTTTGGTCCTCACTCTGTATTTTCATGTTCTGTTCATTGTATAGAATGTCTGTCCTGTTGTCATCTTGAACATTCTGCATTTCATTCTGGGAGGTTTGTACAATTTCTGGCTGCACTTCTTTTCCCAAGGGGAAATTTTCATCAACCGAGACTCCGCGTTCTAACTCGGTTGGCACGCTATGATCAGAAGGATAGCCTGCTTCTTCCTGAATGTCCTTCCTGAACACAATCTGATGCAAACCATCCAGGTCTTCTCTAGATGTCATGGTTTGCTCATGTGAATTCTCTACATTGCTGTTGGTCATGACTTGCTGAACGTCTGAATCCTCCCCTTCCCCATTTGTCAATCTGCTCTGATAGTGCAACACTTCCTGATTTGAACGTGGCAAGCCTGCAGTCACCTGTTGTACTTCCTGCTCTAGTTTTATTGCTTCCTTCTTCAGCAAATGTTCTCGCTCCTGCATGTCCATGATGACATTTTCCTCCTGCTCCTTCAAGACACTGCGCTCTTTTATGTATAGTAGGCTGAACACCACCACACACACTCGCAGAAGCATTTCCTCCATCCTGTAACCATATAAGGAATTAACTCCGTTGCATCTATTACATCCTTTATATCAAATAAACGAGAATGGATTTATTATGTATCTAGCATGGAATTATTTGTGAATACACCCCAGTCACAGCAGAGGAAAAATAATCCAATTTTGATTTTCACATGTTACTCTTTCATCAGGTTTATTATGTGTATAGTAGCTTAGTGGCATTGATGAACTGTTTAAAAAAAAAAAAAATGTCCCCAGTTCCTTATGTCTCATTTTTTACTGGATTACTATATGAACCTTTTATTATCCCGTTTAAGATTTCATTGTGCCTGATCTTATAAGGCTGATCAACTTCCTGCTTTGATGAGAACAGATAGGAAATGAAGCAGCTCTCATGCATTTCTTTACATATAAAATAGTCAAGTGCTGTTTTATTTATTTATTTATTTATGTATTTTTAATGAAAATTCAAATACAATGGCATTTTTCAATCCACCTACCTGTATATTTCTGTCTACAGTCAAAATTAGAACGTCTTCAGCATCGATGTTTGAAAGTCAGTTGCAGTTCACTGCACGGCCGTAACCACTGCATCTCTGTCAGAGGATGTTGCCTATCATACTGAGGCATATCTTCACAGCACACTTCCGTTCTGCCCATGTGCAACTCTTTCCTGTGTGAAATACAGTACAGTCATCCCTCACTTTTCGCGGTTAATGGGGACCGAGACCCTCTGCGAACGCCGAATTTCTGTGAAGTAGGAACGACACGCATGTCTAAATCTCTCCATTCAGCAGCCCTTGAACGGCTCAAATCAAATACAATAAGCCACAAGAGATCGTTCTTTCCATCCGCAGTACAGTTGTGGAACACCCTTCCCCAATATAGTGAATACCAAAGATAGACAGAAATTCAAGACTGAAGTCAATGTCCACCTCAGTGCCTTTCGTCAGCGCTCAATCAGTCACTCACAGTCCAGCTGCTAATGCTGAGGTATGGGATCTACCATTAAAAAAAATAAATAAATAAAAAGAAGAATATCAATAAATACATATTCAATGCTATAAATGCTCATAATAACAATTAAATATTCAAAAATAATGTACAAGATGTAAATAAAATATAAATACACACACAGATGCACTCCTCACAAAAATGTAAGTAGTTTTGTTGGGGGGTTTTGGGTTGTTTTTTTATTTTGTTTGTTCAGGGGTTTTTTTTTTTGTTTTTTTTTTTGCATAATTGGCCTTGTTTTGCGGCACTTTCCTTAACTTTTTCCCTGCTTTTCCTTAATTTCCTTACTTTTTTATTTTTTGATGAATATTTTTGAAAAACTTGCGATGCACTGAAGCCGCAGGAACTGAAGTGCGAAGTAGCGAGGGATCACTGTACAGTGAGTCGTCGACTTACGACCTATGCGAGTTATGTCTGATCCACTTTACGACCGCAAAAGTGGTGAAGCGTGATTCATGGCAGTGCAGTGCGAGTGTTGCGTACGACGGTTGTTTGTGCTGCCTGCAGGCCAAGCAGGAGATGATGCAGCTTCACTTTCTAACTGCTCAGAGTAAATCTATTCATCTATTTTCAATGCCACGTCACTGTGGCGCGAAGCTGAGAGCCAATCCTTTCTGTGTGATCGGTTCCGATACCGTAAAACTCTAATTTTATTGGACTCGCGCGCTGCAGTGTTTATGCGACAGGAAGCGCATCCAAGTTTTGGCAATCAGCTGGTCTGCGGGTTGAAGTTTTTCCATGTCTGTCCATTTGTGTTTGCTTTCCAGCTGTGCTTGGATTCGTGGAAATGAGCCAATCAAAACGAGGGAAATTTATCTCTTTACTCAAACAACACGCAGTCTGTGGCTGTTGTTATAATCCAATAAAATTTGACGAAAAGAGTTTGAAGCTATCGGACCCGCCCACACAGTGGAGTACAGAAAGGATTGGCTCTCCGCTGCGTGTCACAGTGACGTAGAATTGAAAATAGATGTATAGATTTAAATGCGTGAGATTTATTCATCTATTTTTGTTTGGTGTGAGAGTATTTGGATGGAAAGTCGACATACGACCAGATCGATTTACAACCGGTCTGCCAGAACCAAACTCGGTCTGAAGTCGACAACTGTCTGTCCTATGTTACAGACATACTAGTCCTTCTCAAAAAAATTAGCATATTGTGATAAAGTTCATTATTTTCTGTAATGTACTGAAAAATTAGACATATTTTAGATTCATTACACACAACTGAAATAGTTCAAGCCTTTTATTGTTTTAATACTAATCATTTTGGCAAAAAAGTAAAGAAAAACCAAAAATCCCGATCTCAAAAAATTAGCATATTTCATCCAACCAATAAAAAAAGTCAACCTTCAAATAATTATGTTCAGTTATGCACTCAATACTTGGTCGGGAATCCTTTTGCAGAAATGACTGCTTCAATGCGGGCGTGGCATGGAGGCAATCAGGCTGTGGCACTGCTGAGGTGTTACGGAGGCCCAGGATGCTTCGATAGCGGCCTTAAGCTCATCCACAGTGTTGGGTCTGGTGTCTCTCAACTTTCTCTTCACAATATCCCACAGATTCTCTATGGGATTCAGGTCAGGAGAGTCGGCAGGCCAATTGAGCCCAGTAATACCATGGTCAGTAAACCATTTAGCAGTGGTTTTGGCACTGTGAGCAGGTGCCAGGTCGTGCTGAAAAATGAAATCTTCATCTCCATAAAGCTTTTCAGCAGATGGAAGCATGAAGTGCTCCAAAATCTCCTGATAGCGAGCTGCATTGACCCCGCCCTTGATAAAACACGGTGGACCAACACCAGCAGCTGACATGGCACCCCAGACCATCACTGACTGTGGGTACTTGACACTGGACTTCAGGCATTTTGGCATTTCCTTCTCCCCAGTCTTCCTCCAGACTCTGGCACCTTGATTTCTGAATGACATGCAAAATTTGCTTTCATCCGAAAAAAGTACTTTGGACCACTGAGCAACAGTCCAGTGCTGCTTCTCTGTAGCCCAGGTCAGGCGCTTCTGCCGCTGTTTCTGGCTCAAAAGTGGCTTGACCTGGGGAATGCGGCACCTGTAGCCCAGTCCACTGCTTCCACAGGTCCCCCAAGGTCTGGAATCGGCCCTTCTCCACAATCTTCCTCAGGGTCCGGTCACCTCTTCTGGTTGTGCAGCGTTTTCTGCCACACTTTTTCCTTCCCACAGGCGTCCCACTGAGGTGCCTTGATACAGCACTCTGGGAACAGCCTATTCGCTCAGAGATTTCTTTCTGTGTCTTACCCTCTTGCTTGAGGGTGTCAATGATGTCCTTCTGGACAGCAGTCAGGTCGGCAGTCTTACCCATGATTGTGGTTTTGAGTAATGAACCAGGCTGGGAGTTTTTAAAAGCCTCAGGAATCTTTTGCAGGTGTTTAGAGTTAATTGGTTGATTCAGATGATTAGCTTAATAGCTCATTTAGACTACCTGAACATGATATGCTAATTTTTTGAGATAGGAATTTTGGGTTTTCATGAGCTGTATGCCAAAATCATCAGGATTAAAACAATAAAAGACCTGAAATATTTCAGTTGGTGTGCAATGAATCTAAAATATATGAAATTTTAATTTTTATCAGTACATTACAGAAAATAATGAACTTTATCACAATATGCTAATTTTTTGAGAAGGACTAGTACGTGAGAGTGTGACCCGAGTAAGGACACGGTGCTGTGCTGTGCTGTAGAGCAAAGGCCTTAAATCAGCGGCTGAGATAAAAAGTGTATTGTTGCATGTAAAGTGTTGATGACGGTTACACACTACGATTTGTACACTGCGTTTAGAGGTGTACAACTCCAAGTATTTAAGCGAGATCAATGCTTTTCATGCAAGGAGTTCTTCAACATGTTAAAAAGGGGAAATATCACAGTGCGTTCGCAGGTGTTTCGGTGATCAGAGCTTCTTACAGAATGACATGGGACTGTAGAATTTGAATAGGGTGAGGCAGTGACTTTGGCTAGGACCACATTACCTACCTGTGGCTATGCTAAGCTATGTAAATGAGAAGAATATTCGAGCAAAATGGCCACGGAATTTAAAAAAGAAAACAATGCTATTCTTAAATTTATTATATTCTGTACTTATTGGTATCTTTCAATTATGTACTGAGTACATATTAATAGTGATCACATGAATGTGTGAATAATTACAACACAGATCAACTGTGTGTGTGTGTGTGTGTGTGTGTGTGTGTGTGTGTGTGTGTGTGTGTGTGTGAGCGAGAGATGTAGAGGGTGGAACTAAATTACAGAGTATCCTCTTCCGATCCTGAAGACTGCGTCAACCCTTCGATATTCCACACGCAATTTCTACTGGGTATTTCTCACCAAACAGGATTAATTACAACCTACTGAACCCCGACTGAAAAATTTGTAAGTACGTATACAATACTCTGTTTGTATTTTAAATAGATTACAACATATCTACCTGTATATACCTCTGTAGGCGTTCCCGAGGAATCACTCAGTCTTTATTTCGAGTTTATCGTGCTTTACTTTATCTTCTGTTTACAGTCACATGAATAATATTATATCATTAATAAATGAAAATTGTTTTTTTTGTTTTTTTTAAAGCATGTTAACATGCACCGCCCCCACTATCATCACCACCATTTTATTACAGCGCGAGGACATACACGTGACTTTAGGTGATTAACAAACCCACAAAGTGAATATTAGCTTTTTCAATCATTTATATAGGAGAAATATTTCGAGATGTAATATTATTCTGTCGAGATAATAAGTTCATGATGAGCCTCAGAGGCTCGTATTGCCCCCTTTTGCGGAAATAACTTGAAGGCAATTTGCATAATTGTCCACCATTTTCTGCCATAGGCCCGCTGAAGATTTTTTGATGATTCTTCCTTCAGCTGCAAAATATTAAAGGATTTAGTTGTGTGTGTGTGTGTGTGTGTCTGTGTGTGTGTGTGTGTGCTGCCCTTTTCAATGCCCCACAGTTGAATAGAGGTCACACCTGTGGTTTGACGAGTCCCTTCCATAATTAATTTCTTATATTTAAAGCTCACTTTGAGACGATGCTCAGTCCTTGAGGCAACAAGGTAAAGTCTGTTGGGTTTTTACACCCGAGCCATGGTGGCTCATCGGGCCGGTGCTTATCCCCAGTTTCTGTCGCGTGAAGCGACCAGGAGTTCAACTCCTCCTGGATGGGATGCTAGTCCCAGGTTACCTTCCTAGTATACCTTCCTAGTACACTCGCAGGTTACCTTCCTAGTATATTTTTACTGGTACCCATTTATACTGCTGGGTGAACAGAGGCACACTTGTGGTTAAGACCTTGCCCAGGGGTCTTAGCACAGTGAGGGTCTCAGTGGGATTTGAACTCACGACCTCCCGATCATGAGCGCAGCAACCTAACCACGACATCACCCTTCCCACAACAGAGCCACCTTAAACCCTTATTTTCCATCAGATTTCTCTCGTTCTGATTGTAGATGTGCACACTTTCACCACAACGGTTATAAAAGTTACCTGGAGATCCTAGAATAAAATTTGGGGATTCTTGGAGACTTTTCACAAATATTCATAGGCTCAGGCTCCTGGTATGGCGACTCCTGGACAATTTACCAGCTGCTCCAATTATTTTTTGTTTTTCCTGACAGTAGAATTATTTTTATTTAAAATGTAAACCCTTTTGTCAGATTCACAGGTAGCTCACACCTTTATTTCATTTTTCTTTTTCCTTTCTTTTTTTTTTTTTTAACACCCCCACCCACCCCCCATTTTCTTCCTAATTGAGCCATGTCCAATTCCTACCCATCAGGTTTGACCTTCTCTATCACACAACCACCACCAACCAGGGAAAGGGAAAAACATGCCATGCAATGCTAACCACCCGCCTCTTTTTGAACCGCGGCGCCAAGTGTATTTCCTTTTTTGAGGTAAAGTCCGTTGGGCTTTTTACACCCGAGCCATAATGACTCATCGGACTGTTGCTTATCCCCGATTTTCATATCGTGAAGCAACTAGGAGTTCAACTCCCCCTGGATGGGACGCTAGTCCATCGCAGGTTACCTTCCCAGTATATTTTTACTGGTACCCATTTATACTGCTGGGTGAACAGAGGCACACTTGTGGTTAAGACCTTGCCCAGGGGTCTTAGCACAGTGGGGGTCTAACTGGGAATTGAACTCACAACCTCTCAATCATGAGCGCAGCATCCTACCCACTACGCCCCCGGCTCCACGCCAGGTGTATTTGGGAGCGGTTTAATACACTCGGAGGGAAAGCGCTATCTGTTTCCTCGTACAAATGAGCCCATAGACGGCGCACAGACACCCGTGATTGGCTGGCAATCGCTGTGAGTGACAGGGACGTGAGCATATGCCGTCTCTCGCTCCCTGAGAGCTCGGCCAATTTGCTCCCATGGTCTCCCGGCCACAGACAAGCCGTGGCGTGAAACCAGATTCGAACTTGTGACCTCCGGGATAACATTCGCACACCTTGTTGATGCGCCACCCAGGAGCCCAACAGCTTAATTTTCTAAAGGCCCGAGAGCTCTTTAATTTTTGGCATGATGACACCGGGCCCTACATGACACAGGTATTACATCTATGCGTGATCTTTTTGAAAATAAAAATATCTGCCTCATATTAAGATATTTTTAAAGAAGTTTGCATGCTCTATCAGTTTTAGATATAAACTGCTTTATAGACAAAGAAACGTTTATCTTTATGATAAATATCTTTCATCTAGTCTCATAACCTGTATTGACAAGACTATATTCATCCATCCCTACATTTCGTTTCATTTCCCAAACTGCTTTATCCTTTATTAGGGTCACGAGGAGGCCGAAATGTGGTTCACACTGGGGGCCAACAAACTCAAACACACACAACCATTCATGCTCTCACAGACACCTCGGGCAGTTTGGAACAGCCAGTTAGTCTAATGTGCATGTCATTGGATTGTGGGCGGAAACCAGAGCACCTGGAGGAAACCCACACAAACATAGAGGAACATGCAGAAATATCCTCACCAGGGAGGGGCTCAGACCCAGGATCCTCCTGATGTGAAGCAA
>CM045744.1:35088975-35103975 GCA_024760905.1 Plotosus lineatus | reverse complement strand
CATAGACATGTCAACGAATATTTGAAATAGATTAGCGGGCAGCATGTTAGCATCTTGGTGAACATATCTAGGGGGCTTGGAGGCGGAGTTGTGTCGTGGTTAACACATCCGCCATAGAGCAAGCTTGTGTGGGTTTAATCTGGACACTCTGGTTTTCTCACAAAGTCCAAAAACCATGCACATTAGACCGAGTGCCTGTTCTAAATTGCCCGCTAGGTGTGACTGGTTATGTGTAAGCACCGCGGTACACTGCTGAGCTGTTCAGGATGTACCCCACCTTCACCCTTCACCCACAGCTGACGGAGATAAGCTCCAGCCTCCTTGTAGGATTAAGCGGTGGATTAACTGAACTTCCCAATGGTGGAGCAGTTTCGATTCCAGTTATTGTTGGGGTAGCCTGGGTGGGATAGCGGTCCAGTGATTAGCACTGTCGCCTCCCATCAGACTGGGCTTGAACCTTATGGTTGACTGGGGCCTTTCTGTGTGGTGTTTGCATGTTTATTCCTGGGCTTGTGTGGGTCTCACATGGTTTTACTTTAGTGTATTAGTCCAAAAACTGCTGACTTACCAGAACCAAAACAAATTTCTCCATTTGCATCAGAACGAGAACTATGTTTGCGTATTTAAAAATCTGGTTCCACTTCAGAGAGTGAAAAGGGAGAAAGTTGCTTTGAAAGATTTCAGTTCATTCCCAGTGCGACATTTTTAAACTTAATGTAATTATGGAAAAAGAACATTACCAATTTTAAAGAATTATACGTTTACAGAGGGAAATGAGCCACCAATTCGATTATCAGCAACGTGAGCATCAGTCACTCACTGAAACATAAGCCTTGTTGTCTCTTCAGTCAACTGATCTCTATCTAGTCTTACATCAGCGGGGAAATAATTGCTGGTTAATTTAGCCAGTTATGATATTCTTGACTAATTTTCTTTTTATTATTAAAGCTTTTAAAAAAAGTTAAACACTGGCTGCAAGTGTTTATTAAGATGGAGCATTGTGGCCCTTCTGAGAACAGCATTTCATTCATTCATTTTTCTGAACCACTTACATAATCCTATCTAGGGTCACGGGGAGGCTGGCACCCATCTCATGGCACAATGTATCCTGGTCCGCTTGCCAAGCCATCGCATGGCAGAAACACACTGACGGCTCTGCAGCCTCCTCTTGAAAGTCAGCAACGGTTCCTTTTCACGCCTCTCACCACAAAGAGTGAGAGACATGGCCGGCCGGCTTTGATAACCCAGTTAGCTGCACTAGGGGGGAAAGTCCGGTCTGGTCTGGTCCCTTTCCGAGTCGTAGGACGACTCTTGGCGACCTGCCATGAAGGATAGCGCCTTGATTATCATCTTCATGGAGGTTTTCTTGGCAAGGATAGTGCAGTGGTTTGCCATTGCCTTCTGCACGATGCGAAGCTACGGGCAATTTGAAACGGCTAATTAGCCTACTGTGCATGTTTTTGGACCGTGGGGGGGGAAACTGGAGTACCCAGAGGAAACCCACGTGACCATGGGGAGAACATGCAAACTCCACACAGAAACACCCAGGCCAGGAATCGAACCTAGGACAGAAGGTGCTGTGAGACGGACGTGCTAACCACTACGCCACCGTGCCGCCCAGGAATTGGGGGGTGGGGTGGGGGGGGAGGGGCAGTACTGACAACAACTTTATAGTGGGGCTTGAACTCTCGAACTTGGGATCAGTAATCCAGAATCTTACCATTGGGCCACAACTACCCCTAGTGCTTATACAGTACTATTTTCCAAAATATGTTTCTTATAAATGATTTACTGGTGTGGTGTTTCGGGCATGTCCAACCGGGGTTGATGGGAACGCCTCGGTGTCCCCCCGGAAGAACTGAAGGAAGTGGCTGGGGAGAGGGATGTCTGGATCTCTTTGTTTAGGCTGCTGCCCCCGCGACCCGACCCCAAATTAAGCAGAAGATGATGATGATAAATGATTTACACCCCATCGCCACCCCACCGCACCCCCCAGTGCGGCTAACTGGGTTATCAAAGGCTGGCCATGTCTCTCACTGTCTCTGGGGTGAGGTTCATGTAAAAGAACCATTGCTGACTTTCGTAAAGAGTAGCTACATAGTGTGTTTCTTCCCTGCGATGGCATGGCGGGCCATCCAAGGCGTACTCTGCCCTCGCCCGGAGTCGGCAGAGATGGGCACCAGCCTCCCTGTGGCCCTAATTAATGAATGAATGAATAAATGATGACGAACAAGCACAATAACTGCTCTAAGACTTCTTCGTCCATGAATGGGATCTTGGGAAATATTGTCAGTGATGCTGAAACAATAAAACTATCCTTTTAAATAAAGGTAGCACTTATGAGTACAGTAGTGCGTCGGCTCCAAATGCCATCTGCTTTTCTGGTCATTGTTTTGCTTTTCTTTAAAACCGCTTTGGAAAAAGGTATTCACTCTTTTCCACAGTAAAATTACACATCATCCTGAGCACCGATGTAACGATGTCGGGATGACGCCTCGGAAATGGTTGTATAATCGAGACCCATCAGGGGCTGTTTGGCCTAAAGCTGCTAATGCGCCCAGTGTGCTTTGTTTACACCATCTCTCCATGCGTCGACACATTTATATTAATCAGCAGGGGAATGGTAAAGGATTTAGGCTTTCATTACCCGAGGCTTTTCATAAGGGACACAAAAACACCCTCACAGCTTCGTAGTTTTACACGTCTCTGCGTTCTGACCGCGAAAGGTCGTCATCCGCCGGTGTTGATGTCCTTCTGCTGGAGTGCAAATGCATCCTTATGGCTTTTGGTTGCTGCAACCGGACAGAGAGTGAGAGTTTGTCTTGTGACTGCAGTCACCCCTGTAAAAGACGAGGAGAAAGGGAAAGAGAGCTTGAGTGTGAGAAAGCATGGAGGAGGGGAATATCACACACACACACACACACACACACACACACACAGGATGGAGGGAGGGTGATGGGAGGGTGCGAGTGGATGAGTTGCGAGGCAAACCGAGATCACATGAGCAGAGATCTGTTTACAAACTGAGGCTCGGAGGCTGAAGAAGCGAGAAGCACAGCAGCTAACACTCTGGGACAACGATCACCTTTCTTAACACACACACACACACACACACACACACACACACACACACAGACACATACATACACACACACACACACACACACACACACAGCTCCACCCTATACCCAATCCAGGGAGAGCAAGGAATTCTGGATGAATTGTTGTCAGCCATTGTGAGCTTTTTTGTTTTTCCTCTTCAAGGAATCAGGAACCGGATGGTCTGAGGTGGCACCAAAAAAAACCAAACAAACTCACCCCCCATCCAGACTTCATATATATTCATCCTCGGAACCACAGACACTCTACACTGAGAGCGTTCTCTATTTGAGGGATTGTATGGGGACGTCTTTGTTCTAGTTTCCTCCTTCTTCTTCCTCCTCTTCGGTTTTTTTTGTTGTTGTTTTTTTTTTTCTTGGATGAGCCCGGTGTAAGGAGTATCTTTGTCCAATCAGCAATTTTTCAGAAAAAAGACAAAAGACTAGGACTTCCTGGAAAAGCACCATGACACCAGATGGACGAAGCTTGTGAAAATCTACTCGGAGTTCATCCAGGAGCTCGACAAGGGCCATGGAAGTGGATATGTCTTCTTCACGGGTGAAGTGCGGCCTCGCTCTGGAGCGGTGAGAAGAACCTTAAAGGATCACAGGACCTTGTACGAGACTCAGAAGACTGATCTACTGAAGCTTCCGGTTCTTGTCTTTGTTTGTGGAGAGCCTGGCTCTGCTCTGAGATTTCTTCAGGCTGTGTCCCTTTAACAGTCCAATCGAGTCATCTTCTCCAAACCCAGGAAACGAATATCAAGGACACGGTATGATCCCTTTGTCTTTGCGTCCGTGCGCACGACAAATCTTTGGTGATGTAATTAATCACGAGAGCAACGGACGATGACAACAAAGGCGACATAAGACGAGCTTCGAATAATCACCAGAAAAAAAAAAGCGAGTCTCCTCTGCAAGCTTCCGGAACCATCGACCCAGAAACCTTGGACATTTTAATACGGAGTGCCAACAACAACAACAACAACAACAACCATAAACAATTCCTGGTGAATTCAGAGACTTGGCTGAGACTCGCTTTCAGTTCACTCCGAGTTTCATGTCGGATTTACATGCAGCCTTTCCAATGGTGTAACGGTAAGATAGACCACAAACCCCCTGTAGACCGGGCTCATTCCTGATAAGTGTGTTTTTATGACGTCATCATTTCTCCTAAACACTTTGAAATCATGTAACAGACATTATGTGAAAACCAAATAGCTGTACACATACAGTTCTGCTTTATATATCGCTATATCTTAAAGTTCCAAGTTGATATCATCACCTGTATTAGGCTGCACTATATTGAATCTGAATACACTACACCACCCTACACCCAATTTAACCTACACCATCACACACTACACCACCCTATACTACACTCAATGTAACCTATACCAGAACACACTACACTACACCACCCTACACTGCACTAGATTTACACTATACAGGTATTATCATACACTACACCATCATACACTCCACCACCCTACACCACACTAAATTTACACTATACAGACACTCACCAACTTAAGTTTTTGTTTGGTTCCGAACGGCTGAATGCAAGTTGAAAATGAACGCAAGTTGTTGCTGTATGTTCCAGTGACGTATGACCTTTATACTGTACTATACATGCATAAATACCATTACTGTATCTTATAAAACACCCCTAAATCAATTATTATAAACAGAACATTGTAAAATAATATCAAATATATCCAACAATATCAACATTAATTTCAAATAAATTAAATTCAAGCAAAATAATTTCAAATAGATACATTATAATCAAATTCACTCATGAAATATCAAATGCGGTATCAAATATAACTTTAACATTCTCTATGATGCGATCTTTCTGCTTGTAAATGGTTCCGATGGTCGACAGATGGTCACTTTACATGAAGCTGAGCCGAGTCACTTTACATGCCAATCAACGCTTACAATATGTGAGGCGCTCCACCGAAAGTAGTTCACTTGCTTGTGCTTGAGACAAAGTGCCGGTTATACGGACTTCTGGTCTTTCAAGTGAGCAAGGGAGCCGTTGAATCCTTGTTTAGTACTCAGCCTGAATTGATGTTAATCACCAGCAGAGCGGAGAGTTATCTTTCTTTTCTGGATTCGGGTTTTCATTCATTTTACAACTCTCTCTGGTTAACTGAGCATGCATGGTAGATTGCACTGATCCAAGCAGATAGTTAATTCAGTCTTGGGAAAACCGGAAATTCCGATATATGTCGGAAAACTTGGACCCGTGCTAGTAGGCTTACGCTTCTGACCAACCATATTTGCTTAGGGTTACAAAAGTCCGCAAAACAGTGTAAACACAAAGATCACAGAGACGATGTCTTAACACAAGGGTAACATGCACTACTGAACTGGGAAGAAGGAGGGACACGTCTGTCATTTGTAAACAATGGATGCAGCGTGATTACGTCAGCGTACTACGTAGGTACGTCTTGTACTACAGAGAGCATGCTAAAATCAAAATTTGATAATTAAAAAAAAAAAAAAAGTAAAATCGAAAAAACGTAAAACGAATGAACGTAAGTCGGGGAGTGTCTGTACCGTCATACACTAGTTACCTACACTACACTATCATACACTACACTAAATTTACACTATACCATCATACACTACAGTTACCTACACTATACTATCATACCCTACAATACACTAAATTTACACTATACCATCATACACCACACTACACCACCCTAAACTACACTAAATTTACACTACACCATCATACACTAGACTATACCACCTATACTACACTAAATTTACACTATACCATCATACTCTACATTACACCACCCTATGTTACAATAAATTTACACTATACCCTCACATGCTACAGTGACCTACACTATACCATCATACACTACACTATACCACACCACCCTACAGTACACTCAATTTACATGATTCCATCACACTCTAGCGCTACGTACACTACACCACCCTATACTACACTCAGTTTAACCTATACCATCATGCACTACAGTTACCTACACTATACCATCACACACTACACTACACTACACCACCCTACACTGCACTAAGTTTAACCGATACTATCACACGATACAGTTACCTACACTATACCACACTACACTCAATTTACACTATACCATCATACACTACAGTTAACTACACTGCACCACCATACACTACTCGGTTTACATTATACCATAATACAATACACTTAACTACTCAATACCATCATACATTTCAGTTAACTACACTACACCTTCCCACACTAAACTACACTCAATTACACTATACCATTCTACACTAAACGATACCATCCTACACGTCACTACACCATACTACACTGTACCCTGACGGTACACACTACACCACCATACAATAAACTACATTGAAACACCTTGCCCTACACTAAATATCACTACACCACTTGAACCTACATCACCCTACATTAAACTATACACAACACTACACAAAAACTACGCATTACCACACCTCACAAGTATTGAAATACACTACATAACACCACACTACACTAAACTAACTGTTCACTACACCACCCTACACTATACCACATGAAACACACACAATATTAAACTACAATATACCCCGATACTAAACTACAAATTACTTTATAGTACACCATGCCGCACTACACTAACCTAAATTGCACTACACAAAACACCACATTACAGTATACCACTTCATACTAAATGCAACGTCACTGGGTCATTCATTTTCTGTTCCACTTGACCTAATTAGGGTCGCGGGGAAGCTGGTGAATAACTCAACTGAATCTGGGGCGGGATGTTGGGAGACAGCCAATGAGAGAGCAACTTGCGCATTGTTTGAATGTTAGAATGGCGTGTTTCGCGCTTTTCGTAAAAGAAGAACTTGTTTCGTTTACAGTGGGAAAAAAATTAGGAAAATGTTTTTCATATACTGGATTTTTCGTATTCTGGGGATTTCGTAAGAAGAGGGCCAACTGTATATGTCTGGTTGTCTGGTGGTAAAAATCATGAGATTACCATAAATTATACTACAGAACAATAGTAGAACCACAGAAACATTTCTTGCGATGGCCCTACAGATGCCAAGCATTAAATTTTTCAAAACAGTTTTATCGGCTTTACTTTCGCTATATTTTAACGTTATTTGCCTCACTGCTATGGACACGCAATATGTTTTTATATGAATGAGGATCTTTATTACACACACACACACACACACACACGCACCAGGTGCTCGTCCCTGAAGGGCCAGATGGTGGTTTTGTTGGATTTGCTTTGTGCATAGCTAATTACCCAGAGTTCCTTTGGCACAGAGTATGCAGCCAGTGAATAAAAAGCCACTTGTTTTCCTGGCCAAATATTTGCCCTTGTCACTTTTATGATCAGCCTGATTCCAGATGTCACCGATTTGCCCATTTGTGTAACTTTTATTGTTAATGGACGTTGTGTTTATGTCTAGGCTGCCTTTGTGGACTGCAGCACTCACACTGCAATATGTCGTCGGAAGATCTATACCATTTGCCGCTCAACGTCTATGTCATAGTGCTGGGCATTGGCTTGTTCATCTTTATGCTCAGTGTCATCTTCTGTTGCTACCTGTTCAGGTGCAAGCATACAGCATACACACACACACACACACACACACACACACACACACACACACACACTCAGGGATGTGCACGTTCACATAGCAAGCTGTACACAGGCATTTAACTTAAAAGCACATATGGACCAGTAAAATAACTAACCTATAAATCTTAACACATTTTAGCAATATAAGTGTAATTTTCAATTTATATACTATTTAGTGATGTTTTTTTTGCTACATACTGTACCTAATATAAGCATCCTGGGATGAGCACAGTACCAGTGTGTATAATTATAGCAGCAGTCCTTACATAATAATATCTAGTGCGGTTTTTGGAAGTGCAGTGGTTATAAGAATAAAAATGAAAAGAGCTCTGGTGTTTATTTTATATCTTTTAAATTTCTGTAGGTTGAAACAACAAGACGCACGACAACAGTACAGCTACAATGAGGTACTACATCATGACATCATAAAACTTCATTAATTCATTCATTCTCTAAGCTGTTTAATTAGGGTCACGGGGAAGACGAAACCCATCTCAGCCGATTCTGAGCAAGGTTCACTCTGGACAGCTCACCAGGACATTGCAGGGCCAACTACACATACACACACACACACACACACACACACACACACGCACACATACACACAACTATTCACACCCACTCTCACATCTACGGGAGTGATTCGAAACAGCCAATTATTCTTCCGTGCATGTCTTGTGGGTGGTGTGAGGAAACCAGGGTACCCTGGGGAAACCTATGCAAGCATGAGGAGAACGTGTAAACGCCATATAATATAAAGATGCCTGCGGCAAGGAATCGAACCCAGGCCTTCTGGCTGTGAGACGGACGTGCTAACCACTGCACCACCGTGCCCCCGTAAGGCTAGATTGAGATGGTTTGGACATGTACATAGGAGAGATAGTGAGTATATTGGTCGTAGGATGCTGAGGTTGGAACTACCAGGCAGAAGGCCGAGAGGAAGACTAAAGAGACGATTCATGGATGTGGCGAAGGAGGACATGAAGGTAGTTGGTGTAAGAGAAGAAGATGCAGAGGACAGGGTGAGATGGAGGCAGATGATTCGCTGTGGCGACCCCTGAAGGGAAAAGCCGAAAGGAAAAGAAGAACATGATTATTAAAAAAAAAAAAAGCTAATTTGTAAATATTAGAGTTGGGTTTTGGGTAGAAGGTCCTGGGTTAAGTTCCTTGGCTTGGTTTTTTTTTTTTTTTTATTTTTTTTGTGTAGAGTTTGCATGTTCTCGTGCTGGCGCAGCTTTCGTCTCCTGGACTCTACTTTGCACCCACAGTCCAGAAACATGTGCGTAAGGCTAATTGGCTGCTAGCTGGTTCCTAGGTGGGTATGTTGGCTTTGTGATGGTCAAATTAGCTGCTCATTGTTGTCCCAGTATCGGATGAGACAAGCTCCAGGCTCCAGTCTGTGTTATACCCTAATGAGACCAAACGGTTCGGAAAATGCAGGAGCGACTGAGCGGGTGAAAATGACGCAACTAGTCTGGTTGTAGCTGCTGCTGAAGTGATTTTGTTAGCACGCAGGTTCTGTGGGTTAAGAACGATGGATGTAAATATAGAATATACTCTGTAGTCACCACCATGAAACCAAATCTCACCCTCATAGATGACCTTCAGACGGCGACCTTGCAGTAGTGTGGGTTTGTATGTGTGGAGTGAGCAGATTAGCTTCGCGCGAGGCATGTGGCAAGTGTTTAAAGCATGTCGTCTGCCAGTTTGGTTTCGGGTCTGCACTTGCACTTGAATTGGTGAAGAAATGCAACAATTCCATCGTATTTCAGATATTAAATGATTTGAAAAATGAGCTAGGGTTATGCAGTATTATTATACAAGAGGGTAAAACAGTGATGGAATTTTTGTGTGTGTGTGTGTGTGTGTGTGTGCGTGAAAAATAACAGCAAGTAAAGGTGGTAATGTTGGCTGATTTCCTCTCGTTTCCTTTGTTTCTTTTAACAGGTGGTGCTGAAAGGGGCTGGAAAGAAGCTGAGCCTTCTCGGAGTACGTGTGCAAACTCTCGTGGTGACTTTGTGTGTTCATTTGTAAACTGTACGTCTTTTGATATGAGATACAGTGGGTGTGTGTGGGTGTAAAACCGATGCACATTTTCTCTACTTTCCATCTGACCTGGTTTTCAGACCTCAAGAAGGAAATCTCAAACCAAACCTGTTTCACACCCATTTTTAGAATTGCAGGAGGTTTTTAAAACTTTGGAGTATGATTGCTGGAAAGAAATATTACAGAAACTGAAAATGAGACATTTTTGGTAGATCTATACTATACTGTGTTTTATTTTTCATTGTTAATTATATTGAGTAAAGTTAGGCATGTGTCTGATTTTGTTTTTTTTTTTTTGTTTGGTTTTTTTTTTTCCCACCCTTTTACAGCAACCCTGCGCTGTGTGTCTGGAGGAATTTAAAGCCCGGGATGAGCTGGGCGTGTGTCCATGCTCTCACACCTTCCATAAGAAGTAAGCACAAGCTAAAAATAACAACAACAAAATGAAATTTTTTTTTATTTTGAAAAAAAAAAAGAAAAGGAAACCGGTGATGGGGAAATAAAACTTGCGCTTAAAAATAGACGCTTATAGAGTCGTCAGGTAGCATTTACACGAGATATTTGCAACATCTTGCTTGCACCTCATGTGACACTTTGAGCTTTAAAGTTCCAACGTAGCAAATGATATGCTAGTAATCCCATCAGCCTTAAACAGAGGCGGTATCGAGTACAGTAGGCCTCCGTTTTTCACGATGGTTTGGTTCCGTCCCTTTCCGCGGATCAAGAAAATCCGTGAGTTATTGACGTGGTTTTAAAACCCTATGTATGATATTACATGCACCGAAATATGCTTCTTATATACATTCTATAGACAGTCTTACTCATTAATACAGTAATATGTAGTAATGATTCAGTAAAAACTTTTTCATTTTGCACCGTGATATTTATTAAATAAATTCATCCTTACCAGAAGCTAGAGAAGATGCAGGACGTTTGAGTGACATCATAGGGCAGGGGTGTCAAACTCGTGCCACAAAGGGCCAGGGGTGGCTGCAGGTTTTCGTATCAACCGAGCAATAGCACACCTGACTTTGCTCATTTAATCAACTGATCTGAGTGTTCAGGCGGTTGATTTGTCAGTCTCTGTACAGAGCACGCAGATTGACCAATCAGCTGCCTGAAGACCCATATCGGGTGATTAAATGAGCCATGTCAGGTGTGCTTCTGCTCGGTTGATAGAAAAACCTGCAGCCACCCCTGGCCCTTTGTGGCACGAGTTTGACACCCCTGTCATAGCGCTTAAATAATAATTAAAAACACACGAAAAAACATTTACTTCGCAAATCAAGCAATTACGCTGATAACGTGTGTGAAGGAGAGAGAAGAAAAAAAAAGGGGTGTACACATCATCTGCAACCAATCAGCAGGAGGGAGAAACCAAAGCTCTCAGCCATTGGCTAAATTTGAAATCACGTGCCAGTTACTTTCGGGTTTGTCGCCAATCCGTGAGTATGCGGGGGCGCAAGCGCTGAACCGCGAATGGTCAAAGGCCTACTGTACTAATTTCTTGAGTTGGAGATTATTCCGTATTAGAGCCTCATTGTGGACCTGGTCACCAAAACGCAATAGCATGTGAGTAATTTGAGAATGAAAAGCGACTGCCCCACATTGACATTCACATCAGTCATTTGCCTATCACAACAATTGTGTGATTACCCGTAAATAATAATAATAAAAATAAACAAGTGCTAATAATTAAGAAATGCAACTCACAACATGGTGCTGGTGGCTCGGAGGCCCAAGCTCAAAAGTTTATGCTCCACTATCTACATGGTGTCACTGTTGTCCCCACAGTGCACCTTAACTGGGTTATCAAAAGCCACCTATGTTTCTTGCTGTCTGCGGTGAGAGGCATGTAAAAGAACTATTGCTGCCTTTCTGCGACAGCCATCAGCATGTTTCTGCCCTGCGATGCCCTGGTGAGCTGTCCCGGGGCTATTCTGGCCTCATCCAGAGTCGGCTGAGATGTGCACCAGCCTTCCTGTGACGCGAATTAGGATTAGGAGGTTCACAATAAAAAGGAATGCATGAATTGGAACCTCCTGATGAAAAGCACAGCTTTTTCAGCAGTGCATAAGTCGATGTATTTTGTAAAAAATAACCGAAGGTTCAAGTGAAAAATAAAAGGGCTTGCAATATTAACTCACTAGTTGAACGTTAGAAACGGTGACAGTTGTAATTTAAGCTGCTTGGGGCACATGTGCAGGACATGTTTTCACAATGATTGCATGTCGGGACTTGGTAACGTAGTTGACGTTGTTCAGTGGTGACTGGAATGGAGCCAGTTCAGTCCCGACTATTACAGCTCATTGCTCAACAACCCAACACACCGGTGTCTCTGGACGTCCTCAGGATTGGAGTCCTGCAGTGTAAATTATTCATTCATTCCACTTAATTCTGATAGGGTCACGGGGAGGTTGGAGCTTATCTCAGCCAACACTCGGCGAAAGTGGGGCACACCCTGACCAGCATGCCCAGAGCATTGCAATGCAACACACTACTATTCACACTTAAACCTAAAGCCAATTTGCAACAGCCAGTGAGGCTAATTTACATACAGCATTTTCAGACTGTGGGAGGAAACCGCAGTATCTGGAGGAAACCCAAGCCACAGCATGTGGAGAACATGCAAACCCCACACACTTGAAACCAGGTCCTTCTTGCTGTGAGGCAGACGTGCCAACCACCGTGTCATCAGATTGGAAATAAATTATTAAAATTGTTGGCTAAATTAAACAAACTTAAAAAGGGGAAGTCGGCGGAACGCCCGCCTCACAGCAAGAAGGTCCTGGGTTCAATTCCCATCCTGCGTGTTACTGTGTGGAGTTTGCATGTTCTCCCCATGCTTGCGCGGGTTTACTCCGGTTTCCTCCCACAGTCCAAAAACATGCACAGTAGGTTAATTGGGCCAGTCTTAAAAATATCATTGTTGGCAGTAACACGGCCGTTTGGGCCGAAATTGTACATAAAAACCCCGCCTGACCATTCACAGATGGCAAAAAAAATAAATAAAAATATACCAGCCGGTTCTGTTGAAAAAACACGTGTCCCCATCATACACCGTACTAAAAAGTGACCAAACCGAAATCAGTATCAACCATGCCTCCTGATTGGTCAATTTCACCAGTTCAGTGATTCTCATTGGTCAGTACCGTCTTACCAACAAAGGTGGAAAGCATGATGGAAGGGGAACAATGATGAAAAAAAAAGTTCTCTGTCAGTTTTAAAGGTTCCAACGTGAAAATAATAAATAAATTAATGCGTTTCAAATTGAGCAACACATTTGCTGACATTTTTGAACAAATAAAAGTTCATTATAAACTGCCAGCAACAGCACATAGTGTGACGAAGGTATGTGTTAGTTGCTGACTGCAATATTAAAAGTTGATATGTTGAAGAAACCTTATTACAGCGGTACCTCGCCTTACGAAATTAATCCGTTCCAGAGCTTTTTTTCGTAAGTTGAACCACATTTTACATGTGTATTAAAAGTTATATATGACATATATACATTTATATGAGCATTAAAAGTTATGCTTTTATAATTTTTAAGGCCTCCTTCTGCTTCAATATCGTACCAATGGTAGACGGGTTTGGCCATATTCCTTTATGATATCACTCGAGCCCATTTCTTCTTCTCACTTGCACCGGAAATCACACGTGTGCGTATTTGCGCGTGTGTTGACCATGTCTTCTTAGCAGTTATAATCTTACAAATGTTTATGGAAGGTTAAAAGCCTGAGTCAAGAAATAAAGCATAAACAGCAGTAACTCTGTCCTTTACACGAAAAGCATCATGGTGGATTCAGCTCGATAATAGGCAATGGGAGGTATCTGCGTCATTCCTCCGAGGCAATGGGATCCCTGTCCAAGATGGCATCAGGTGGACCTGTCCAAGATGGCGCTTGAGTGAAGGCGACATGAACGACAGCCGAGTTGCTTGCCAATGGGAGGCCAGCTGGGCGGGATGTTTGAACGTCATTGATGGGCGAACAGCTTCTGCTTTGTTTGAATGTTTGAATGGCGCGTTTGAATTTTTAAGATGGCGCTTTCGTAACGTGAACTTATTTCGTATCCTGAGACAAAAATGTTCGAAAAATGCTTTTCGTAACCTGAATTTTTCGTTTGGCGAGACTTTCGTAAGGTGAGGTAACACTGTACTCTGATTAGAATATTGAAAGAATGATCTTTGATAGTCAGTATGTTGATTTCAAATAGTAATATTTGTTTGAAATGAAATATTTATTTCATTCTGTTGTGTTTACGACATCACATGCATAATATAGCATGATGTATGAACAAAAAATTCCCCATGAGTCCCTGGTGGCCTGCACCAAAATCACCCCTAGGTGTGAATGGCTGTGTGATTGTTCGCCTTGCGATGAGTGTACACTGACCTCGCCCGGAGTTGGGCAAAATGGGTGCCAGCCTCCCCGCTAGTCCAATTAGTATTAATAGGTTCAGAAAATCAATGATAAAAGGGGGAAGTCATTGTTATTTATTAAAAATAAATAAATAAATAAATAATAAAAAAAAAGGTTAAATATCAGGAGTGTTGGTATCAAAGTAGACGGTCATTCAGATCAATGGATATTTGTTTTACGAAGGATAACTAACACACACGGGGTGTATACGTCAAGTTTATGAGGGGTTTGAAATGAAATCTGAATATGTGAAACTCGTTCAGCCCAACAATAATTAAACTCCAGATTGCCGTCAGTTTCCATTTGCTCCATACCGGGATCAAATCTCGTGACTCCATTTTATATGCTGCCTGAAAGGTTATTTAACATCATGGCTATTTTGCTATTGGTTGTACATTTTCTGACACAGCTCCTTTAATATACGAGTCTCATGCTTTTTGCCAGGTGCCTGTTGAAATGGCTGGAGATTCGCAGTGTTTGCCCAATGTGCAACAAACCAATCATGCGACTGCACCCCACCCTACCCCGAGGAGCAGAGGGCCCACAAGACGCTGAGGAGGTCTGATCATATTCAAAAGGGATAATAAATGACACAACCCCAAAAATGTTGAGCCACACCTGTGTATTTGGTCTCCACAACTGCCACACCTGGAGCACACATGATCCGCCCATTACCACCGAAGGAGGCGGACTACAAGCTCCATACGCACCAATCCCGGAGGTACCCGATCGGCGAGAATCAAAACAATTTGTCATTTGTTTGACTTTATGATTAGCCCAGTGTTTCGTAATAAGGTG